>LPNX010911878.1:3341-92400 GCA_001517045.1 Pseudotsuga menziesii | reverse complement strand
GACCATGATGACCATGATGATGTTGATGACAATGATGATGATGTTGAGGATGAGGGTGTCGATGAAGATGATGATGACCATGATGATGATGATGATGATAATGATGATGACCATGATGATGATGATGAGGATGAGGATGAGGGTGATGAACGATGATGATTGTGAGGGTGATGAGGATGAGGACTACGAGGTTGATGAGGATGATGATGACCATGATGATGACCATGATGATGATGACCATGATGATGATGATGACCATGATGACCATGATGATGATGATGACCATGGAGAACGAGGACCATGATGATGATGATGACAATGATGATGGTGTTGAGGATGAGGGTGTCGATGAAGATGATGATGACCATGATGATGATGATGATGATGATGATGACCATGATGATGATGATGAGGATGATGGTGATGAGTGATGATACTTGTGAGGGTGATGAGGATGAGGATTATGAGGGTGATGAGGATGAGGATTATGAGGGCGATGACCATGATGATGACCATGATGACGATGACCATGATGATGATGATGACCATGATGACCATGATGATGATGATGATGATGATGATGACCATGATGATGATGATGAGGATGAGAGTGATGAATGATGATCATTGTGAGGGTGATGAGGATGAGGATTATGAGGGTGATGAGGATGATGATGACCATGATGATGACCATGATGACGATGACCATGATGATGATTATGACCATGATGACCATGATGATGATGATGATGATGATGACCATGATGATGATGATGAGGATCAGAGTGATGAACGATGATGATTGTGAGGGTGATGAGGATGAGGATTATGAGGGTGATGAGGATGATGATGACCATGATGATGATGACCATGATGATGATGATGACCATGATGACCATGATGATGATGATGACCATGGTGATGATGACCATGATGATGATGATGACCATGATGACCATGATGATGATGATGACAATGATGATGATGTTGAGGATGATGGTGTCGATGAAGATGATGATGACCATGATGATGATGATGATGATGATGTTGACCATGATGATGATGATGAGGATGAGGGTGATGAACGATGATGCTTGTGAGTGTGATGAGGATGAGGATTATGAGGGTGATGAGGATGATGATGACCATGACGACGATGACCATGATGATGATGATGACCATGATGACCATGATGATGATGATGACCATGATGACGATGACCATGATGATGATGATGACCATGATGATGATGATGAGGATGAGGGTGATGAGCGATGATGCTTGTGAGGGTGATGAGGATGAGGATTATGAGGGTGATGAGGATGATGATGACCATGATGACGATGACGATGATGATGATGATGATGATGATGATGAGGGTGATGAACGTGATGATGATGAGGATGATGATTATGATGATGATGATGATGATGAGGATGTTGATGATGTTTAGGATGAGGCTGTCGATAAAGATGATCTGACCATGGTGATGATGATGACCATGATGATGATGATGATGATGATGATGATGACCATGATGATGATGATGAGGATGAGGGTGTCGATGAAGATGATGATGAGAATGAGGATGAGGATGAGGGTGATGATGACCATGATGATGATGATGATGATGATGATGATGATGCTGATGATGAGGGTGATGAACGTGATGATGATGAGGATGAGGATTATGAAGATGATGATGAGGAGGATGCTGATGATGTTGAGGATGAGGGTGTCGATGAAGATGATGACCATGATGATGATGACAATGATGATGAATGTGATGATGATGATGACCATGATGATGATGACAATGATGATGATGGTGATGATGATGATGAGGAGGAGGAGGATGAGGGTGATGAACGTGATGAAGATGAGGATGAGGATTATGATGATGATGAGGATGAGGATGCTGATGAGGTTGAGGATGACAATGGTGATGATGATGACCATGATGATGATGACAATGATGATGATGATGATGATCATGATGATGATGATGAGGATGAGGGTGATGAACGATGATGATGAGGATCGAGGTTGATGATGATGATGATGATGGTGATGATGATGATGAGGATGAGGGTGACAGTGAAGATGATGATGAGGTTGATGGTGATGATGAGGAGGATGATGAATATGATGATGATGATGAGGATGAGGCTGTCGATGAAGATGATGATGATGGTGAGGATGAGGGTGATGAACAATGCTGATGAAGGTGACGATGAGGATGAGGATGAGGGTGACGATGAAGATGATGATGAGGATGATGGTGATGATGAGGAGGATGATGAGTATGATGATGATGATGAGGGTGATGATGAGTATGATGATGATGATGGTGATGAGGATGAGGGTGATGATGATGATGATGATGATGATGACCATGATGATCATGATTAGGATGATGATGATAATGATGATGATGAGGATGAGGGTGATGATGATGATGAGGTTGACGATGATGATGATGAGGATGAGGATGAGGATGATGTCGATGATTACCATGATGAATTTGATGAGGATGAGGGTGATGCTAATGATGATGAGGAGGAGGATGAGGACGATGATGAGGAGGAGGAGGATGAGGATGAGGGCATGATGACATCTGATGATGATGACGATGACGATGATGACCATGACTATGCTGAAGAGGATGAGGGTGATGATGATGATGATGAAGATGAGGATGAGGGTGATGATGATGATGATGAAGATGATGAGGGTGATGGTGATGACGATGATGATGAACAATGATGATGATGAGGAGGAGGAGGAGGATGATGACTATATGATGATGATGATGAAGATGAGGATGAGGGTGATGATGATGATGATGATGATGATGACCATGATGATCATGATTAGGATGATGATGATAATGATGATGATGAGGATGAGGGTGATGATGATGATGGGGGGGAGGGTGATGATGATGATGATGAGGATGAGGATGACGGTGGTGAACAATGATGCATTAGGACAAAAATAAATTAGTGTAAAATTTATCATAAATTAGCTCTGAATGTAAATCTAGAAGCCATACCACATAAATTAGCTCTCAATGTAATTCTATGTATCGCATATGCGATATAACGCATATGTGATATGAATAATCCATAACGCATATGCAATATAACGCACATGCGATATAGATTATCCATATCACATATGCGTTATATCGCACATGCGATATGGATAGGCTATATCACATATGCATTATATCGCATATGCGTTATTTGAAAATTTAAATATTTGGCGGGATTAAGGTTTGGCATTGGGTTTGGAAGCAGCTTCAGAATACCGAACCTAATGGCTAGGACAAATCAACCAGGGATATTGCTCAAGTCTTTTAGAACTCTATCAATATGCTCAGATTAGATCCCGTGTTTTGATATGACATACACAATTTTTTTTATGAAAATGTACGATATTGTAGAGTACGAAATGACGATTCTGAATATATAATTTTTTCCTACAAAACTATGTTTTATTTATTTATAATTATTTTTCTAAATGACACACATTAGTTTTCGAGAATACATACATCGATTGTTTCTTATATAACTTTCGATTTCCATCACCATTTCCCATAAAAACTATATGGTGCACTAGATGAGATCAAGCTCTGTGATCTTATATTAAGAAATCAAGGATTTCATTATTTTTTGCCCCTAAAGTGTTGCACCCGCAAATAAGGTTTTAATTTCAATCTTTTCTCACTTCAATAATTAATAGTAATAAAAATAATTCATGAAAAATTCTGAATAAATAGTGTTGCACTAGGCCCATATGTCCTTTATATGTCTGCAATATTTTATCTCAAATGGACATCATTTACCTCATATATTGCTGCACCCGCACAAACATATATGTTAAGATGTGCTGAAAATTTGAAAACCCACTTTCACGGAAACTAATTTTATAATCATTTGCACACACTTTCTCTGCATAAACCCTATATATTATGAAAGCTGATTCAATTACCTATCTTTTCTTTTTTTACTTCATCTTCAAATAAGTTAGGGAAGTACCCCTAATTGTCACCTAAAATCAAAGTTTTTCATTTATTTTAGTATTATGTGGCATCTAAAGTGTCCTTAAAGGAGTCCATGATTGTGCATCATCCCATATATTTATTCATCACTTATTCTTCTTCATAATTACGTCCACATTTAATGGTAATGCCTACAATTTATAAACTTATTCAGTTTACTCTTTAATAATCATTATTTTTTCCTTAATTATATATAAATAATCACTTGGAAGAAATTTATCTTTGATTTTAGCCATTATTCTATCATTTTAACCTTCTTAGGACCCTCAATTTGTGTTAGAATTCTAAAGCCTTCATGGTAGCAAGAATTTTATAAACAAGTTAAGAATCTAAGCACATAATTAACTTGACTAGGAAAATTGCAAAGAATTAGCATAAGGAGAGAAGAAGAGGAATATGAACAAACATTAAGGAATGATCAATAAATAATAATTTAAATTATTACATTGGTAATACATCCTTATAAAGAAGAATTGAGTTTATGGAAGACAACTCATTGCTAGCTCATAAATCACCCTCTTTAAATATGATAAACCTCCATAGGTGGCTAAAGCACTTTCCTAATCTATGAAGGACCTCATGAATTAGCTAAAGCATGAATGAGTGATGATAAGTGATGGAAATAATTGCTAATCCTGGAATATGGAGAGAAAATAATGGAGGATGGGTTAGCAACAAAAGATAGTAGTTTCCTAGTTGACTAGCTTTACCTTATCCACAGAAAATCTAGATAAGAGCAGAATAAATATAGAATCTACATGAAGGCACAATTACTGATTCTAGAAGTCAATAAAGTGGACATGATCAAACCATAATCATGATAAAAGCGCTCCTGGGCTATATATGGCAAGTGTTGACCATGTGGGGTAAGTAGATGCCATCTAGGCTAGTGGGTAGGAAATTAATCAAATGATAATTAATTATTTTATCCTAAGTATTAAGTGGGTTTATTATATTCCCACACCCCCATTTAATTCTAACTTTATGATGATATCTTTGAAATAATCACAAATATAGAGCTATATCAAGGAAATAATGAAAAATATAGACTTATAGAGGAAAAACCACATGTGAAAAATCATCCCTCAAGAAAGGATATCAAAGGGAAACAAAAAATGTTGAATCATTGATGATGTTGCTCCAAACTAAATGCTGATTTCTAGAGGAATATTCTTCTTAGGAAGAAGATAAATCTACTCACATGGATCAAGAACAACTACATGATGGAACTTGGGACCATGTAGGGGTGAGTGCACAAAGTTGAGAGAGATTTTAGATGCAACGATATTCTATTGAAGTTAATGATTCAATATCTATAAAATATAAATCATTCCAAGCTATGCCGACCCTACCAAGCCTAGTCCCAATCCTACCAACAAGCTTTCCAATTAGGATATTTAAGTAAAATGTATGCACATTATGTTTCTCTAAAACACGCACATGTTATAGTGTACAAAAACATGCACACGTTAGGTAAAACCTAATTTATTGTAACATACCCATATAACATGAAAATATGCATGGAAAAAAAAAATTCAAATATAATTCTTTACCATGCATTTTGGCTATAGCCTTCAAAAACATTCAACCTTAAACATTAAAAAAAATAACCAACATTAATTTCCGCAAGAAAAATCAACCTTCTGCATTTAAATTTGCTTGTGTAACTAGGAAGGTAGTTTCTGCAATGAAACTCGCCCTTCTAACTTTCACTTTCTGCACTCCATCCTTCCGCCTTCTGCTGCACAGTTCAGGAATCAGAAGCCTAACCTCCAATGGAGTCTTTTATCCACCCTTCCACCTTTCACTATGGAATACAGACATCAGAAGCCTAATATGTGACGAAATCACTTATCCTCATTTCATCCTTCCGCATTCCACCTTTCCTCTCACTACGGACTACGAAATCAGGAACTCAACATTCGATGGAGGAGTTTAGCCACTTTACACCTTCCACCTTTTGGTTTTCTTCCGTTTTCATTGTGGAAATCAAAAATCAACAAATCAACATTCGACGGAGGTGATTAACCATTTTCTTCCTTCTTCCTTCCACTTTTCTGTTGCAGAACTCAGAAATCAGGAACTCAACATTTGATTGAGGCATTTAACTACTTTCTTCCTTCTTCCTTCTCCCCTCTGCCTTTTTGCTGTGGAACTCAGAAACCAGAAAACTAACAAAATGATACCTTCATTTTTTCACCTTTTGCTTTTCGCTTTCTTCCTTCGGCACACAGACTCCATATCGTGAAAAATGACACTTTACCTTAGGATTTTATAGCTCCTTTCTTCCTCCCCCTTCTACCTTCTGCAGGTAGATACTTAGGGTGCAGAAAATCAACCTTCTTCCTTGTTTCAATTGCTCACTCCACCTCCTGCCTTCCACCTTCTACAGGTGGATTCCAGGATGCAGAAACACTTAAGTCGGAGGTATTGTGAATTTCTAGTCTTCATGAGATTAAGTAGAATGCATGGGAAACCAAAATTCCTATACATATGTAAGAAACAAGTGATAATAATAAAAACAACCATATAATCAACCTAGAATAGTAAAAAATCCATAATTAGAAAGGTCATGTGGCTGCAGGGGAAAAAATCAAACCCCTAGAACGAAGCATGGCTTCTATAATCTGAGTGGTCATACCTCAAGTACAATCCTAGACTTTCAGTCAAGCATGAGTAACACACCAACTCCTAATCATTACTTTCACTAACGTACTTAAGACTATTCTTTATCCTCTAATAAAAATGGAAGCATACATTGGTATACATATAGACATGCCTTGAACTTATCAATCAAAGAAGTTCATACAGCATACAAATAACACTTTACTGGAAAAAATATTTCACTAGTTGAGTTACCATCTTACCAGTGCAGGGCATCATCATTCAAACTATATTCCCTATAAAGATCCTTCCAAGTCTAATAAAAAACTGAAAGGATAAACACAACAACATTTACCAAACCCTAATCCTTCCAACAACCATTACATGTTCCAAATATTAGGACATAGGAAGCATATATGTGTGTGTGTGTGTGTGTGTTCTTATTCTTAAAACAAAGAAAACATAACCATAAATGTCAGTAACCCACATTTAGGCATGCAAACCGGTAAATCACAAATCCCTTAGCATGCAATAGTAAGACATATTAACCCATTGGAGCTACCCTATCACGAATTTCCTTTCACGGTCAATCCAATAGAACAAGATAGCATGAGTTCATAAGAATCATTCCACAAAAAATAATTAGAAAAGCTACTTATAAGCCCTTATCTTGTACATAGAAGAAATATCTAGTCGTACACACTCTCCATACATCAAACCCTTGACACAGGAAACAATAGGATATAAATTGCATTTTTCATACTCCATGTCTTTAACATAGCAGTTTTAACTTATCCAAAGTGTTCTTCATATGTTGAATCCTTCACGCAGAAAGCAATAAGCTATCTAGTACACACTCTGGATTTATGCTAACAAACATTCTAGCAACAATACATCATCTAGTTCTTCAATCATAGGAAACCAACATGTTCCATATGCAGACAAAAAATAGGTGTCTCCTATATTAAAACACAACCAACAATACATGTTCCATATATAAACAAAGGCAACAATAAAATCAACCATGTCTGAGAACATAAACAGTATCTCGAGGACTCATTAGAATGGAAGGATTAAACGTATTACCCTAGTAGAGAAACCCTATTACCGAATCCATTTCACAGTCATTTAACAGAGTGTGAGCATGCATTCATGTGTAAGCAACTTTTCCATTAATAGGATAGCACACCATCTCCTAAGCATTACTTCCATTAGCAGACTTAATACTATTCTCTACCATTAAATCAACAGGGAAGCATACATTGGTATACCTATATACATGCCTTGAACCTATCAATCAAAATAATTTCATACAACATATAGCTAACACTTTACCGGCACAAATATTTCACTAGTTGAGTTACCATCTTACCAATGTAGGGCATCATTGTTTAAACGATATTCCCTGCAGAGATCCTTCAAGTTGAATAAAAACCGAAAGACTAAACACACAAAAATTTCCCAAAACCCTAAACCTTCCAGCAGCCAGTACCTTGTTCTAGATATTAGGTCATAGGAAGCATATATATAAATGTGTGTGTGTGTGTGTGTGTGTGTGTGTGTGTGTGTGTTCACGTTCCTAAAACACGAGAAACATAACCATAACTATCACTAACCCACATTTAGGCATGTAAACCAGTAAATCGAAAACCCCTTAGCATGCAAGACTCAGATGTCTTAACCCATTGGAGCTACCATATCACCAATTTCCTTTGATGGTCAATCCAAGAGAACAAGACAGCACGAGTTCATAAGAATCATTCCACAAACAATAGTTAAAAAAGCTGCTTGCCAACCCTTACCTCATACATAGTAGCAATAACTAGTTGGATACACTCTCCATACTTCAAACCCTTGACATAGACAACAAAAGGATACAAATTTCATTTTTCATACTGCAAGTCTTTAACCTAGAAGTACTAACTTATCCAAGGTATTCTTCATACATCGAATCCTTCACATAGGCAGCGATAAGCTATCTATCACACACTTCGACTTCAGGCTAACAAACTTTCTAGCAACAACACATGCGCAGTTCTCTAGTCATAGGAAACAAACATGTTCCAGATGCAGACAAAAAATATGTGTCCCCGATATTAAAACATAGGAAACAATACATGTTCCAGATACAAACACAGGAAACAATAAAATATACCACATCCGAGCACATAACTGGTATCTCGGGGACTTGTTAGCATGAAATTTTTTAACGTCTTAACCCAACAGAACAACCATGTTACCGAATGCATTTCACTATCAATCAACAAAGTATGAGCATACATTCGCGCATAAGCAATGCTTGCATTAATAACCTAAAATCTGTTATTCCTCATTTTTCATCGATATTGAAAACATAGATTTACCCATAACATCATACTCTGAATTTATTAGAATTGAAAAACAAATCACAATATTCAAACCTACTTGTAACACAATGCACAATGAAAAGGAAACAACCACGTTCCACCCAACCATAGATTAGGCACAGAGTTTCCCCTTGTCCTCAATCACCCTCGAGCTAGTTATACATTGCAAGAGTGGTGTCAGTTAAACTCAGTCCCATTCTCTAGTGGGGATTTCATTGTCTTCCTCAAACAATGTCTCCTTCAGCTTACCTGAATGCATAGTGTTTCCTGGCCATCCCCCCATCATACTGAGTAATGTTATCTTAATAGTTGATCCTAGGTCTTTTGCAGTTCCCAGAATCTGTGTTCCGCTACCTTTTCAATTCCCGATGTGAGTCTAGTGCAATGCTTGCCCTCCCACACCTAGTGAAACTGTCTAATAATGACCATTCACATCCCCACTTTTTGCATGCATAATTCCTCATTCAACGTGGATGTCCCTATCATTCAAATGCCATGACAAGCATAATGTTTTTCAGTTGCATTTGTCCTACAAGGACTGATTGGTATAATCCAGGTCTACCAATTATATTTAAACAAAACAAAGTAAAAAAGTAGTGCAATATCCTGAATTTTGTGCCTAACACTTATAGGCATGAGCCTATTGATTATGCTGTTATCTTGATGTTTTATTTTGGTATATTGGGTTGAAGACCCCACTGCATATGAAGATGATTATTTGTTTTATATATTGGGCATAATCCAATTGTTGATGATATATATATGCTTGTTTGTGTTGGGCATGCACCCTAAAGCACATGATTGATGACATGTTTTGTGTTGAGTGAGGAGCTTTGGAGCACATGAGTATTTATATTTGTGTTGAGAGTAAAGCTCTGGAACACATGGAAATATAAGCCGGAAGTGTTGGGCATAAGCCCTTGATCTTTCCATGTTGATGTTGAGCATAAGCTCTATAACATCGGATCCCTGGTAATTGTATCCCTAGGTGTATCGTACAAGTACATCCTAGCATTAGTGTTGAGAGAAGAGCTTTGGAATTGCACTAAGTTGCTAACTCCCTGTTTTTACCATTGAGTATGGGCTCTTGTAAGTGCTAGGAGTTACTAAAAAGAATTAATGATTCCCAAGTGAAAACAACTTGAGAAAAATATTGATCTCATCAGACTAATTTATAATTGATGAAATGAAATTTCAAATTTCTATATTCTCATCAAGTACTGAAGAACTACCACGGTTATACGAGGGAGACCAATATGCAAGGATGTTTAGAGTTTCCTAGCCTGGTAAACCTAAAAATATACCTAATGACCTTAATGAAGAAGTGTCATAAGTCTAGGTATCATAGTATATGATGCCCAAAGAAAAATGTAACAAATGTTATAATATTATGTATTTTATACATGGTATGCATAGAGAATAAATATAGTAATAATATTAATAATGTAAGAAAGAAGGAAAATCTCCATCCATTATTATTTATTTCTAAAATATAATAAATAGTATAATACCTACAAAAGTCTAATTAGGAACTAGTTAAAAATTACTTAGTTAAAGTATTAAAATACCCAAATTAAATAAAAAGGGTTAAATCAAGAAATCAAGGATTCTTGATTTAACTGCCCCTTTGACTGAAAAGTATGTCTATAAATTCTCAAGCCAAGGAAATGTTGGGGACCTGATATATCTTTTTGGAATCATTATTCTGCCTACTAATTCTCAAGAGAGAGAGAGAGTCATTGAAAAATATTTCCCTAAGAGGAAGAAGGAGAACTGATCGAGACCTGATATACCAGTTAGGGAAACCTTGCCTTAGGATATCTAAGCTACTTGCATGTTGGAATGAGATCAGGGGGATCCGGATTGAATTCAAGAACAATTCTGGGTTATGGATGGGTGGAACGTGGTAGTTCCCAAGCGATTCAGTCATCTAATACAGAGTTCAGATTTGCACATGAATTGTTAATAATGTTTATTTGACTGTGCACGTTTCAACCATTAAAGGAGCTTCAATTTATAGGTATGGGGTTAAATGGACTGCCTATTTCATTTTCTAGAATAAGTGTTGGCTAGACTAGGCAAATGTTTACATTATATTTTCTCGCCCTATGTGATTTGGTTTATGTCTAGTTCATATAGGGTTTACATTTTTAACTATAACCCTAGGATGTAATTAAATTCATGTCTCAAGATTATCAAGGGTTCGGTATTTTTTTAGGTTTTACTTATGTATTTTCTTTTACAGTTTTAATATTGTTTTCCTACAAACTAAGAATTATATCATATTAAAATACCTAGATGTTTATTTCCCCATTTAATCTACGGATAGATTTCATATTGTTTGCAAAGCCATGTTTAAATAAAATACTAGTTCACATCTAAGCTTAAATTAAAACCTAGATGAACAAGAAACTAAGCATAATAATTTTTATATAGTATTAGGTATAGAATAGAAATGTAAGTCTAATCTATCAACATTGTATTTTCCATCCAAGAATAAATTATAAACATCAAATACTATAACTAGGATAACCGAATACCATTCTAGGTTTGTATAAATAAGCATTATCATAAACCAATTAACAAACCAAGTAATCAATACCCTAGAAATAGTCCATGATTTATACTATCTATAATAGATACTTCTATGGATTATAAACAATAATAACTTTACTAACATTACAAAGTTGTGGCTTAAATAACAATTCCAACCCTATAATATTAAAATCCACATAAACATAAATCACATATTATAAAACAAGCCACCCATTATATTAAAAACCCCAAGGGCATTTAATGCATAGTAACCAATTTATATAGCCTCATTATAATAAACAACGACCTAGGATCAAATCCTGCAGAGTCTTTCTACTTTTTATAAAGCCACGCTATACACAGTTTTGTATGCAGGTTGTAAACATTAAACTAAGTCTTTACATAGAGGTCGTAAGACCCTTACATTTGAAATACGTTGTAATACATGGCCTCGACCTCATAAATAATCAACAACAAACTAAAATTAACTATTCCAATACTTAACCGTGCCACCGAAACAACCTACAACAAAGTTTTCCCACATAGGGTTTACACGCACGGGCTTCTTTGCTTTTGTTTTTAAATACACATTAAATAATAAAATAGTAAGTATGCACCCATCTATGCTATCACAACTATGATGGTGAGTTCCAACACCATTCACGGTGTGGCCTCAAAAGCCATCAACGTTGACTATTTAGTCATCCACTTAACTAGAATAACCAACAAAGGCGAATGCCATATAAAAAAAGGTATAATAATCATGGAAAGAAATGTAGTATTATAATAACATAAACACAACATAAATTTATACACACACTAATTACAAAACCATAACCAAGTTTACACAATCGTTTCTTTTTGGCCATTGCAAGCAATGGTGCTGCCCCTTTTTTACATAACATAAATCAAAATACAAATTATAACATACACATGGAGCCTATAATGTTAGAATAATCAACCCATAGTTTACTACCTAAGACATTAATTTAATTATTTTTGTCTTATTTGCCTAGTTCATGTGTCCCACCTTGTGCAAGTTGTCTTTTACCTATCCATAGTGGTCAAACTTGCCTTATTTGACTCATGTAGTGCTTGGAAAACCTCAAGGAATCAATTTTGCTTTATTCCTGGCCTCCTAGGCACCCTTCTACTTTTTTTGCTTTATTGCCTGCTTTTTCAATGTTTTAAGGGAAATGTAAAAGCTAGACTAGGTGAGGTGAACTAGTTTATTGTCCTCTACATCCTCCACTCTTTTCTCCTTAGAAAAGCATGTATGAGTTTTCATTCCATCACTCTTTAGCTTTCCTAAGCCTTTTTGCTAATTCGTGAGCTCCATGACTGATTTGGACCCAGCTTTTTGCACCTATGGGGGATTTGCTTATTTTTAGTAAGCCTTCTTTATGCTAGATTCGAATTTATCCTCATGCATTCAAATCACTGATGTAATTATTTAATACAACAACCTATTATGTTACAGGTTTGGCTATTGTACACTTATTCAATACAGTTTAGACTTCAACTCCAATTTCAGTTTCTTTTGTGAGTGATTTTGCATGATCAATTGTTAATTGTTGTGAGTAAAATTAATCTATCACTGGGTTCAATTTCCACATGGTATCAGATCCATTGTAGATCAATTTCACTCCTCCAAAATTGTTTTGCAGGTTTGACATCAGTGACTGGGAGCCTTCTACTGACAGTCGGGACAAATTTCTAAGCTATGGATCAATCTCAGAAGATCATCTTGACTCCCTTCAATTTATTTGAATGGAAAGTAGAGATGGAGATACTTTTGAGAGAGAAAGGCCTCTACAGGGTTACTATGGCAACAGAAGCATAGCCCAATGTAGCTGCAGAGAAGATAAAATGGCACAACAGGAGGGATGAGGCCTATGGTCTCCTGTGTCTGAGTATTTCCAGATACCTCATTTTCCATCTTGATGGATTGACATCACTGAATGAAGTATGGGAGAAGATTACTGATATTTTTGGAAATACAGATGAGATGAGGGGACATCAAATCAAAAATGAGCTGATTTCTCTGAGTCCAAATAGCTTTGAATCCCTGCAACTATATTTCTCCAAGTTCAAAGCACTTGTTTTGCAGCTGAAATAGTGTGGGATCGAAAAGAAGGATGATCAGCTGGTCTTGGCCATACTCTCGAATCTTGGCCCTGACTATTCAGTGTTTGTTTCGACCTTCTATGCCACAAAACTGACAACTCGAACCTGGAAGATGCCTAGCCTTGCAGATTTCATGGAATCTCTCAGACAAGAACAGGACAAGCTGGTGATGATGGGCACCATCAAACCATCCAAAGATCAAGCTCTGATTGCTGGAGATTCGAAGGTGGATTCAAAAAGCAAAAATAAAGCTAAAAAGCCACCTGAGAAAAAGAGAGACAAGAACAAGTCTTCAGAGGAGCCACAATGTTCCAAGAAGAACTACCAGAAGAAGAAGAATAAAGGTGAAATGAACAAGTGAGCCTACTACAATAAGGGAAATCACTCTGAAAGCCCTTGTATGAAAAAGCAAATAGACATGCTAACCCAACTCCTGGAGAAGAATGGCATCTCCCTTCCAGACAGCTCAAAGTAGAGAGAAGGAGGATCAAGTTCAGAAGACAGAGAGAGAGTTCATGCATTGGTTGCTGGCACATCAAGCTCACCTAGTTTCATAATCGATTCTAGAGCTTCAAGACACATGGTTTCGACCAAGGAGGCATTATCCTCACTTGACATGTCGAAAGGACCACCTATAGTACTGGTAGATGACTCTCTCACTGAAAGTTTGGGCAAAGGGAGGATTGAACTTGATCATGGTCAGTTCAGCAATGTGTTGTATTTGCCTGGTATTGCCTCCAACCTCTTATCAGTGTACCAGATGACTCACATTGGGTCTCCTAATAAAGTCATATTCTCCCCCGATGAAGTTGAGATCACAGATATCTCAAGTGGTAAAGTCATTGCAAAAGGAGTTGCAAATCATGCTCAAAAGGTATACATGTTCTCACACTTCCTACCCTACTCATACCCCTCTACTCTTCTGATTCATGCTAATGAGGCTAGCAAGCTTTGGCATGAAAGATTTGGCCACCTAAACTACAAATATCTTTCTGATCTTAGTGAAAAAGAGATGGTCATAGGGTTTCCCAAGATAAAATTTTCCATATGAGTCTGCCAAGGTTGTATCCTAGGAAAACACCCAGAGCATAAATTTGAGAGAGCTAGTCATGAGAGAACCTCTGCACCCCTCGAGCTGATCCACATTGATGTTGCTGGCCCATTCCCTCATATGTCCATGAGTCAGGCCAAATATGCATTGAATTTCATTGATGACTTTTCCAGGTTTTGATGGGTTTACTTCTTGAAACACAAGTCTGAATTTTTTGGCCTCTTCAAAGTCTTTAAGGCTTTGGTTGAAAACCAGTCTGGGAGGAAACTCAAGGTCCTCAGATCTGACAATGGTGGTGAGTATGTCAAGTCTGAGTTTATTAATTATTGTGCAGATGCAGGTATTTAGATGCAACATTCTATCACTTACACACCACAACAGAATGGTGTTGCTGAGAGGAAGAACAGATCACTGAAGGAGATGGAAACATGCATGATGGAGGCCAAAACTTTGCCACCAAAGTACTGGTTTGAAGCTATAAACTATGCAGCCTATATCCAGAATAGGGTGCCTCATAAACAGCTTGAAGGTATGACTCCTTTTGAAGCAAGGAGTGGGCACAAGCCAGATGTGACCCATTTCAGGATTTTTGGCTCAAGGGCTTGGGCTAGAATTCCAACAAAGAAGAGGGAGGCTTTGCAGCCCCAAAGCCAAGAGTGTCTTTTTGTTGGATACTCTGAATATTCAAAAGGGTACAAGCTGATAAATTTGAGCACAAACAAAGCCTTTATTGAAAGGTGCGTTCAATTTGAATAAGAACCCCTTGCGGTAGTGGAAGTTGGAGAAGCCTCTTCTCCATCTGAATGTTAGGAAGTAAGTAAAGAGTTTGTTGACCATGCTGATTCTGATATGTCTAATGGATATGAGTTTATTGCAGACCCTAACAGCCCTAAAGGGCCAAAATGGGAAGCCAAGACACTACATGCAGCAGGAGAGCTAGCTGGGGATCCCAATGACCCAAGGAGGACTAGATCTCAATTTGAGAGTGGTCTGTGCATGAAGGATCCTATGTTTGCTGAGAAATTCTATTTGATGGTGTAATATGATCCTCAAACATATGAAGAAGTATAAGGAGATCCAATATGGAAAACAGCCATGAAGGAGGAGTTCAGCTCACTCTAGAAGAGCAACACATGGGAGCTAGTGGATCTTCCCCCAGGGAGGAAGTTAGTTCAGTGTAAGTGGGTCTACAAGACCAAATTTGCTGCTGATGGTTCACCACTGAAGTACAAGTCTATATTGGTAGCCAAGGGCTACTCACATGTTCCTAGGATATATTACAATGAAACCTTTTCCCTAGGGGCAAAGATGGATTCCATTAGGCTAGCTGTAGCCATTGCAGCGTCAAAGCAATGGGAGGTACATCACATGGATATAAAATGTGCCTTCCTGAATGGAGATCTCACTAATGAGATATATATGCAGCATCCTTAAGGTTTTTCTACTAACCCTTCTCTTGTGTGCAGGTTGAGAAAGTCATTGTATGGCCTAAAGCAAGCCCCCAGGGCTTGGTATGCCAAGATCGATAGCTTCTTGCTATCACTGAATTTTGTTCGGTGCAAATCAGATCCAAATGTCTATTTGAAGTTAATTAATGGTTCATTAATGATCATTGTGTTATATTTTTATGACCTCCTCATTACAGGAATCTCACAGGTTGAGATTGCTTCCTTAAAGGGTGCAATGAACCAAGCCTTCTCCATGACAGATTTGGGGCTCTTAAGTCAATTTTTGGGGCTTGAGATTGCTCAAAACAAAGCTGCAATAAAGGTGCACCAGTCCAAGTATGCCTTGGATTTTCTGAACAAATTAAGAATGAAGGATTCCAAGGCAATCCAAACTCCTTTCCTTTCAGGAGTGAAGCTGGAAGAAGCTGATTCTTCGCCTATGGTAAACAATACACTGTATAGGTAATTGATTGGATGTTTGTTGTATCTGACACATACTAGAACTGATATTTCTTATGCAGTAAGTGTGGCTTCTAAATACATGGATCAGACTCATGAGATCCATTGGAAAGCATCCAAAAGGATCCTTAACTTTGTTCAGGGAACAAGGACACATGGGATCTTCTACAAAGCAAAATCTGATCTTGATTTGATTGGATTTACTGACAGTGATTGGGTAGGTGATAGAACAGACAGAAATTCCACATCAGGATATGTGTTCATGCTTGTAGAAGGGCCAATCATCTGGTCAAGCAAGAAACAGAGTGCCATTGCACTCTTGACTACAGAAGCAGAGTATAGAGGAGTTGTTAATGCAACAACTCAATGTTTATGGGTGCAGGGATTACTTGGAGAGTGTGGATTCGAATCAGAGTACTCAACTACCATCTACTGTGATAACCAGAGTACCATTCGAATCTACAAAGATCCAGTTCAGAAGCAGAGAACCAAACATATTGAGATCCATATGCACTACATCAGAGAGCTTGTGCATGATGGCACCATTCACCTACTCTTATGTTCATCTTCAGAACAAGTAGCTAATATCTTCACCAAAGCATTTTGTGAGAAGACCTTCAGCAATCTCAAATCACTACTGGGGATTGCTGATCATGCTATGAAGCATGAGTGAAGACAAGATTTCCAAATTTTGTTTTACAATCCATGTTTAAGGGAGGATTTTTCCATGCGGTTTTTGCCTCTTTCCTTGGTTGTATGGAAATGCAATATGTAAAGGGTGACTAAGCCTTGTTGCTAGGCCCTATAATTTTCTGATATATTACTCATAAGTCATGCTTAAGGGGGGGTGTTAGAATAATCAACCCATAGTTTACTACCTTAGACATTAATTTAATTATTTTTGTCTTATTTTCCTAGTTCATGTGTCCCACCTTGTGCAAGTTGTCTTTTACCTATCCATAGTGGTCAAACTTGCCTTATTTGACTCATGTAGCACTTGGGAAACCTCACAGAATCAATTCTGCTTTATTCCTGGCCTCCTAGGTTCCCTTCTGCTTTTTCTGCTTTATTGCTTGCTTTTTCAGTGTTTTAAGGCAAATGGAAAAGCTAGACTAGGTGAGGTGAACTAGTTTTTTGTCATCTACATCCTCCACTCTTTTCTCCTTGGAAAATAATGTATGAGTTGTCATTCCATCACTCTTTATCTTTCCTAATCCTTTTTGCTAATTCGTGAGCTCCATGACTGATTTGGACCCATCTTTTTGCACCTATGGGGGATTTGCTTATTTTTAGTAAGCCTGCTTTATGATAGATTCATATTTCTCCTCATGCATTCGAATCCCTGATTTAATTATTTAATACATCAACCTATTATGTTACAGGTTTGGCTATTGTACACTTATTCAATACAGTTTAGTGTTCAGCTCCAATTTCAGTCTCTTTTGTGAGTGATTTTGCATGATCAATTGCTAATTATTGTGAGCAAAATTAATATATCACTGGGTTAAATTTACACATATAAAATATACCAAGGTTATTAATGCTACTAATTTTACCATTTAAAATACATTCAATTACATTAAAAGCTCAGCCCTGAATGCCATCAAAACCCGACAAAAAACCCCAATTTTGTTGCTACCCAAAAAGGAAAAGTTATTCAAGACACAATCAACCCAAAACTCAAACGCATCTATTGGAACGAGACTCAAGCAATCCCCAACCAGTAATGAGTTAAAACTCAGTCTCAACCATAAATCCAAGAGGTGACAAGTGAAGACTTGTTAACGTGATTACTGTAAGGTTCGACTTTTCCCATGACTTGTTTTCAAACTAAGAACCATGCCCCTCCTTTCCATCCCTGTAACCTGTAACCACATTACGATAATGATAATGAGAAGTATGAAATCATTGAATACGCTACAACCAAAAACAATGTTGTGAATTCAAAACATTATCATACATGTCATCATCATGGAATTCGCATTCTCCATACTGTGTAGGAGAAAAGGGTAAGTAGCTAAGCTGCAAAATGACCAAACCCCATCATGAGGCAAGCCCTTAGTTGGGATTCCACACTTTCCAATGTGCATTAATGGAGAAAACCTGTTTCCCATTAAAGACCTCTAAACCCACTTTTCTATAGTTCATAAGCATTACATTATCGAATGCCTCCATTTCATGAAAATTAATATACCCCATGTGCAATGGTTTAATCTCACCACCCCCAAGTCAATACAAGGTATAAGTATCACATGCATTGCATACTATAGGCTCTAAGCCTTAGAAATATGCTTATCGAATTCCTTAGGCTCTAATCCTAGGACCATGGAATATGAAATATGCCATGTCATTGTTATTATTTATAAAGTGATGATTAGTCTTTAACAAAACAGTATAAAATTGTTAAGAATAATAAAAGATTATGTTATTGCATTACTAAATTAGACACATAGAAAAAGTATGTTACGACATGAACAGATCTTAATAAATCTAGGTCATACAAATAATTAGTGTGATGATGACCTTGTCACTAGCACAAAGTCTAATAAAAACAACTAGTGAATGTCACTAGGATAGAACTGTATGTATAAGTGCTAGTGATCCAACGCTCTTAACTCCTTTACCATTTCTTCTCACACTAGGTTAACCTGCATGTAAAGAGGAAGAATTGCATTAGTTCAAAAGAACTAAGTAATCCCGCTAGACAAGTAGAAAATTTTAACTCTCATGAAGTTACTGCTATATTTTTATCATTTAAGCAATAGGATATTAGGATCTTATCTAAGAGAATAACATGCACAGCAATAAACAGAAGAGACAATAGACACAAAGGATTTTCCTTGGGGAAACCATAAATGAGAAAACTCCGCAACTTCCTAATAGATAGAATGAGCACCAATGGCAGCAGCAAAACCTAAAAACGTAAATATGATCTCCAACAGCTTGTTCTCTCTCTCTCACTTGAGAGAGCTTCTCCTCTCTCACTCATGCACCCCAGTTAGTGAGTGTGTGTGTGTAATAAATAGAGAGGCTCACTCTCTATTTATATTCTTTTGTTCACTTAATGTCCACTTCAACATGTAGGCCCCACTTAACAATTACTTACTAGGGATGACATCTCTAGGAGAATCTAATAACCCTAGTGCCCCACAACTGTGGGGAATTTTCCCTCTGATCAACAAGGAGGGTTAACCTTGACACAATTGTGGGGACTATTGCCCCGACTTACAATGGAGGGTTAACCTCAATGACGTTACATGACTTGTTTACATTATTGAATCTCTCTATTGAAACATCAGGGCATGACATGACTCAATTACATTATAGTTACTTCCCAGAATAAATCTCGGGGTACAATACATTTGGTATGCAAGTGAATACATTCTGAAGTACAAATACATCAACACTCCCTCTTAACTAGGAAGGCTCTGCACTTACATCTGGGCATGTGTAAACACATCATGCTAGAATGGCTCTGCACTTACATCTGACCATGTGTAAACACATAATGTCAGAATGGCTCTCAGTCCCAGACTGAGTATTCCTGGTAACTGACCAGGTACCTCCATTCTCCCATAGAATGGATTTTAGTGCTTATATCTGATCACATGGGAACACATCCCATAGTCACCTCAGAATGGCTCAGCACTGACATCTTCCATGGAAGCAACCGATCCTTTCACCATGACATAATGGCTCATCTGTTACATCTGACGATGGAAGGAACCAATCCTCTCACCATGTCAGAATAGCTCACAGACTCATCACTTCCCCTTGGAGGGAACCAATATCTGGAGAACACAAAGTTTCTCTCTGAAGTATTCAAATTTCACTTTGGATATTTCTAGCATAGAATCACATCAGGGTTGATTACGTCTAAGGATAATTTGCAAGCTTTTCCAAAACTGATTACATCTAAGGACAACCTACACGGCCAATTCTGTTTGAGCAACCTCTGAGCTTTGCCAGGATTTATGCTCAGACAACCTATCTTGTTGAATATGATAGAACTCCTTCTTTCGAGATATCTTGATCTGGATCACATACTAGAGCTTCAATGCTCCTCTCTGCATCATAAAAAAATGCAAGTTAGATCAATCAAATCAAATAGTAGTTTTCAAAAGAAACATACTACCTCCCAAATAGCAAGTGGCAACATATTTTGCCTCGACTGTACTCAGTGCCACGTAGGACTGCTTCCTACTACACCAAGAAGTGCTCTTCCTATCAATGAAACTTCCCAATCTGAATCCACATAACCCTCGAGGTTAATCTTCTTATTCGTATCATACTTGAGCCCATAATCAATGGTACCCTTCAGGTACCTCATTGTATTATTTACAACAAGCAGGTGAACATGTCTCAGCATGTTTGTAACAAAGAAAATATATGGTCTCGTATTCATCAAGTACATCAAGGAATTAATCATATGATGATACATCATAGCATCAACTGCCTCTGATGAAGCGTCACTCAATAGATTCAGGTTCAATGCCATAGGTTTGGTCATAGCCTTATAGTCCATCATCCTGACCTTCATCAGGATCTCTACTGCACACTTCTGCTATCCCAGGGAGATTCTACCACACCTCCATGGCTAGAAATTAGTGCATCATCATTCATCTCAAACTTGGCAGAAAGTCTCCTTCTTGCAACTTTAATGAGTTCCTATTTTTTGTCAAGAACAAGTCATCGACATATAACAGGAGCATCATTGGTATTTTGCCTTCAACCTTGAAGCAAAGGTTGGAATCAACTCTAATCTCAGTAAATCCTAGAGCCATTAGTAAGCTATCCATCCTATCATACCATGTCAAAGCTCAAGATATTCTGTAGTCACTCCCTCTGAAACAGAGCATCATTCTGCCTCTATCTTTCGTACTCTATGCACTGAAACATTATGTACCTGAGTGAAAAGTATCTTCCATTGCTACTAATATTCTATGTATCCATCTAGGGTCACTGGATACTAAGATCCTCTATCTTGAACATTTTCAAAAGTTCTTGTCACACCCATCTATGAGTTTGTCATCCTCTATAGGCTTCATCTTCAACCTTGTAGCAATGGTTAAGATCTTCATCATGTATGTGTTATCCCATGGGTGTCTTCTAATCTCATACAAGGCCTTCTTTCATTTGCAGCCACGATTCTTCTTGTCATGTGTCTTAACTTCTAGTGGCTGCAAATGTATCTTCGTATTTTCTACCCTCTTTCCATGAGAATCCTCGTTCTATGAATCTTTCCTTGTATCCCACGATGTTTCCATCTACTGCATGATGGAACTACGACCTTCCCTTCACATATCGATAGGGTATCCTAGACATGATTCTTCTTGAACTGGTCTTCCATTTATTCTTGGTTACTTCTTCATAGCTGGAATGTTCTACATCAATAATGTCACTGCATTCATCATATTATTATTCATCTTGTATTCTTTCTTGAACTGTCATCACTTGTTCATCATAACAAGTCTCATCCTTCTTTGGTTGTAGGTGATTATATGTGATCTTTCCTACAAGTCAAATGCATTAGTTGTATGGTTAGAAACAATTCATGAGGTATATTCATAATGAAAAATATTTTGCATCAAGATATATGATTATGCAACTATTTTAGCCAATACAACATTCATCCCTATCTCACAAAAGCTTTCGAGATGCCTTCCATCTCTACTAGGACAACATTGAGATTGTGCACTAATCCAATATGTCAGGAAAGAGGTTTCATTCTGGATAATTAGCAATGGAGACTTGTATAGCACCATGAGCTACTTACCCATCACATCCATATTAGTAGTATATTCTAATTAATGCAAACATTCTATCACGCATAATAGATCAACTGAATATAAACAAATGCATAACAAAAACAATATCACGAAATGACGATTGAATACTTATCTTTATTTGTTTCGTGGATAGACTCTTTCTTGATCCTTCAGCTTCATTATCTTCTTCATTCATCATTTCTTATCCAAATGATAATATGGATAAGAGTTTCTTCAACAGTTGAGTCCTTCGTATTCCTCATCACTTGAGGGATCTTCTTTGGATGGTAAGAGCTTGATCTTTAGTTTCTCCCATCTTCTCTTCTCTTATTATGAGTCAAGCTTCTTCTTCTTCCCAGAGTCTGCTGAAATTAATCACTTCCTTCTGGCACACATTCCTCACATGAATGAATCCCATGATCCTAAGAGGCCATTCAAGGTGTCTATCACCACTTTTTCATTCTCCACTTCTTCTTCTATTGCTACAAGTTGTTCTTTGATTTCAGAGACCCTCGTAAAGTATGAGTGTATAGTTTGTGCATTCCGGATCTTCACATTCTGCAACTATTTTCTCAAAGTCATATTGCAATTTATGTTCTTCCCTTCAAATATCTTGGTAAAGGAATCAAACATCTCTTTCTATGTCTTTAGGTAAGACACTTGTGGTATAAGATGATCCATGATTGAATCAGCAATGATCTTCTTGGCCTTGACCAAGTTCTTCTGGTGTGAGGCTTTTAGCCTCATCTCCCTCTAGAACTGGAACCTCTCTACTTATGTAGGTGTCGAATTCATTTTCTTCAGAGAGATAATGTACTTCCATGCTTGGAAGTTGTCAAATTCACCAATATTATCATCACGCTGATGTGATAGATCACTTTGAAATGAGAACCTCAAATGCAAATAGCAAAAAATTAGATCTTACTGATTTGAGGTGTCTGTCCTAATTTTGGAGCTAACTGATCTAGGGTTTATTAGAGAAACCCTAATTTTGAAAACTTAGAATCTTCCAGATATAAATGGATAGAAAGATAGACCTATTAAAGGTGATCTATCCAATGTCCTCCTTTTTTGAAAATAGTGGAAGGAAGCTCCCGAAACAGTAATCCCTAGTTTTCCAATTTCCTCTACAGAAATTCCTGATACTATTTCTTTGGTATCTCCACAATTACTACTCCTCTATATATGGAAATTCAAAATGAGGTAGCCTCTCCTATTTCATTTCCAGCACCATAGGTTTCATTAGAATTGGTTTCACCAATTGGGACTTATGAGCATTTTCCCAAGGTGACATGTTTCAGGACTGTTCAACATAGTGAAGTTGTCCGGACTACCATGTGTCATTTTTTTATCTTCAGGGTCTAAAAATTAGAACATAGAATGCATAGTCCATTCCGTTTATATAAAATCTTGATAAATTTCATTTGGACCTCTGTATCCTGAGATATAGCCATTCTCCCTAGGTGTCCTATTTAGGGATGAATCCTGGAAGAGGCTGGAACCCTAACTTGGAGGAATCATATCTCCTAGAATACAGTGAATCTAAAGATAAAAATTGGGCACAACATACATCAAGAATTTATATTCAACCTTTGAAATTCTCAACTCGTGATACTTTGAAAATACTAATATATAGCAAATGTACCAAAACGTATCAGTTATAGTATTTAGGGTTTTTTCGGCGTGGGGTCAAACTAGGGTTTGACTTTCCCAGAGTTTCACCCAACCAAAAATATCAACCCAGGTCTCTAAAATTCGATTTTTATGAGGAGATAAATCCTATGCTAATCTCACTCAAAAATTCCTCTTCTATAAAAAGCCTTAATTTCCCACACTAAAAAACTGAAAATGCCCGGAATCGAATTCCGCTTTAACAGAAAGATGTGCCCTTGAATGGAGAGTCATCCTAGCATACTTTTGCTAATGGATTGTGGATAGAGACCCAAAAATTAAGAAGTTCTAGCTTCTACAGTTGAACAATGTCTTCTTCTTAGGTTAGCTCTGATACAATGTTATATTTTTATCATTTAAGCAATATAATCTTAGTATCTTATATGAGAGAATAACATGCACAGCAATAAACACAAGAGACAAGAGACACAAAGAATTTTTCTCAGGAAAACCATAAAAGAGAAAACCCCACAAATTCCTCAAAGATACAATGAGCACCAATGGCAGCAGTAAAACCCAAAAACATAAATATGATCTGCAACATCTTGTTCTCTCTCTCTCACTTGAGAGAGCTTCTCCTCTCTCACTCATGTGCCACAATGAGTGAGTGTGTGTGTAATAAATAGAGAGGCTCACTCTCTATTTATATTCTTTCATTCACTTAGTGTCCACTTCAACATGCCAACCCCACTTAACAACTACTTACTAGGGATGACATCTCGAGGAGAGTCTAATAACCCTAGTACCCCACAACTATCAAAACCCCAAAAATTTTGAAAAAATTAAAATTTTAAAATAGCATATAATCTCATTAAATGTAGTCATTAACTATTTGATTAGTTTATGTGACTAGAATTGTAACTGAATGATCTTTTATTATACCTAACTTTAAATATGAGTTTCATGTCAATTACTGATTGTTTTCTATTTGCAACCACAAGGTGGGTTTGTCATGAAGGATTGGGCTTACTAAGCTTCTGAGCTAATGCAGCAGTTTTTCTTCTCTTACAGATATACAGGTAATATGTACAGGTTGCTGCTAACCAACCTCGAAAGTTTACAATTCATTTTGCTGTATAAATTTATTCTGTGCAAGTGTATTCATGATAGACAAATTTAATAGGCTCTAAGGGTAAATCTTTTATTAAGTTTCTCTTTTGAGATCTAAAGTTCAAGAATTGAATTCTAGTTATAAAAATTGCAGTTAAATTCTCTTATCCAGAAATTATGGTTTAACAGATCCATTTAATACGAAACTATTAAATGTCCATACTAGATGTAAGTGTATCAATGCAATAATTATCGCTTTACTAACTGCTAGCATGGTAGAAAGTTACAATATCAATGTTTAAATTCTATGATCTAGAGTTTCTGCAGCAAGGTCATGTTTAGATTGCAATATGATCAGGTTTGCATCTGTAGATGTAAATGCTAAGATATCACAAGTATCGACTTATATTTTTCTTATTTTAAGCATTTACAAAGTTTACTGTTTGAATACAAGTCTTCTCTTAACATTTAAAGGATTCACAATGCTTGAAAGGCTACTTCTATTTCCATGATCGACATTTGGATAATTATCATAAACACCTTTAGAATTAGTCCTAGATTATCATAACTACACTCATTTGTGAGTTTCCAGACTATACTATCA
The DNA here is from genome assembly GCA_001517045.1 of Pseudotsuga menziesii. NCBI lineage: Eukaryota > Viridiplantae > Streptophyta > Pinopsida > Pinales > Pinaceae > Pseudotsuga > Pseudotsuga menziesii. The sequence continues at coordinate 66,651 of LPNX010911878.1, read as the reverse complement.
ACAAGGATGGTTATAATAATTTACACAAGCTGCCTATCATACACTCACTTACACAATCTTTGGAAATCTTTGAGCATGAAAGATAGAAAAAGTCTAATTGATTACCATAAGGAATTCTAAGACTATTAAAAGATTGTTATTATATTAGTAATAACAAGTGAAATGGACTACAGTAACCCTACTCAAATTAGTGGATTATGTAAATTTATTTCTACAAGTTTAAGTCATATAAAATGAGAATGACAAGTCTTTACCTGCAATGCAAAACTATAGAAATTGGCATTAGAGTTGTAGAATTGTAAACAACTATGCCTAACATTACTCCATTATTTTATAGACTTTAAAGAAATGCTAAGTCTCTTTCCTTCGCTTGAGACTAAGATAAAATAGCAATTAAGTGGTATGTTTTTTTTAAACAACCACAACTTAACATTATTCCTATGCTCTTATATCTTGTTATAATTAACACCAAGTTCTTTATGTCTAAAATACTTCAAGAACTTAATCTTGAACGATATTTATAATGCAAAGGTTTAATATTGAAAATGCATAGTTTTAATAGCATTGTTCTAACATTGTGGTTGTGAAATATATGGCAGGTAAAACTATGGTATAGTGACCATAAGGGATCTCCACACTATGATTTTGTTTGGAAAAACAATCAATGGCAGACTCGTCATAGAACATTAGAACGTCGACCCATTTGCATGCAATGTATTAAAGTACTTACGTGGTCACTCCTCGACCATGCACTGGTGTTATAAAACCGTTGACTCAACCCTAAATTGTCATTTCTCCTTCGCCTTCGGGCTTAGTCACTCTGCAAACCCTCTTGGTCCATTTTTGTTGTTGCACTGTTTGACAGCAGCTTTTATACTACTTCATCCCTTCATGCTTGTCTACTACACTGTGTGGGAGTAAGAAGCTTGTTGTTGGTGGTTTAATGGTTTACTGTAAACCTAGGGTTTTTCCCTTCGGCACCATTGTCAACCCTGTCACGGTCTGACTACATTTCTTCGACGTGATATTGTCACTGCTCCCATTGTGAAAGTTATCCTTCGCTCCGGCTAGCTCATTCTTTTTGGTGACAAAGGAAGGGTTTATGCTTCCTTTGCTCATGGTTATTAGTCTATTTATGGTGGCTGCACTTCTTTCAAACTCGTCGGTAAGTTACAGGTCGCACCATCTTTTTTCCATTTAAGAAAATAGATTAGCAATAATATGTTAAGGGTTTAACTAAAAAGTTGCTCCTTCTTTTTGTAGGTTCGGTCTCCTCCTTGTGGAGTGGGAAACGCAAGATTTCGGTCATTTAACTTCCCGGTAAGCCTAGTCTCAAACATGGCGTTCCCTCCTTGCTGTTTTTTAGGGCTGTTCGTGGTTGGGCCTTGAGAGATGTGACTCTGAGGTTACCTCAGCTCTGTTCATTCTTTTAAACTGTATGTTAAATAAATTTTTAACAAGATGAACCCTGCACTGTGCATGGGTGTTACGGCTTTGGTCGATAATGTAATTATTATCTTTCTTTTTGTGTTAAAAAATACTGTATAAGTAGCGTTGGGCTATAAGCCTGCCTGCAGATGAGGTTGTGACCTCGACTTCTTGTTTTATTTTATCATACTCTTGAATAGTTCAGGGTTTTCACCCAGAGTTTTGTAATATAACTTATTATAAAGCGTTCCTGTATCTTTGAGTTTGTTCATCGCATACATTTTGAATCTATGCTCTGTACAGGAAATAATAAAATATATGGGTTTATAATAGCTTATACTGTGGATTTATAATGCGGCTGTAGGTGAAATATTTTCTTAACCCTTAGTATTTATTTTACTTGTATAACTGGATTTATAGGGTTCAACCCTAATTTTACAGTTGAGATTAAGTTCAATTTCTTAATCTGCCATTATGAATTAAAATTATAAACTCTGTCGGTAACTATGAGTAAAATAAATGGATTAAAACATAATTATTAAGCTCGTTGTTCGAGCAATATACTGGTTCTGTTATTACCTTTTCTTTTTAAAATAAACAACTTGGCTTTTAAAATGAATAACTAAGTTATTATACTATTGATAAACTCTTTATAATGTTACTGTTAGGGTTATGTACTTTGGTTTACTTATTATGCATTAACTTCTTAAATGTTATGTAGGGTTTATACCCTTATACCAATATCATAAGTGTTGATTCTACTTTCCTACATTATTTTTGGTCATGTTATAAATACTGTAATTTATCTTGTTATATAAATAATTCGGAAGATAAAGTACTCTCCAGCTTATTGTTAAATAGATTTGTTGTTAAGGTTTCTAAACTGGCTTTACAACTTGACTTCTGTTTATTAGAAACTGTAAATGAAAAGTGCATACCTTTCAAATTATGTAAGCTTGTTGTACTCTTATTATATTTTACTATTACCTTCAAGTATTGTTTATTTACTTTGTAATACACAGAGTATAAATATTTTATACATAAACCTTACTTATTTATTCATCAGTTATAAATAGTCTAGGTTTATAATTGTAATAATAAAATATTACTTTAAGTGTTACTTTTATAATGTATGTATTATAGATACATTATTAGTAATACAATAATGATATTACTTCTTACCAATGTTTCTATGATTATTATTTAATGTTGTTATCCGATGTTTGGTTTGGTTTATTTATTTAGTTATAATTCCTCAGTATTTTTACATAATACTCATTCAATATTTAAGTTTATTCTCATATACATATCTATATAAATTCCTGTGTATATAATAACATTCATTTACCATATTTGAAAATAGAATAACAGTTTTGTAATCTGTTTAAGCTTAGCTGAAATAAAAGAAGATTCACTAATTAAATAACTGCATTCCTAACCAAAATACAGACTAACACCACTAGGTTTTAACGGTAAAATCAAACCAGTAAGTAATTTCATCCTATTGTCAATATTGTCTTTTTGAACATTAATAGGTTAGATTCTTTCAAACTGGAAGATAACAATTATAAGATTTAAACAGTAGAATTACTTAGTCTATCTTTTCTTTATTACAGCTAGCATTTACTGGAAACAAAGATACAGTACTAGGAAGTAGTTTTTAAAACTATAAGAAAATAACTTATAAATTCGTGAAATACTAAACTCGGTTCAGAAGGATACTACTTCACAATACCGAGATACTGTGCTGGAGTATGGTCTGGTGATCCCAGATGTGGAAAAACACAGTAACTCTTTAACTCAGCAACAGATTTAACTACTAATATTCTGAGATACTCACATTACTAAACTAACTAACTCTTCAGACATATAATATAAACATAACATGCATCCATTCATACTCATTAAACATAAAGAAATAAGTGATAGAACCTGTTTAAACTGTGGACAACAACTGCAATGGGAGGTCGTTCCTCCCTACCAACTCCTGGAGAGCGCTCAGACAACGAATTCTCAGGACCCCCGAGCTTGCTCTGGTCTCCCTGGATGGAACTAGGTCCAGCAAAGTCAGATACCAGTCATCAAAATCAGTATTAACTCAGAACTATCAGTCAGTTCTCTCATCCCAAAAAGATGTAACGAAATCAAGTTACTGCAACAATCCTCCTAGAACAACTTCCTTACTGTATTTCCCTCTTCCTCAATGAATTTCCTGAATAACATTCACCTGAATGAATTCTCTCTGGAAAATATCTGAGTAGCCTCATCTCTCTTCATTGAGTAATTTTAAAAGATTGCCTGGGTATTTTTGGGTTAGTTGTCATTTAATGAGCCACCTGCTCTGATTCCACTTTCTTGGGGAATCATGACCCCAAATATAGGGAAGTTTCCACCTGCAAATTCGGAAGTGTTTGTGGATGCTGCCACTTTTCTTTTGCCTTTCCACCTAGTTCCATCCACCAGTTTGACCAGTAACCTCTTTTTAACAGCTCTCCCATGCTGTTGTCTCCACAATTTATTTATTAATAATAAAATATTCTGAATTACACTCCATTTTTGTTGACTCTGCTGAGTCATCAATTCCTACTTAGCATTAAATTTAACATAATGTCTCAGGAATATAATAAAACAATTTACATAATTTTACAAAATTGGGCTATGTGACAACAACTTTGGGGACTTTTCCCTTCAATCAACAAGGAGGGTTAACCTTGACACAATTGTGGGGACTATTGCCCCGGCTTACAATGGAGGGTTCACCTCAATGACTTTATAGGACTTGTTTACCTTATTGAATCTCCCAATCAAAACATCAGGGCATGACATGACTCAATTACATTATAGATACTTCCCGAAATAAACATTGGGGTATAATACATAAGATATGCAAGTTAATACATTCTGAAGTTACAAATACTTCAACGGTTACATGGGAGAACTAGTTCCACCACTCCACCCACTTTGGCTTCAAAACCAATTTTAAGTTGGAACCATGTATACAATGGTAAGCAAATGTAAAATAACAACGATGTACATAATCAAAGTATCTAACATACACAACAATGAGTAACCATAAGAAGAGTATAGTAATAAACATTATGACATTATAAGTAAACACAGTAATAATCATAACTGAAAGTAAGGAAGTAGGACGCAAGAACAAATTACAATAAATCAAAAGTACAATAGAGTACGACACATTCTGGAAGTTCAATAATGTCTAGAATAGGTAGTTTTAACTAGCCTAATAATTTTCTAATTTTATTTTCAATTTTTGGGGACATTACAAGTGGTATCAGATCCTAGTTTCAACACTAAGAGACCAATGGGTGTACCAAAAATTCGTTGCAAAGAAAATAAAGTATGTTTTTAAATATTGCTAACTAATAGAAATTATCTTGTTATTAAAACCTTTGCAAATATAGGACTTTTTACAAAACAGTTCATATCATGAACACTGAATAAGATGACAACTGACAAGGAAAGATGAACACCCCCACCTAGGAAGAGGAACTAGTGGTGGAACTAAATTATGATATTTTGAATACCATATGCATTCTTCAAGCAGAATTACAAATTTTTAGAGAAGATAGTTCGAATGAGAGAAAGGAACAAGCCCGCGGGGAAAACCTACTCATTCAACAAATAGGTGCAAATGGGAACCTTACCATAAATGGGCCAGCAGCCCAAGAGAAGAAGAAAAAGAGGAACATACCCCTGAAGCTTCAGAATGAGATCATCACAGTCCATCCAGTGATGACTCTCTTTCACCATGCAGAAAGAAACAAGGAAGCGACGACAACCTTTAGGGGGAGTTTAGAAAAAAAAGAGCCCTGACCTATGAAGGTGAAATAAAAGAACGGGAGAAAGATGAAGAATGGTTGTCGGGCATGAGAAAATATTTATGAGTTCATAAATATTTGAGTGAGATGAAGGATCATTTTTCCATCTATAATTAAAAAGGAAAACCATCAAGATGGTGGAGAGATTTGAAACACATCAAGAAAGATGAGCTAAGAGAAATACGTTGGAGTAACTTCCGAAAAATATTTCAAGATAAATATATGTTGGAAAGGTTCTTTGACAAAAAAGTGAAAGAGTTTCATGAGCTACGTATGGGATCTGTGACTATGGATGATTTTATTAACATTTTTATATATTTGTTGCATTATTTACCATAAATCAAGGATGAAAAGGTAAAAATACAATAGTTTTTAGGATGTCTTCCTCCCAATTTTCAGGAAAGAATTCAGTTCGACATGCCTAAAATCTTGGACACCACATTGCACAAATCTAGGATCAAATATGAGCATGGATAGACAAGGCATAAGAACACGAACAGAAAGAGAGACATGTTTAAGAAGTTCTCTGATAACCACAAACCATGGTTTAACCCACCCCTGTATAGGAAACAAAACAACAGTTTTCCAGCGAACAAGAACTTCAACAAATCAGGTATGAAACCATACATACCAGCTCCAAATGCTAACAAGGCAGTAGCAGCTAGGGGAGCCAATGCTACCCAGATATAGATCAAATGTTGGAAGTGAAATGGGCCTCATTATGCATGATATTGTAATAGAAAAACCAATGGGTTTCACACAACTTACAAGAAGAAACAACCATAGAGGACATAGCTGGAACCCCACAGATTTATGCAGCTTTGGATGGATGACAGGCATACCATCAAGTTACCATGGTTTAGATAGAAGGTAATATATTGAGGACTTATATTTCAATACTTATTGACCCTAGTGCTTTCCAGAGCTATGTTTTGACTAAAACTGTTGATGTATGCAAACTGGGAAAAGTAAAACATGATAAACCTTGGATGGTTCAATTAGCCATAGGTACTAAACATAAAGTTTTAGAAATAGTTAAAGACTTTGAGGTAAACCTGAATGGTTTTCGAATGAAAGTAAACCTGAACATCCTACCCTTGGGATCGTATGATATACTTATTGGCATGGACTGATTGGAGCAAGACCATGTCATGCTTGATTTCTTACACAAGTCAATTTTGTGTACAAATAACCAAGGGAATCAATTGAAGATTCAGGAAATTCCAAAGAAAGTTTCTGTAAAGAAAATATCTGCTTTACAAGCAAAGAAATGCACTAGGAAAGGCCGCAAATTGTTTGTAGTAAACATCTAAGACAAAGAGTCTTAGAGAGAATAGCGCATAGAGGAATTTCCTGGTCTTGAATAATTCCGCGACGTGTTTCCCGAGGAAATCCCAGGATTACCTCTAAAACAAGACTTAGATTTTTTCATTGAACTAACACCAGGATCAGTTACGGCTTCCAGATCCCCTTACTGCATGAGTGCACCAGAATTGGTGGAACTCAAAATACAGTTGTAAGAGTTGATAGAAAAAGGGTATATCTGACCAAGTGGGTCCCTTTGGGGAGCACAGATATTTTTTGTAAAGAAAAAGGATGATACAATGCAAATGTGGATCGATAACCATTATCTTAACAAAATGGCTATCAAGAACCGATACCCACTCCCTAGCATAGATGACTTGTTTGATCAGGTAGAAGGATCCAAAATATTTTCAAATATTGACCTTCGATCTGGGTACCATGACGTTGTTAGAATAATCAACCCATACTTAGCTACCTTAGACATTAATTAATCCATTTTTGTCTTATTTGCCTAGTTTCCATATTCCACTCTATGCAAGTTGTCCTCCACATGTCCAAGATGGTCAAACTTGCTAAAATTGAGTCATGGAGTGCTTGATAAACCTCTTGGAATCAATTCTTCTTCATTCCTAAACCTCCCTAGCGTATATCTCCTTTTTTTGCTTTATTGCTTGCTTTTACTGAGTTTTATGGCAAAAGGGAAAGTATGACTAGGTGAAGTTGACTTGATTTTTTCCCTCATCATCCTCCACTCTTTTCTCCTAATAAAATCTTGTATGAGTTGTCCTTCCATCACCTATTAGCTTACCTAATTGATTTTTCCAATTCATGAGCTCCTAGGCAGATTTGGAAACTGCATTATGCACTTATGGGGGATTTGACCAGATTTAGTAAGCCTGCTTTTCACTAATTCGAATGGAATCCCAATGCATTTTAATATCTCATGTAATTATTTATTATGGCAGCCTATGACTTCACAAGGTTGGCTATTGTACACTGATTGAATATAGATTAGTGTTTTTCTCCATATTCAGTCTCCTTTGTGTGTAATTTGCATGTTTGATTAACAACTTTTGTGAGTGCAATTGTTTTGACACATGGGTTCAATTTCCACATGGTATAAGACCCTTTGTATATTGACTTCTCTCCTTCCATATCACTATTGCAGGTTCGACATCTTGACTGGAAGCATTCTGCTGACTGAAGGGACAATTTCTGAGCTATGGATCAATCTTAGAAGATCACCTTGACTCCATTTAATTTCTTTGAATGGAAAGCAGAGATGGAGATACTGTTGAGAGTGAAAGGCCTCTACAGGGTGACTATGGAAACTGAATCAGAGCCCAATGCAGCTGCAGAGAAAATTAAATGGCACAATAGGGGGGATGAGGCATATGGTCTCCTATGTCTGAGCATATCCAGAGACCTACTTTTCCATCTTGATGGATTGACATCACCAAATGAAGTATGGGAGAAGCTTGTTGATATTTTTGGTAAAACAGATGAGATGAGAGGACATCAAATTGAGAATGAATTGATCTCCTTAAGTCCCATCAACTTCAAATCCCTGCAACTCTATTTTTCCAAGTTTAAAGCCCTTGTTTTGCAGCTAAAATAGTGTTGAATTGAAAAGAAGGAGGAGCAACTAGTTTTGGCCATACTCTCAAAGCTTGGCCCTAAATATTTAGTGATTGTTTCGACCTTCCATGCCACCAAGTTGACATCTCGAGCCTGGAAGATACCTAAACTTGCAGAGTTCATGGAATCCCTCACACAAGAACAAGATAAACTGGTGATGATGGGCACCATCAAACCTTACAAATACCAAGCTTTGGCTGCTGGAGATTCGAGGGTGGATTCAAAAGGAAAGAAGAAAGCTAAAAATACACTTGAGCAAAAGAGAGACAAGAACATGTCTCCATAGGAGCCCCAAGGTTCCAAGAAGAACTTCCAGAAGAAGAAGAACAAAGGATAAATGAGCAAATGTGCATACTGCAATAAGAACAATCATCCTGAAAGCTCCTACATGAAGAAGCAAATTGACATGCTGACCCAACTCTTGTAGAAGAATAACATCTCCCTTCCTAATAGCTCAAAGAAGAGGGAAGTTGGATAAAATTTAGAAGACACAGAGAGAGTTGATGCATTGGTTGCTGGCAGATCAAGCTCACCTAGTTTCATCATAGATTCTGGAACTTCAAGACATATGATTTCAACCAAGGAGGAATTTGCCTCTCTTGACATGTCTAAAGGTCCACCAATAGTACTGGGAGATCACTCTCTCACTAAACGTTTGGGAAAAGGGAGGATTGATCTTGACCATGGTAAGTTTAGCAATGTATTGTATGTTCCAGGTCTTTCCACTAACATCTTGTCAGTGTATGAGATGACCCACACAAGGTCTCCAAAGAAGGTCATATTCTCCCCTAATGAGGTTGAGATCACATATATCTCAAGTGGTAAGGTCATTGCAAAAGGAGTTGCAAATCACGCTTCGAAGGTATACATGTTTTCACATTTTCTACCCTACTCAAACCCCTCTGCTCTTCTGATTCATGCTAATGAGGCAAGCAAGATTTGGCATAAAATATTTGTCCATATTAACTATAAGTATCTTTTTGATCTTAGTGAAAATTAAATGGTCATATGGTTACCAAATATTAAGTGTTCTAAAGGAGTCTGTCAAGGTTGTATCTTAGGAAAACACCCATAGCATAAATTTGAGAAAGCTAGTCATGAGAGAACCTCTAAACCTCTTGAGTATATCCACAGTGATGTTGATGGCCCATTTCCTCATATGTCTGTGATTCAGGCCAAATATGCATTGAAATTCATATATGACTTTTCCAGGTACTGTTGGGTTTAATTCCTGAAACACAAGTCTGAAGTTTTTGGCCTCTTCAAAGTCTTTAAGGATTTGGTTGAAAACCAGTCTGGGAGGAAACTCAACATCCTCAGATATGACAATGGTGGTGATTATGTCAAGCCTAAGTTCTTTCAATATTGTGCATATGTAGGTTTTCATATGCAACATTCAACCCCTTACACACCGTAGAAAAATCGTGTTGCTGAGTGAAAGAACAGATCACTCAAAGAGATGGCAGCCTACATGATGGAGGCTAAGACTTTGCCACCAAATTTTTGGGCCGAAGCTATAAACGCTGCATCCTATATCAAGAATATGGTGCCTCATAAACATCTTGATGGTGTGACTCATTTTGAATCTTGGAGTGGTCACAAGCCAGATGTGACCCATTTTAGGATTTTTGGCTCAAGGGCTTGGGCTAGAATTCCAACAGAAAAGAGGAAGGCTTTGTAGCCCCAAATCCAGGAGTGTCTATTTGTTGGGTACTATGAAGATTCAAAAGGGTACAATATTATCTATTTGAGCAGAAATAAATCCTTCATTGAAAGGAGTCTTCGGTTCCAAGAAGAGCCTTTAGCAGCAGTTGAAGTTGGAGAGTCTTCTTCACCACCGGAACCATTGAATGTAATTGAAGAGATAAATGAGTTTTATGATTCTGATATGTCTGATAATTATGATTTAATTACATATTCTAACAATCCTACAAGACCAAAATGGGAAGAAAATACCATTCATGCAGCTGGGGAACTAGCTGGAAATCCTAGTGATTCTAGGAGGACTAGATCTCATTTTGAGAGTGCTCTGTGTATGAAAGACCCTTTGTTTGTAGAGAAATGCTATTTTATACTTGAATCAGACCCATATACATATGAATATGCAGCACATGATCCAATATGGCAAACAGCCATGAAAGAAGAATTCATCTCACTCCAGAAGAACAACACTTGGGAGTTGATTGATCTTCCCCCAGGGAGGAAGATAGTTCAATGTAAGTGGGTTTTCAAAACTAAGTTTTTTGCTGATGGTTCAACTTTTAAATATAATTCAATATTGGTATCCAAGGTATACTCACATGTACATGGTATAGACTACAATGAGACCTTTGCACCAGTGGCAAAGATGGACTCCATCAAGCTAGCCTTAGCCATTGCAGCTTCAAAGTAGTGGGAGGTACATCACATGGATGTGAAATGTGCTTTCCTAAATGGAGATATTACTAAATATATTTACATGTAGTAGCCTTGAGGATTTTTTACTAATCCATCTCTTGTGTGCAGGCTAAATAAATCATTGTATGGGCTTGGTATGTCAAGATTGATGGCTTTCTGCTATCATTGAGTTTTTTTCGATGCAAGTCTGATCCGAATGTTTATTTGAAGCTTATTCATGGTTATTTGATGATTATTTTCTTGTATTTGGATGACCTTATTATTACAAAAATCTCAAAGAATGAAATTGCCTCCTTGAAGGATGCAATGAACCATGCATCTTCTATGACTGATTTGGGGTTATTGAGCCAATTCTTGGGTCTCAAGATTGCTCAAACCAAAAATTGAATAAAAGTACATCAGTACAAGTATTATTTGGATCTACTAAACAAGTTCAACATGAAATGTTGCAATCCAAGCAAGACTCCCTTCCTTTCAGGAGTTAAACTTAAAGAAGAAGATTCTTCTCCTATGGTAAATAATACACTGTATAGGAAACTGATTGGGTGTTTTTTGTACCTTACACATACTTGACCTGATATTTCTTATGTAGTAAGTGTGGATTAAAGATACATTGATCATCCTCATGAGATCCATTGGATAGTAGCCAAAAGGATCCTTAACTTTGTTCAAGGAACAAGGACTCATGGGATCTTCTACAAAGCTAAATCGGATCTTGATTTGATTGTGTTTACTGACAGTGATTGGGTAGGTGACAACACATATCAAAATTCAACATCAAGATATTTGTTTATTCTTTTTGAAGGACCAATCAGCTGGTCAAGCAAGAAACGGAGTTCCATTGCACTCTCATCTACAGAAGCAGAGTACAGAGGAGTTGTAAATGCAGCAACTCAATGTTTATGGTTACAAGGGTTACTTGGTGAGTGTGGCTTAGAATCAGAATACTCAACTACTATCTATTGTGATAATCATAGTTCCATTCGAATCTTCAATGATCCATTTCAGAGACAGAGAACCAAACACATTGAGATCAATATCCACTACATCAGACAACTTGTGCATGATGGCACCATTCACCTACTCTTCTATGCATCTTCAAAACAAGTAGCAGACATCTTCACCAATTTTTTTTGTGAGAATACATTCAACAATCTCAAATCACTACTGGAGATTACTGATCATGATGTGAAGCATGATTGACGACAAGATTTTCAGATTTTGTTTTACTGTCCATGTTTAAGGGAGAACTTTTCCCACTGGGTTTTTGCCTCTTTCCTTGTTTAAATGGAGATGCAGTATGTAAAGGGTTACTAAGCCTTATTTCTAGGCCCTATACCTTTCTAATATTTTACTCATAATCCAGGATTAAGGGGGGGTGTTAGAATAATCAACCCATATTTAGCTACCTTAGACATTAATTAATCCATTTTTGTCTTATTTGCCTAGTTTCCATATTCCACTCTATGCAAGTTGTCCTCCACATGTACAAGATGGTAAAACTTGCTAAAAATGAGTCATGGAGCACTTCTAAAACCTTTTGGAATCAATTCTACTTTATTCCCGAACCTCCCTAGTGCATATCTGTTTTTTCTGCTTTATTGCCGGCTTTTACTGAGTTTTATGGAAAAAGGGAAAGTATGACTAGGTGAAGTTGACTTGTTTTTTTCCCTCATCATCCTCCACTCTTTTCTCCTAATAAAATCATGTATGAGTTGTACTTCTATCACCTATTAGCTTGCCTAATTGATTTTTCTAATTCGTGAGCTCCTAGGCAGATTTGGAAACTGCTTTATGCACCTATGGGGTATTTGACTAGATTTAGTAAGCGTGCTTTTGACTAATTTGAATGGCATCCCAATGCATTCGAATATCTCATGTAATTATTTATTGTGGCATCCTATGACTTCACAAGTTTGGCTATTGTACACTTATTCAATACAGACTAGTGTTCTACTCCATATTCAGTCTCCTTTGTGTGTAATTTGCATGTTTGATTAGAAATTTTTGTGAGTGCAATTGTTCTAACACCTGGGTTCAATTTCCACATAGGTACGGATTCATGATGAGGATATTCACAAAACCTCCTTTCGTACAAGGTACATGCACTACGATTTTGTAGTGATGTCTTTCAGGTTGACCCATGCACCCGCAAAATTCATGTGCATGATGAAAAATATCTTTAGTAAGTATATGGATAAATTTGGGTTGGTATTTATTGACAAAATCCTAGTTTAATCTAAGAGTAAAGAAGAACACGAAGAACACCTTCGCATAGTAGTACCAGTGTTATGAGAACACTAGCTTTATGATAATTTTAGTAAATGTGACTTTTACAAACCACATATACAATACTTGGGTCACATTATCTCCGATACAGGGATAGCTGTGGACCCAAAAAATATTAGAACCATAGAACACTGGCCTACCCCTACTAGTGTCACTGACATTAGGTCCTTTTTGGGATTATCTGGTTATTATCTAAAGTTCATTGAGAACTTCTAGAGAATAGCTTGTCCTTGACCACTTTGAAAAATAAAGTAAATAAGTTTTTATGGACGACCAAGTGTGACAAAAATTTTCAAAATATTAAGCAGCTTTTCATAAATGCACTGATACTACAAATTGTGGACCCTGATGGGGATTTCATTGTTTGCACGGATGCAAGCAAGGAAGGACTTGGAGGATTCCTTTTGCAGAATAATCATGTGATCTTTTATGAATCACAAAATTTAGAAGAGAATGAGAAGAATTACCCCACACAAGATCCTGATTTAGCATCCATCATACACGCTTTGAAGATTGTGGAGGCACTACCTCATAGGAAGGGAATTCCTTTTGAAGACAGACAATATGATTCATAAGTATTTATTCAAAATACCAGATTTGAATGCGAGGGAAGCCAGGTGGTTGGATTTCCTTAGCGAGTACCATTTTAATTAGAGGAAATTTGAGGTCTAAAATGGACCTCCTAAGGAAAATCATAAAATAATAGTTATAATAATAAAATAATAGTTATTAATTTTGGAGGAAGACTGAAAAAAACTACTTTTTTTGTTCGTATTTTTGACATATCTCCCTGTGTTTTTACTCAAATTTTTATTTGGATAACTCATTGGATGTGGAATTTAGTTTTGCATCCAAAGAGTACCCACACTGCATACTTTTCATGGACCCCGCTAACCCAAAAATAAGAAATGATTGAAAAAACATGATGATGACATCATCATCACACTTTTTTCAGGTATTTCTTATTTTTGGTGTAGTGGGGCCTGTCAAAAGTATTCAGTGTGGGTACTCATTAGATGCGTAATTAAATTCTGCATCCAACGAGCTCTCCTTCCTGAAATTTGAGTAAAAACACAGGGAGATATGTAAAAAATATGAACAAAAAAATTAGTTTTCTTTTATGACAAATATGTCAATTCAACCATTATTGTTGACTCATTTTATTGAAATTCTATTGGTTCTTGAACTCCAAATCAAAAAATTCACTGTTGGTGTGTTTTCTTATAAGGCCCATTTTAGACCCCAAATTTCCTCTAATGGAGCTAAATCATATGAAGGGAAAAGAGAATAAGGTTGCGGATGCTTTGAGCCGATGAACTCATATAATATATGAGGTGACTTTAACTCAAATTGATGCATATTTTCACAAAAGGATTAGAACGGGAAACTGAGTTGACCCTTTCTATGTAGAAATCCTCTAGAAAGTCCAAGAGAAGAGGTTGTTTCAACAACAAAAAGAGTACAAGGTAGATGAATCGGGACTGCTATGGTCCAAGGAGAGATTGTACATTCTAGGAAGAGGGTACATTTGGTCCAGCATCCTCATGGAATTTCATCGAGCACCCTACTTGGGTCATCCAGGATATTAAAATATGATATCTTCCGTCAAGAGACACTTTTTCTAGCCTAAGATAAGGGCCGACATTGCGATGTTTATCGTGGAATGTAAAAATTATCAGTTGGTAAATGATGAGAATCAACATCCTTAAGGATTTCTACAACCATTACCCATTCAATAATGGAAGTGGGAGGTCATTAGTATGGATTTTATCACCGGTCTACTCAAAAGTAAGAATCAAAATGATTCTACCTTTCTAGTAGTTGACAAACTATCAAAAACAACACACTTCATTCCAGTGAAGTCAACCTACAAGGCAGTACACAATTCCAATATCTTCTTGAAGAAGATATTTATATTGCATGAGATACCTAAGGAAATCATATTGGATAGAGATACAAAGTTTACTGGAAACTTTTGGAGATCTTTATTATCCGGATTGGGCAGACATTTGAACTTTATTACTGCTTATCACCCATAGGAAGACGTGTGGACAAAAAGAGTAAACCAAATTTTTGAGCACATGCTTAGGATGTATGTCATGAACAACCCTACCAAGTGGAAAGACTACTTGCATCTTGTAGAGTTTGTGTATAAAAACGGTTATTAGACTTCCACCAAGATGAGTCCCTTTGAGGTACTCTATGGATGGAAGTGTAGAACTTTGGTTACTTGGGATAGCCTAGTGTATGAGCTCATGTTAACGCCTTATTTATTAATATACTTGGAATAGTTGGCTACTAAGGTCCAGGTGAACCTCATAGAAGAACAAGACCACCAGAAAAGTTATACGGATCAGAAAAGAAAAGATAAATATTATCAAATAGGCTACCATGTCTACTTGAAAGTACAATAAAAATGGATCCCGTTGAGCTTGGGGAGGTGTGGTAAGTTAAAACCAATGTTTTGTTGACCTTTTGAAATACTGGTGAAGAGAGGGCCAATGGCATATGAACTAGCCTTAACCACACACATAAGAGTCCATAATGTTTTCCATGCATCATTATTAAAGAAATATGTCTATGATACTAAACATGTAGTTGACTGGTCCTTATTATAGGTGGAACCTAAAGGGGATTTCATCATTGAACCTATTTATATATTGGACAAGAGAGAGGTGCATCTCAGGAAGTGCACCATAGTCCATTTGAAAGTGCAATGGAAGCACTTCGAAGCCGATGAAGCTACTTGGGAGAATGAAGCCAGCATGAGAGAGGGTTACCTTGCTTTGTTTCAAGATGTAATTCTGAGTCCCTAGAACACCAAGGATGATGTTCTAAATGAGGAGGAATTTGATATCCCAAATTTTGGACCTAACACTTATAGGAATGAGCCTATTAATTATGATGTTATCTTGATGTTTTATTTTGGTATATTGCGTTGAGGACCCCACTGCATATGAACATGATGATTTGTTTTATATGTTGGGCATAAGCCAATTGTTGCTGATATATATATTCTTGTTTGTGTTGGGCGTGGGCCTTGAAGCACATCATTGATGAGATGTTTTGTGTTGAGCGAGGAGCTCTAGAGCACATGAGTAATTAATTTTTAATTAAGCGAGAAGCTTTGAAGCACATGAGTATTGATATCAGTGTCTTGAGAGTAAATATTTGGAACACATGAAAATATACGTTGGAAGTGTTGGGAAAAATCCCTGGACCCTTCCATGTTTATGTTGTGCATAATCTCTGGAACATCAAATCCTTGGCCATTGTATCCCTAGGTGTATCATACAAGTACATCCTCGCATTAGTGTTGAGTGAAGAGCTCTAGAATAGCACTAAGTTTGTAAGTCCCTATTTTTATCGTTGAGTATGGGCTTTGGTAAGAGGTAGGAGTTACTAAAAATAATTAATGATTCCCAAGTGAAAACGACTCAAGAAAAATATTCATCTCACCATACTTATTTATAAGTGATTAAATGAAATTTTGAATTTCTGTATTTTCATCAAGTACTGAAGAACTACCATGTTATACGAGGAAATCCAACATGCAAGGACATTTAGATTTGCCTAGCCTAGTAAACCTAACCATCTACCTAATGACCTTAATGAAGAAGTGTCCTAAGTCTACGAATCATAGTATATGATGCCCAAAGACAAATGTAACAAATATTATAATATAATGTATTTTATACATGGTGTGTATAAAGAATAAATATAGTAATAATAATAATAATGTAAGAAAGAAGGAAAATCTCCACCCATTATTATTTATTTCTAAAAGATATTAAATAGTACAATACCTACAAAAGTCTAATTAGGAACTAGTTAAAAATTCCTAAGTTAAAGTATTAAAAATACCCAAATTAAATAAAAATGGTTAAATCAAGAAATCTAAGGATTCTTGATTTAACTTCCGCTTTGACTCAAAAGTATTTCTATAAAGTATCAAGCCAAGGAAAGGCTTGGGGACCTAATACATATTTTTGGAGTCATTATTATTCCTACTAATTCTCAAGAGAGAGATTTATTGGAGAACATTTCCCTAAGAGGAAGAAGGAGAACTGATCTAGACTTGATATAGCAGTTAGGGAAACCTTACCTTAGGAGCTATAACCTACTTGCATGTTAGAACCAGTTCAGGGGAATCCGTATTGAAACCATGAATAGTTTCGAGTCATGGTTGGGTGGAACGTGGTAGTTCCCAAGTGATTCATTCATCTAATACAAAGGTCATCTCTGCCTATGAATTGTTAATGCTGTTTATTTGAGTGTGTAGGTTTCAACCATTAAAGGAGCTTCAATTTATAGGTATGAGATTTTGGACTACACATTTCATTTTCTAGAAAAATAGTTGTCTAGACTAGGTAAATGTTTAGAATATTTTTGCTAACCCTATGTTCTTTGGTTTCTTTCTAATTCTTTTAGGGTTTACATTTTTAACTATAACCCTAGGCTATAATTTAATTCTTGTTTCAAGATTATCAAGTGTTTGGTGTTTTTTAGGTTTTACTTATGTATTGTCGTTTACTGTTTTAATATTGTTTTCTTAAAAACTAAGAGCTATACCAGATTAAAATACCTAGCTATTTCTTTCCCTATTTACTCTACTAACAAATTTCATATTGTGAGGAGAGCCATGTTTAATTAAAATACTAGTTCAGATCTAAGCTTAAATTAAAACATATATTTAATTACCATTAACAAATTATAATAACAAGAAAGTAACCAGTATACTATTAATATATATATAGTATGGGGTATAAAATAGAAACATAATTCTAATTTATCAACATTGTATTTTCCATCCAAGAATAACTTATCGACATCAAATACTAGAACTAAGATAAGAACCATGGTAGACCTTTCTAGGTCTGTCTAAATAAACATTATCATAAACCAATTAACAGACCAAGTTATCAAGACCCTTCAAATGGTCCATGATTTATACTATCTATACTAGATTCTTCTACGAAGTATAAACAATAATAACTTTATTAACATTACAAATATGTGGCTTAAATAGCAATTCCAACCCTATAATATTAAAATCCACATAAAAAAAAATTGCATACCATAAAACATAACTCCCATTATATTAAAATCCCAAAGATCATTTAATACATAGTAATCAATTATAAAACATCATTATAATAAACAATGACCCATGATCGAATGTGGATCGAATCCTTTAGAGTCTTTCTACATCTTATAAAGCCATGCTATACACAGTTTTGTATGCGGGTTGGAAACATTAAACTAATTCTTTACATAAAGGTCACAATACACTTAGATTTCACATACACTATAACCCATGGCCTTGGACCCATAAATAATCAACAACAAACCAAAAATAATTATTTCAGTGCTTAACCCTGTCAATAGAACAACTTACAACATAGTTTTCCCATGCATGGTTTACACCCACAGTCTTCTTTCCTTTTTTTTGAAATACACATTAAATAATAAAATAGTAAGTATGCATCCATATATTATACTGCAATTACGATGGTGAGCTCCAACGCCATTCAAGGCGTGGCCTCAAAAGTTGTCATCACTGACTATTTAGTCCTCCACTTAACTAATATAACCAATGAAGGTGAATGCCATATAAAAAATATGTATAATAACTATGGAATGAAACGCAACATTATAATAACATCAATGTAACATAAACTTATACACATAGTAACTATAAAACCATAACCAATTTTACATATTCATTTCTTTTTGGCTATTGCACCATTGCAAGAAATGATGCTTCCCCTTTTTACATAACATAAATCAAAATACAAATTATGACATACACATGGATCCTGTAAAACATACCAAGGTTCTTTGCGTTTCTAATTTCACCATTTAAAATACATTCCATTAAATTAAAAGATCATGCCCGAAGGCCATCGAAATTGCACAAGAAACCCCAAGTCTGTCGTTGCTCAAAAACGCAGAGTTCTTGAAGACATAGTCAACCCAAAACTCAGACACATATATTGGAATCAGACTGAAGAAAATCCCAACCAATGACTAGTTAAAACTCAGTATCAACCATAAAGTCAAGAGGTGAGAAGTGAATACTTGTTAACGGAATTATCGTAAGGTATGTCTTTTCCCAAGGCTTTTTTTCAAGCAAGGAACCATGCCCCTCCTCGCCATACCTGTAACCTACAACCACAGCATGATAACGATAATGAGAAGTATGAAATCGTTGAATAAGCTACAACAAAAAACAATGTCGTGAAGTCCAAACATCATCACACATGTCATCATTGTGGAAGTCACATTCTCCATAGTGCATAGGAGAAAAGCATAAGATGCTAAGCTACAAAATGACCAAACCCCATCGTGTGAGAATCCCTAAGTTGGGTTGCTACACTTTCCAACGTGCATTAATGGAACCAACCTGTTTCCGATTAACGACCTCTAAACCCACTTCTCTATAGTTCATAAGCTTTACATTATCGAATTCCTTTATTTTATGCGAAGTTATAAACCCCATGTGCAATCATTTAAACTAGCCACCCCAAGTCAATACAAGGCATAAGTATCACATTCATCGCATACTATAGGATCTAAGCTTTAGAACCATGCTTATCGAATTCCTGAGGCTCTAAGCCTAGGACAATGGCATATGAAATATGCCATGGAATTTTGGTTATTTATAAATCCAATATTGGTCTTTAATAAAAGAGTATAAAATTTATAAGAATAATAAAAGTATATGTTATTACATTAGTAAATTATACACATAATAAAAGTATGTTACAACATGAACAGATCTTAATAAATCTGGGTCATACAAATAATAAGTGCGGTGATGACATCATCACTACCACAAAGTCTAATAAAAACAACCAGTGAATATCGCTAGGACAGAATTGTAATTAGAAGCGCTAGTGATCCAATGCTCTTCATGTTAGAATAATCAACCCATAGTTTACTACCTTAGACATTAATTTAATTATTTTTGTCTTATTTGTCTAGTTCATGTGTCCCACCTTATGCAAGTTGTCATTTACCTATCCATAGTGGTCCAACTTGCCTAATTTGACTCATCTAGCACTGGGGAAACCTCAAGGAATCAATTATACTTTATTCCTAGCCTCCTAGGCGCCCTTCTGCTTTTTCTGCTTTATTGCCTGCTTTTTCAGTGCTTTAAGGCAATTGGGAAAGTTTGACTAGGTGAGGTGAACTAGTTTTTTGTCCTCTACATCCTCCACTCTTTTCTCCTTGGAAAAGAATGTATGAGTTTCCGTTCCATCACTCTTTAGCTTGCCTAAGTTATTTTTCCAATTCGTGAGCTCCATGACTGATTTGGGATCAGCTTTTTGCACCTATGGGGGATTTGCTTATTTTTGGTAAGCCTGCTTTTGACTAGATTCAAATTTCCTCCTCATGCATTCGAATCCCTTATGTAATTATTTAATGCAGCAACCTATTATGTTACAGGGTTGGCTATTGTACACTGATTCAATACAGTTTAGTGTTCAGCTCATTATTCAGTCTCTTTTGTGAGTGATTTTGCATGTTCAATTGATAATTGTTGTGAGTAAAATTAATCTATCACTGGGTTCAATTTCCACATGGTATTAGAGCCATTGTATATCGATTTATCTCCTTCAAAATTGTTTTGCAGGTTCGACATCAGTGACTGGGAGGCTTCTACTGACAGCCGGGACATATTTCTAAGCTATGGATCAATCTCAGAAGATCATCTTGACTCCCTTTAATTTCTTTGAATGGAAAGCATAGATGGAGAAACTGTTGAGAGAGAAAGGCCCCTACGGGGTGACTATGGAAACAAAAGCAGAGCCCAATGCAGTTGCAGAGAAGATAAAATGGCACAACAGGAGGGATGAGGCCTAAGGTCTCCTATGTTTGAGTATTTCCAGAGACCTCCTTTTCCATCTTGATGGATTGACATCACCGAATCAAGTATGGGAGAAGCTTACTGATCTTTTTGGAAAGACAAATGAGATGAGGGGACATCAAATCGAAAATGAGCTGATTTCTCTTAGTCCAAATAGCTTTGAATCACTGCAACTCTATTTCTCCAAGTTCAAAGCACTTGTTTTGCAGCTAGAACAGTGTGGGATCAAAAACAAGGATGATCAGCTAGTCTTGGCCATTCTCTCAAATCTTGGCCCTGACTATTCATTGTTTGTTTCGACCTTCTATGCCACAAAACTGATAGCTCGAACCTGGAAGATGCCTAGCCTTGCAGATTTCATGGAATCTCTCACACAAGAACAAGACAAGCTGGTGATGATGGGCACCATCAAACCATCCAAAGACCAAGCTCTGGTTGCTGGAGATTCGAAGGTGGATTTAAAAAGCAAAAAGAAAGCTAAAAATCCACCTGAGCAAAAGAGAGACAAGAACAAGTCTCCTGAGGAGCCACAAGGTTCCAAGAAGAACTACCAGAAGAAGAAGACTAAAGGAGAATTGAGCAAGTGCGCATACTACAATAAGGGCAATCACACTGAAATCTCTTGTATGAAGAAGCAAATAGACATGCTGATCCAACATCTAGAGAAGAATGGCATCTCCCTTCCAGACAGCTCAAAGAAGAGAGAAGGAGGATCAAGTTCATAAGACAGAGAGAGAGTTCATGCATTGGTTGCTGGCACATCAAGCTCACCTAGTTTCATCATCGATTCTGGAGCTTCAAGACACATGGTTTCGACCAAGGAGGCATTCTCCTCACTTGACATGTCGAAAGGACCACCTATAGTACTGGGAGATGAATCTCTCACTGAAAGTTTGGGCAAAGGGAGGATTGATATTGATCATGGTCAGTTCAGCAATGTGTTGTATGTGCCTGGTCTTGCCTCCAACCTCTTGTCAGTGTACCAGATGACTCACACTGGGTCTCCAAAGAATGTCATATTCTCCCCTGATGAAGTTGAGATCATAGAGATATCAAGTGGTAAAGTCATTACAAAAGGATTTGCAAATCATGCTCAAAAGGTATACATGTTCTCACACTTCCTACCCTACTCAAACCCCTCTACTCTTCTGATTCATGCTAATGAAGCAAGCAAGCTTTGGAATGAAATATTTGGCCACCTAAATTACAAGTATCTTTTTTATCTTAGTGAAAAAGAGATGGTCATAGGGTTTCCCAAGATAAAATTTTCCAAAGGAGTCTCCCAAGGTTGTATCCTATGAAAACACCCAGAGAATAAATTTGAGAGAGCTAGTCATGAGAGAACCTCTGCACCCCTCGAGCTGATCCACAGTGATGTTGCTGGCCCATTCCCTCATATGTCCATGAGTTAGGCCAAATATGCATTGACTTTCATAGATGACTTTTCCAGGTATTGCTGTGTTTACTTCCTGAAACGCAAGTCTGAATTTTTTGGCCTCTTCAAAGTCTTCAAGGCTTTGGTTGAAAACCAGTCTGGGAGGAAAATCAAGGTCCTAAGATCTGACAATGGTGGTCAGTATGTCAAGTCTATGTTTATTAATTATCGTGCAGATTCAGGTATTCATATGCAGCATTCTATCCCTTACACACCACAGCAAAATGGTGTTGCTGAGAGGAAGAACAGATCACTGAAGGAGATGGCAACATGCATGATGGAGGCCAAAACTTTGCCACCAAAGTACTGGACCGAAGCTATAAAATGTGCAGCCTATATCCAAAATAGGGTACCTCATAAACAGCTTAAAGGTATGACTCCTTTCAAAGCATGGAGTGGGCACAAGCAAGATGTGACCCATTTCCGGATTTTTGGCTCAAGGGCTTGGGCTAGAATTCCAACAGAAAAGAGGAAGGCTTTGCAGCCCAAAATCCAAGAGTGTATATTTGTTGGGTACTATGAATATTCAAAAGGGTACAATATGATAAATTTGAGAACAAACAAATCCTTTATTGAAAGGTGTGTTCAGTTTCAAGAAGAACCCCTTGCAGCAGTGGAAGTTGGAAAAGCCTCTTCACCACCTGAACCTCTGACAGTAAGTGAAGATTTTGTTGAACATGTTGATTCTGATATTTATGATAGTGATGAGTTTATTGCAGTCGCTAACATCCCTACAAGGCCAAAATGGGCAGCCAAGACACTACATGCAGCAGGAGAGTTAGCTGGGGATCCCAATGACCCAGGGAGGACTAGATATCAATTTGAGAGTGGTCTGTGCATGAAGGATCCTATGTTTTCTAAGAAATTATATTTGATGGTGGAATATGATCCTCAAACATATGAAAAAGAATAAGGAGATCCAAAATGGCAAGCAGCCATGAAGGAAGAGTTCAACTCACTCCAGAAGAGCAACACATGGGAGCTAGTGGATCTTCCTCCAGGGAGGAAGTTAGTTCAGTGTAAGTGGGTCTACAAGACCAAATTTTCTGCTGATGGTTCACCTATGAAGTACAAGGATAGATTGGTAGCCAAGGGCTACTCATAGGTTCATGGCATAGATTACAACGAGACCTTTGTACCAATGGCAAAGACGGACTCCATCAGGCTAGCCTTAGCCATTGCAGCCTCAAAGCAATGGGGGGTACATCACATGGATGTAAAATGTGCCTTACTGAATGGAGATCTCATTGAAGAGATATATATGCAGCAGCATCAAGTATTTTATACTAATCCTTCTCTTGTGTGCAGGTTGAGAAGTCATTGTATGGGCTAAAGCAAGCCCCTAGGGCTTGGTATGCCAAGATTGATAGCTTCTTGCTATCACTGAATTTTGTTCGGTGAAAATCAGATCCAAATGTCTATTTGGAGTTAATTAATGGTTCATTAATGATCATTGTGTTATATGTTCATGACCTCCTCATTACAGGAAGCTCAAATGATGAGACTACTTCCTTGAAGGGTGCAATGAACCAAGCCTTCTCCATGATAGATTTGGGGCTCTTAAGCCAATTCTTGGGGCTTGAGATTGCTCAAACCAAATATGGAATCAAGGTGCACCAATCCAAGTATGCCTTGGATTTGCTCAACAAATTCAGAAAGAAGGACTGAAAACCAAGCAAGACTCGTTTCCATTCAGGAGTGAAGTTGGAAGAAGCTGATTCTTCACCTATGGTAAACAATACATTGTATAGGAAATTGATTGGATGTTTGTTGTATATTACACATACTAGAACTGATATTTATTATGCAGTAAGTGTGGCTTCTAGATACATGTATCATCCTCATGAGATCCATTGGAAAGCATCCAAAAGGATCCTTAACTTTGTTCAGGGAATAAGGACACATGGGATCTTCTACAAAGCAAAATCTGATCTTGATTTGATTGGATTTATTGACAGTGATTGGGCAGGTGATAGCACAGATAGAAATTCCACATCAGGATATGTGTTCATGCTTTCATAAAGGCCAATCAACTAGTCAAGCAAGAAACAAAGTGCCATTGCACTCTCATCTACAGAAGCAGATTACATAGGAGTTGTTAATGCAGCAACTCAATGTTTATGGTTGCAGGGATTACTTGGAGAGTGTGGCTTCAAATCAGAGTACTCAAATACCATCTACTATGATAACCAGAGTACCATTCGAATATGCAAAGATCCAGTTTAGAAGGACAGAACCAAACACATTGAGATCCATATGCACTACATCAGAGAGCTTGTGCATGATTGCACCGTTCACCTACTCTTCTGTTCATCTTCAGAACAAGTAGCTGATATCTTCACCAAACCATTTTGTGAGAAGACCTTCAGCAATCTCAAATCACTGCTGGGGATTGCTGATCATGCTGTGAAGCATGAGTGAAGACAATATTTCCAAATTTTGTTTTACAGTCCATGTTTAAGAGAGGATTTTTCCATGTGGTTTTTGCCTCTTTCCTTGGTTGTATAGACATGCAGTATGTAAAGGGTGACTAAGCCTTGTTTCTAGGCCCTATAATTTTCTGATATATTACTCATAAGTTAGGATTAAGGGGGGGTTTTAGAATAATCAACCCATAGTTTACTACCTTCGACATTAATTTAATTATTTTTGTCTTATTTGCCTAGTTCATGTGTCCCACCTTATGCAAGTTGTCATTTACCTAACCATAGTGGTCCAACTTGCCTAATTTGACTCATGTAGCACTTGGGAAACCTCAAGGAATCAATTCTACTTTATTCCTGGCCTCCTAGGCGCCCTTCTACTTTTTCTGCTTTATTACCTGCTTTTTCAGTGCTTTAAGGCAATTGGGAAAGTTTGACTAGGTGAGGTGAACTAGTTTTTTGTCCTCTAAATCCTCCACTCTTTTCTCCTTGGAAAATTAGGTGTGATATTTCATTCTATCACTCTTTAGCTTGTCTAAGTGATTTTTCCAATTCATGATCTCCATGACTGATTTGGGATCATCTTTTTGCACCTATGGGGGATTTGCTTAATTTTGGTAAGCCTGCTTTTGACTAGATTCGAATTGATTCCTCATGCATTCGAATCCCTTATGTAATTATTTAATGCATCAACCTATTATGTTATAGGGTTGGCTATTGTACACTGATTCAATACAATTTAGTGTTCAGCTCATTATTTATTCTCTTTTGTGAGTGATTTTGCATGTTCAATTGATAATTGTTGTGAGTAAAATTAATCTATCACTGGGTTCAATTTCCACACTTCACTCCTTGACCTATTTTTTCACACTAGGTGAACCTCCACATAAAAAGGAAAAGTGAATTAGTTCAAAAGAACTAAGTAAGCCCGCTAGACAAGTTGAAAATTTTACATCTCACGAAGTTACATGGGAGAACTAGTCTCGCCACTCCATCACTTTGGTTCCAAAAACAAAGTTCAGTTAGAACCATGTATACGACAGTAAGCACATGTAAAATAAAAATGAAGTACATAATCAAAGTAGCTAACATACACAACAATGCGTAACCATAAGAATAGTATAGTAATCAACATCACGACATTATAAGTAAACAAGGTAAACATTGTAATAATCATAAATGAAAGTAAGGAAGTAGGACTTAAGAACAACTTATGACAAATCAGGATTATAGTAGAGTACGACACATTCTGCAAGTTCAATAATTTCCAGAATATGTAGTTTTAACTAGCCTAATAATTTTCTAATTTTTTTCAATTTTTGGGTACATTGCAAGTAGTCTTTCAAAATTATTACAAAGTTGGGGGATGTTGTATTTATGCTTAAAATAGGTCGAGCCCATCATTTTCTCCATAACAAAGCGCAAAAATGTCTTTGGGACAACCAAAACATACAATGGTGAATGTGATTTATGTGATAAAAGGAAAACAAACTCCACCATGGAGATCAATCTCTTCATTGTGAGGTATTTACACCAAATCGTCCCATTCTAGTTTCCCTATTTTCAATAATTTCTATTCCATAATATGAATAAAAAATAAACATTTTTTAATTTCTATGCCCATAACGAAATTTGCATTCCCAATTGCAACCAAAACCCCAATTTACGCATAAAAACAAAATTAATTTCACTATTTTCATATGTATATTCACAGGCATCCTTGTGAATCCAAACCAAAATTCACAAAGATGCAAAGTTTCTCAAGTATATTGCAAGGTTGGATACAATTATAAAAAAATTCAAGTAGAATTCATATCTTCCCGAAAATACACTGAACAAACATAGTAAATGGCTTTCCACTATCTGAATAATCAAAGTTGGTCATCCAAGAACATTAATCAACACCTTATAGTTTTGATGAAACTTCCTAATCCAAATGTTAAAATAAGGTATAGAAGCTTCCCATACTTAACAAATATTTTCCCTTGACTGAAGGGTGCATTTTGGTTAAGGTCAAGACAACCGAGTTCAACAATAGAATTTACCAGCATCAAGATACATAGGCGGGTTGATGTGTTTGATTACATGTCAATCACATACTATCATGGACGATAGAATTGAGTGGAAACCTTGCAATCCTAAAATCTACTATACAAAAATATTCAAAGTCTCTCATGCCTATATAGAATGAGTGCATACAATGAAAATAAAATCAAGTTGAATTCCTACATTACCCAAATTACATATAAACAAATATGCTAACTTGCCTATGGAGTCCAAAAAAAATCACTCCACAACAAATAATAACATATCTATCAAAATCCTTTCCTTTACGAGGATTTTATTCATCAATAGCACCTTCTTGCACCACTTCTTGGCTCTACCCAAATTATGGGAGTTGGTTCTCGAAGGGCATTAGTCAACAACTCACAGTTTCGATGAAACTTCATAACCCAAGCCTTAAAATAATATAGAGGATATTCCCAATACACATATACCCCAAATTACATATATAAACAAAGATGCTAAATGGCCAATGGAGTCCAAAAAAATTCACGTTACAACAAATAATTACATATCTATCAAAATCCTTTCCTATATTGGGATATTATTCATCAATAGAGCCTTCTGCCACCTCCTCTAGTATTTATCCCTTGCCTCTACCTACAATCTAGAGTTGGTCCTCCAAGGGAACTAGTCAACACCTCATAGTTTCGATGAAACTTCATAAACCAATCCTTAAAATAAGGTAGAGGAGCCTCCCAATAAACATATCCCCTAAATTACATATAAACAAATATGTTAAATAGCGTATGGAGTCCAAAACAATTCACACTACAATAAATAATTACATATCTCTCAGAATATTTTCTTATATTGGGATTTTATTCATCAATAGCACCTTCTTCCACCTCCTCTAGGATTTATCCCTTACCTCTACCCTGAATCTTGGAGTTTGTCCTCCAAGGGAATTAGTCAACACCTCAAAATTTCGATGAAACATCATAATCCAAGGCTTAAAATAATGTAGAGTAGCTTCCCAAGCGACATATGCACATAGGAAATTTAATGTATGCATCTGGAAATATGAATTAATACAAATTTATGACATAAATTTAAGATGAAAAAATGTTCATCGTTTATTCTTTAGTGTAAAATTTAAATTATAAATATTTTATGTTGTTATTTGTCATACATTAGTTTTACACTTTTCATTTCTTATAGATGTCATTATACCATGTGTTTATTTTTCTAATGATATTTAATTTGTATTTATGATTGCAATGGCTACTATGGACCACAATTCAGATATTTTGAGAGCTATTGGTCATTTGAGAGATATCGGTTCATCTTAGAGGGGTGGAGATGAACTCAACAACTCCATGTCACCATCATTACTGACCATAGTGGATACCATCAGGAGATATAACCATTCTTTGTATAGCATAGCATCGTATAGAGAAACAAAACAGCTAGAATATGCTAATGGATTGAGCTACAATGAGATTAGGAATCTCAAAATAACCAAAGAGCATATATATTTACACTTTAGAGTTCCTAGGATAGATGGCATTCCAGAGAGTAAAAAACCGTATATATCCATTGAGTGGTGCATCTTTCAACCAATTAGAGACCATTGGATGGACATATGGTACAAGGTTTTTGATATTCCCCTAAACAACAACAGGGAAATAGAGATGTACTTCCTCCATAAACTATATGCAGATTTTGTGATGGGAAAACATGCCAACGATTTTAATAGTTTGGGGTTCCAAGGAGCTGGTAAGGGGATGCCACAAAACCATCCCAATGATAGGAATAGAGATGTCAATCGATAGATACCTCCACCACATGTCCATCTACCGAGGAAAAAATACCTCCTACACATGATATGATTACCCAAAAATAGGAGACATTTCTTATGCTAGCTGAGATGCCTTCTCACCACACCAGAGATATTGACCAAGAAGGGCCCTCTTCCTTTGGTGGATTACAACCATCATCTTCTATTGGTAGAGGACCATTTATTGGTGGGGATAGAAAAAAATCTCATGAGCCCCATATCAAGCCATGTGTGTGCACTACATGTGGTCAATCGTGTTATTGTTGTGGACCAAGACATGGTACCTCTATGATGACTGGTGGTCAGGTAAGGACATCGTAAAAAATCTATTATTGTTCAATTTAATTTTTCCATGTTGTACACATATGACAATATTCTTAATGTATGCAATTTTTAATCTTATAGGATCTGGGTTCCTTTAAGGGGGTTGGTAGTGTATCAGTTGTTGTCATATCTGAGGCTCAAACAACCAACACCGAGGTATTATTTTAACATGTGTCATTTTTTTAATATGTATCATTTTGTTAATACATGTTAGTTAATTAAGTTGTTAAATGGTCTAATATTTACAGTTTTTGAAGTTAAAGGAACCACATTTTAAACAAGATGTCAAAGACATTGATCTCGGTGAATTCCTCATAGTTGGATTCTATTATTACCCTCGAGAATGTAAGTACATAGTTAATGATTGAATCTTTTTGAAATATTTATTTATTACTGTACACTCCTTTATAGATTTCTAATATTTATAATTTTTAAACTTGTAGGTGTTATCTGGATTTGTAGAGGGGCAATAAATTTCTAGTAGAGATCCCTCCGATGGGGAAGATAAATTTCACACCCCATTATTGAGAAAAAATATAATTTCAAACATTACCTAAAATAGGATCCCTTGTCCATGGAGCCAGAGTTGAGGACCACTCCTAACAATACCCCTTTATCTTGAATTCAAAGTATTGAATGGTTCGTTAATCCGAGCCACGATCATCATTATATGCATCAAAATGGGTTATGGGGGGGAATTCAAATTTTTTTAGGAAGCTTCCATGCAAGAATCCTATCCAAAATTTCCAAGTCAAGTAATTTGCAAAGTTGATCCCTGTGTGCAAAAATTTCGCATTCCCTTAATATGGAAAATCCTAGTTTCCAAAATGGACCTAAAACATGATGACGTGTGCATGGATGTAGAGGGGAGGGCCACAACTATCACTTATACCAATGTCTTGAATCCAACATAGTCAATGTTTCATTGATCCGAGTGATGGTCATCACTGTATGGAACATTGAAGGTCACCACCTACATGATTTCAGGGACACATGTTGAATCCCTACATGGGGCATTGAATTCCAACCATGCATCAAAATTGGGTTTTGAGGTTAATGAAAGTGTGTTTAGGCAGTTTCGATGTGGGAATGCTACTTATAAGTTATTGGTCAAGAAATTTTCAAATTTGACTCCTATGTCCAAAGATCTCACATTCCCTTACTCCACAAAACCCTAGTTTCCAAAATTGAACTAAAAGAGGATCCGTTATCCATGTATCCAAAGCATTAGAGGAATTTTGAGGTATAAAATGGGCCTCCTAAGGAAAATGATAAAATAATAGTTAAAATAATAAAAGAATAGTTATTAATTTTGGAGGAAAAATGAAAAACTACTTTTTTGTTTGTATTTTCGACATATCTCCCTCTGTTTTTACTCAAATTTAATGTGGGAGAGCTCATTGGATGTGGAATTCAATTCTGCATCCAACAAGTACCCACATTGCATACTTTTGACAGACCCTGATACCCCAAAAATAGGAAATGACTCACAAAAATGTGATGATTATCATCACGTTTTTTCAGGTATTTCTTATTTTTCGGGTAGCAAGGTTCATCAAAAGTATGCTGTGTGGGTACTCGTTGGATGCAAAATTGAATTCCACATCCAACGAGCTCTCCTGCCTAAAATTTGAGTAAAAACACAGGGATATATGTCGAAAATACAAACAAAAAAAGTAGTTTTATTTTATGAGAAATATGTCAATTCAACCATTATGGTTGACTCATTTTATTTAAATTCTATTGGTTCTTGAATTCTAACTCACAAAATTTATTGTTGGCGTGTTTTCTTATAAGGCCCATTTTAGACCCCAAATTTCCTCTAATGGGAGATGGACACCCATAGCACTATCTTGATGTCCTAAATCCAAAATAGTTGATGGTTCAAAAATCATATTCATGATCATCATTCTGTGGCACGTTGAAGCTCACCTCCTACACGCTTTCAGGAACACATGTTGAATCCCTACTGAGGGCATAGAATTCCTACCATGCATCAAAACTAGGTTATAAGGGATCATGCAAGTGTGTTTAGGAAGTTTCCATGTGGGAACGCTATCCATGGTCAAGTAATTTGCAAAGTTAACCCCTATATGAAAAAATTTCACATTCCCTTACTAAACAAAACCCTAGTTTCCAAAATTGACCTAAAAGAGGATCCCTTGATAATGGATCCAAAGGAGAGGGCCACCTATAAAATATCCTAATTCTCTATATCTAACGGAGTCAACAGTTTGTCATTCCAAGCCACGGTCATCATTCTATGGAACACTGATGCTAATCTTCTATAGGCTTTCAAGGACATGTGTTGAATCCCTACCCGGGTCATAGAATTCCAACCATGCATCAAAATTGGGTTTTGAGGGATCATTATAGTGTGTTTATGAAGGTTCCATGTGGGAATGCAATACATAAGTTCTCAGTTGAGGAATTGGCAAAGTTGACCTCTATGTGCAAAAATTTCACATTCCTTTACTGTGGAAAACCCTAGTTTCAAAAATTGACTTAAAAAAGGACCCCTTTTCCATGGATCCATGGGAGAATGCCACCACTAGAACTATCCCTATGTGATGAATCCAATGGATTCAAATATTAATCGAACCAAGCCACAATCATCATTCTATGACCTGTTGAATCTCACCTCCTAGATGCTTTGAGGGATTCTTGTTGAATCCCTACGTGGGGCATAGAATTCCAAGAGTGGATGAAAAAGGTTTCAGGGGGTCATTCAATTCTGTTTAGGAAGGTTCCATGTGGGAACGTTAGCCACAACTTATTGGTCAAGTAATTTGCAAAGTTGACCCCTATGTGCAAAAATTTCACATTCCCTTACAGAGAAAAAACATATTTTCCAAAATTGACCTAAAATAGGATCCCTTGTCCATGTAATGTTGGCTTGTGAATCTCTTTGAAAAAGGTTTGGTCATTCCTTGGTGTGTGAAAAATCCCAATATATCGTCCCAAGATATTGACGCTCAGTCGGGACCACCTACAATGTAGATGCAGTCTCACTCAAGATATCTTTCTATGGGTAACTCCCAGAACTAAGTTTTCGAAGTTGGGTGGGGGATTTTGTGTCCCTATATATTCTAGAAATGTGCTTGATAGAGGATGATGGGTGGTGTATTTATACTTATTATGCGTTGTTAATCTGCGACACAACTCGTCCTTCGATAGATATTAAAACAACAAACTTAATCCATCCTATGTACATTCAACAATAACACTATAATGAATACATATACAATCATTCATAAGAAAATACATCAACACATATTCATAGTAACATATATATGCAACTAAATAACATTCATCATTCACACATTTGACACAGTATTCATGCTGACATATTCTAGACCAAGGCATCTCTTTGGTGTTTATCGGGTTCGGCGCTCTTATTGAAACATGGTTCATGAGTGCCAGACAATTATATTTATGGTGTCCTTATGTTCTAAATCTTGTAAACCATATCTCTTCTTAAACATATTTCCCTTTCTTGATGTCTTGTAATTTCACCGTAAGATTAGCCAGTTGCGACTGAATCTGCATCATTCTTGCACTGGTTTCTCCAATTGGCGAGGATTTTAGCTTCATGGCTATTTTCAGAGCTTTTATCTACGACACAATCTTCTATTGCATAAATGGAACCTAGATGTGTGGTAATAGTGTGGCAATGAACCATTCCTTATGTTGTACGTACGACATTTGGAAGCTTGCTTTGGTCATTAATGTCTTGAATATTTGGTCAAAGTCCCAAAAAGACTCTGTAGGTAATTGCTTGATTTATTTAATCGATGTAATTCACTGTGACTCGAATTTATTCTTTCTGAACTCATCTATAATTCTGATTTGAATCTAGTTAATCTTTTTCTGCACAAATTCTACTAGAACTATATAGAACTTCATGTACAAATCTAGCACATGACCTCGTCGATTTATGAGCATCTATGCTTTATTTATGTCTTCATCTTGGATCCATCACAAAGTCCATACAGATTCAGAAAGAAACCAATGTTTATCTAGTTATTCCAACCTATTTCCATTAAATATTTCCAACTTAATGTATGTTCTAGCAATTATGTTGGCTACTAATACACTTGTACGAAAATTTTTAGTATTCGGACTCCCTTGTCGACTATCCAAAACATTAGTACTATTTATATTACAAACCCACTTGGAGACGAGTTTCTATATCTTACCTTTGGCAATGTGTGCAACGTTGTAGGTGTGTCATACTCATGTTTTGGTCTTGGAGTTTTTGCTTGTTCTCCTAATTCTTCTTCTCCTTCAGATGTCGGTTGATGTTCTTCTTATTCATCGTAAGAGCCTTCCTCCATGTGCAATGCAAGCTCGTAGTATTCTATTCTATTCATACTATAGTTTCTACTTCCTGTGATAGTCTTTCTTCTCTTTCTTGACCTAAATCTTCTTTTAGTTCTAAAATAAATAGCCTCTAGTTTAGTTTTTCTATCACCAGGGAACATCTCAACTTAGTTTGCACCATTTTCAGATAGATCTATTGCGACATATCCACCTTTTTGTGCACACTTCTCAACTGTTACGTTCATAAAATTCCTTTTTCACATACGATCACCTTTATCTAAGTTTTGAAGGATTATAAATATCTTCTGCAAGGTAATTCAAATTTTTTCTCTCTTCCTCACTATATGAGGT
This sequence comes from Pseudotsuga menziesii, assembly GCA_001517045.1. NCBI lineage: Eukaryota > Viridiplantae > Streptophyta > Pinopsida > Pinales > Pinaceae > Pseudotsuga > Pseudotsuga menziesii. The sequence goes on along the minus strand of LPNX010911878.1, from coordinate 33,179 downwards.
TATTGTGTCAAAAACAAACTGAGTAATATATCCTTGCAAAATTCTATACACCCAAAAATCCACATCCCTTGATACATTTTTTCTCTCACTTTTCAATCGTTGAATCAACTAAGGATTCCACTTCACCGGTTCTCCTCCTTGAAAGTTTCTTTGCTAGGTTTCCAAATTCGAAAACCACTCATGAAATACAATAGGAAATTCAAAAAAGAAAATTTCATGAATATATGTGTAGAAATATTGTCCCAACAACTTTGTTGGTTTTAACCGAGATCCTTTACTCTCTTCTCGTTCAAACTCTAAAGCTTTGAAATACACCCATTTTCAACCTTCATCAGATGCCACAACATATCCCTCACCAAAATGATTCACGGTCTTGACAACAGAAACATTTGTTAGCTTACGACTCTTTCTGACCCATATTCGGTCCCTCCTTGGTGTGCAAAAAATACCAAGATATTGGCTTGACATAGCGAGGCTTAGTCGGCAGGACCTGTGAAGCATATGTAGTCTCACCCTAGATATCTTTCTATGGGTAATTTCCAGAACCAGGTTTTCGTAATTGGGTGGGGCATTTCGGGTTCCTTGGACTTATACCAAGGTTCTCAATAGAGGCTGATGGGTGGGGTATTTATACTTATTACACACATTTAAGTTTCACTATAACTCAACCTTTGACAAATATTATAACAACAAACCTAATGCAGCATAGGCACATTCAACAATAATAATGCGACGAATACATATAAACTCATTCATAAGCAAATACATCAACACATATTCATAGTAACATATATACAAAACTCAATCCCATTCATCATTAACACATTTGACACAGTATCTAATGTCGAAACCCATGTGGGAAAAAACACAAAGGCGCTCTTCATCTGTCATGAGAAATATATGGCACCTTTGGTCGACACACTATGCTGCATACTTTGTTCTAGTTATCTCTTTCTTATCTATACAGACTTTTTCCTCACTCTCTACTTTCAATCCGCACACAGTGTGGATTGACTCACTCTCTTCTACACTCCTACACACTTAGATTCAAGTTCTCCAACTCCTATCTATGACTCAGCACGGTAATAGACAATACAATCAGGATATCACTAAATGCCTAGATGCTACTGAGAGTAGCATGAACAAACCCTCCAAATGATAACCCGCATACATATTGGGTTCCTCCTTTTATAGATTCTTACATGTCATGCTTATTCGACTTCATACAATTAACCAATAGGATTTATTTCCTATTTTATCGACACATGTCAGTAGGCACTCACGACCGTACTTACAAAAAAAATTTCATACATCCAACTTCCACCGACTCTATTTGTCCTCCTACGCACAATATTTTTAAATTGTCGCTTTCTAATCATTGCATTGCTGGACATATTCAGACATGGTTAACTATGTTGCATCCTTCCCTTTTGCATCCTTTCTTTATGTTGTTGTTCCTCTTCTTCTTCTATCACAAACTCTCTTCTTCTCTGTCATAGCTTCCTCTTAAGATGCATATTTCCTTTTCTCTTTCTTCTTTGTTTGCTTTTGTTCCTCTTTTATTGCATTTTCCTTTCTTGATATTTATTCTACCTTATGTTCCTTCCTCCAATGATTGCTTTTGTTGCAGATCCTTTTCCTTCTTTCCTTCTTGTGTTCTTCCTTCTTTAATTCTGTCATAGATCCTTTTACTTCCTATGACTTGACCTTTTTCCTTCCTTGGGAATAATTCTATCTGGGTTTTGTTTATCTTTCCCTAGTACCAATAGGCTCCCAAAACTCACATGTGGCTCATCCCGATCCACAAAAATCTATTCTTCCATCTCTTTACTTGTGACAACATGACCTTAAATATCTTGGATTATTTTCTGGATCTTTTATCTCTTGTCACACATCTTCCTCTGCCTTCAACAATTTTTCTATAAGGTCTAAATTGAGGTGTTCCAATGGTATGATCCTTTTTTCTTCCACTACATGTTGTACTATATGATGTACATGATGAAGAATTCCAATAAATTGTTTGGATTCAACCTGCAAAATCTTGAATTATATGCTTGTTTCCTACACTTCTCAAGTATTTAATTGAACTTTTCGGGCATCTCCTTACTTCCCCAGATTTTTACGCTTTATTTGTGTAGACAAATTTCGGTTGAACATCGAAGAATACTTTATTTTATTTTTTTACGTTGAACGATACTTTGTTTTATTTCTACAGTTGCACATGGGGTTGTCCATGTTATGCATCCTGGTCTGCTCCAGTCGCAACACCTCCCCTTGTGACGAAAACATTGTTTTCTTATTTTAGTTCGACGTAAATCATATGGATGTTATGATTGGGCTTCATATTGGGATTCTACACAGGTTTGGTATTTCCCATAGTTTGAGCCTGCCACATCACAATCAGTTGCCGACATTGTTCGACAGTATGATCAAATTCTTTACAATATGAATAGTTTTTTGCAGGACTTGCACAATATTAAGCAAAGTGTCCTGGTTTTCCACATTTATAACACATGACTAGGCCTCTTCCTTAACCAAATACTCCTCGTTTCTGTTGTTGTCGTCGTCCCTGAAAATTTTGACCTCCCCTAGGTTGTTGGTAGTGTTGCTATGGTAGATATTGGTTCTGTTGATATTATAGCTAAGTATATTGTGGTTGTGTTCACCGAATTTTCTGAATGAGGCCAACTAAAGAGAATCAACCCACACAAGTCACTTACTGCAGCTTCTGGTGTGTTTGAATTAGTTGATTCTCATAGGTTGTGGTCCTTCTACCCTCTTAAGGAGAGTCCTACCACTTAAACATAGAATTTTTTTTTCATAAACTAATTAATAAAAGGTAAAGTAAATCCTAATTAAAACAACTATACTAAAACTAATTACTTATCTACAAAGTATATTAATCTATCTATAATTCCTATTTAACAACTACAAAATCAAAATTAACTATGTATGTAAAATATTTGAGGGTCTATGTTGTGATATTTTTAAATATTTTAAAAGAAAATGTTTAAAATATGAAAAAGAACTAACTAAATGCAAAATCTATTTAACAACTACTCGATAAGAAATAGAAAAATTAAACTAAAAATTGAAAATTTCATCTAAGATACCTAAGCGTATCTTGACTAAGAGAAAATTATTACCTATGTTAACATTTCATTCACCATATAAGTAAGATAAAGTTAAAAATAACTATGAAAGTAAAACTACCAGAGTTAATAAGATAATGATTTTCTATGGAATAATAATTTTATGATCAAAGAACTATAAATACACAATTATTTATGGTTTTAAAACATAAATTGTCAATAACCAATTAACGTTTAACATTTTAATATTTGAATTTAAGGATATTTAAGTGATCTATTAAATACCTATAGAAATACAGGTTAATCAACTAACAAGCATTAATATACATGTAATATGAATCAGTCAAGTTATTAATAAAAACTTAATAAAATGGTAGGTATAATATTTAAATCAAACACAAAATCAAATTTTCACATGAGTCACTCAACACAATCCNTATATATATATATATATATATATATTCATTAAAAGTGAATAAAAAATATGATATGAGTCAGGGAACTAGTGCTGGACAAAATCACAGGAACAAAAGTTATGATAAACTTGTAGCAAACTTTATGTTCTATTACTCTAATTCATAGTCTCCTCCATTGTACTTGAGGGCCTATTTTCACGTGATTCTTCATAGTTTATATAATAAAAACTAATTAACTACTTTCAGTATTTTATGCAACTAATCTCTAATATATATTAACATCTTTCAAAGAGATACAATCAAAGATATATTAACATCTTTATATTTGTCTTTCTTCAGCTTTAACTCCCACCCTTATTTATCCAAGCCATCAATTCTCCTTTCAACATTTTGATTTGTTCATCCTTACTTAATGCATTGACATGAAATTCTTCAACTTGAGCTTCTAATCAAGATATCCTGCTTCTAAAGGAATGTTTAAATGTTCTTCAAAGACTCTTATTTCTTATAGCATGTGAGTAATTTCTTGTAGATGATGGTTTGGACTCAGGTATACTTTGATATTACCTATCCAAACCTTCTTTGAGAGGATCAACCACAAAAACATTTTCTTTACAATTCTTTTCAATATATTCATCATCATGAGCCATTTCATGGTTTCGAAACATATTTTGATCATCACTAATGATTTCAACTAATGAAGTTTCCTTTTTCTATTGAAAGGTTGTAGGAGTTACTATTGTATCCATACACCTAGTGAACCTTAGAAAAGTTACATGACTTGAATCTCTTTGCTTAGGTTTGAGATTATCAAATATGATAGAGTCCTCTTTTTGGATTTCGACAAACCCATCAGTATTTTCGATATGTACTTCATTAATTTGAACATGCTGGGAAAGTAAAATAGATCTTCCACCCATTGTCATATGATTACCCTTTGTCACGTTAACAATGATATCTTTTGATAGGGTAGGTTGATTATCTTTTAACTCTCTAGGGTTGGAATCATGTTTTAATACATAGGATTTACTGTCAGATATTTTTCTTTTCTTTGTCCGATATCTAGATACATCAAGAGGCAAAAACTCTACTGGACCAAAACCATTCTTAGCTAGAAATTGATCTCAATTTTTTCTAGTTAATGAGAATTGATATTGAACCAAAATGTTAACTAATCCATGATGAAATATACTATGATATTGATTCCCTATAGTAATCTAAAATGTATGTGCTATTTTTTTTATACTATTTAACACAAAGCAAGTTAGATTTAATTTAGACCCTCTGAATGACATTAACAGCCTCAAATGATAAAAAATCACAGAAGAGAAATGACCATTGCAGGTTATGTACCTGATAATTAATTGAAGCAAGGGTTTCCATTGGGGTTTAAGAATTTTGTAGGTAACCAAAATTAGTAATCAAAATTTGTAGCCAAGGCTAATAAAAACTATTTTCACCTGACCTTATCAATTTCCCCTCTTTTGAACCATTTTTCTTGACCCTGAGGTAATTGTGTTGCTTTGGCTATGAAACCCTCAGACATAATCAACTTCAAATCTCCAATTTGTGCCACATTTTCCCTTAAGGGATAAAGTGAATCGACGGGCTACCTCAGTGTTATTCCCATTGAAGCTTATAAAAACCTTTCTCCATCCAGCCTTATTGATTAGCCGAGAATCTTATGGTTCAATATCAAGAAACTCATTACTAGTTGGCTCGAACCTCCATAAGGGTTCCATTGTCACTGTACTGAGAAAACAATAATGGTAAGGGTTTTTTCTAATGGATATTATGCACCAAGCTAACTCTTCCTTGTGTAAAAACCCTAATTTTCATACCCTCTACCACCAAAACAAAACTAAGTCCATGCCAAAGTTTTGATAAACAAGAAAATGGTGTGAAGAGAAAGACCATTATGATATAAAGAGTAAAATCATAACCCTGTACATGTATCGTAAATGAGGATGTCCTTTCAAAACTTCATAGATGTGATGAAATGACACGATTATGTACTTCAATTAACAAGTGTCCATCCCAATTAGAGGAAATTTGGGGTATTAAATGGGCCTTATAAAAAAATGTTCGATGGATGAGTTGGATAGACTTGGATTTTTTAAGCCAATAGAATTCCAATATCTTTGGTCAACCATTATGGATGAGTTGGACATATAATGCTTATGTGTCATAATTTTATTTGGCAATAGCTAACTCCATATCAACCTCACCTTGGTTAAGATCGTAAAAGGATCATCTCGAAAAATGATATATATACATGAAATAATAAATATATAATCTTTTATTTGATCATTACTTCTGACTCATTTAACAAATAATTCTCACATTAATTAAAATTATAGTGGAGACGTTTTGAAATACTAAAAGAATTTACTAATCAATATTTAAAAAACAAAACTAAATAGTATTTAATTTTAAAAGGACTTATCTTGAAATAATAAATAAAAATATTTAGTATTTTTAATATTACTCTCTATTTTTGGGATAAACGCTGCTTTGTTCATAGTAAAAGTTTAATAATACATTATTACATTTACATTTCCCTTTGGTAGAAGTATAAGAAATTCACAATATTACATTTACACTATAAATTTTGTATGCCATGTAACAATGCTTTTTCAATATTAATGCTATAAAAATCTAATGTTTTTTTTATAAAAAACTATTAATGGTTACACGCAAATTCATCGTTATATAAATGGAAATATTGAATAATTTTTCAATATTTTTATATGCTTTAATTTTTTAGAATTTTGTTATAAATATTTTACTTAAATTAACATGATAATAAAACTATCTTATTTTTAATTTTTTAAATATTTTATAATTTTATTAAAATATTATATATAAATTTTTAAAAATCAACATGATATGAAAAAAACTATATAAGAATATATATGGTTTATTAGATTATATAAATAATAAGAACATGTATTGTTTGTTGTTTTTTATTTTATGTAATGTAATATTTTTTATATGAATTAATATAAAAAATTTATTAAAAAATATTATCTATTTTTTAATTTTTTAATACTATTGTAATAATATTTTCTATTATAATTTAAATATGAATAAATTTGAGTTTTTTATTTTATTAAATATATAAAAAGTAGTGGTGCATTTATTTAAAAAAATTACAATATAAAATTTTAAAAAATCAATTATATCATTTATTATGTGTGCACAAAAACCTAAATATTTCATTAATATTTTTAACCAATATCTCTTTACTCATTAACTCAACACACCAACTACCATTAATGAGACAATTCACGTTGAATTTCATTAGATTTAATGTGACATGGCATATTTGTAGTGTGATAAGGATTTTTTAATTATTTTCCCTCGGAGACCCAATTTAGACCCCAAATTTCCTCTAATTGAATGTAATGATTCATGTATCAAATTCCAGCTAGGATAGATGCCAAATGTTTACATAAACTAAACTTCCATGTAGCGAAGGTGTAATTCGAATAGGTTTATGATTATCGATTTAAACATAGGTTTAAACATAGTTTGATTTACATGGATGATGTTAGGCATAATTTTGCACTTTTGTCATATCGGTTAGGGTATGATTTGAATGGTGATTAATTTAAGCATAGTTATCATAGGGTTTTAGTGTTTAATCTTTAGGCATAGTTTAACTAACTTTCATATTTTAATTTATAGCAAATTAATATCAATATATAAAACATGAATTGGGATGTTAATATTTTTCTTGAGCATTATAAATAAAATTAATGAAACCCTAATGAAATTAAAAGATTTAATCATCAGAAAACTATACAGAATTGAAAATCGTAAATGCAAGACATATCTTAGCTGCGAAGTGATATTAGCAGGTTATAATCAAAATTCAATGAAGAAAAAAAATGATTATATGAAGAATTGATTTATGAGCCACTAAATGAATTTCCAATGATAACTTCATTAATACATCACAATATGCTTGCAAGTGATTCTTGCTAATGTAANATATATATATATATATATATGTTGTTCACCATTTTTATTGATTAAAACAAGATAATGAGGTGAGAAGGTTGTTTCCCGCCAACAAGTTGCTGAAATTGTGTTGGTGGATATTGAGGAGGATGGTACAGATATTTTGCTCATCCATATTGCATCTTCTTATCATTCTTCATCAAGTAGGTATTGGGCCTTATTCTCTTGCAGCAGCTGGAATGCTCAACAATCTTTTTCATCGTGTCCTACGAATTTACAAAATTTACAATAGAAACTAGCTCGTGGGCTTCCAATATTCTGCAAATACACACATTATTCTGACCGATGGCCTTTAGTATGGAATATTATACACTAAGGAATCCATTATGTGTTCACTAGGTTTGGTAATCCTACTGTGACATAATTCATGAGTGTTAGACACTTATATTTATGGTTTCCTTCTATTGTACATCTTGTACACAATAAATCTTCTTGAACCTCTTTCCCTTTCTTGATGTCTGGAAGATGCACTATAAGATTAGAATCATTTCTGCATCACTTTCTCCAATTGACAAGGATTCTAGTTTCATGGCTATTTCGAGATATTCTATCTACGACACAATCTTTTGTTGCATTAATGGAACCCGAATGTGTGCTAATAGTGTAGAAATGAACAATTTATTGTGATGTACATTCGACATCTGGAAGCTTACATTGGCCATTAATGTCATGAATGGTCTCGTAAAATTCCTAGACAAACTTTGTAGGTAACTGCTTGATTTTTTTAATCTCTATACTACACTGCGACTCATATTTTGACTTTTTGAACTCAATTGTCATTCCAATTCAAATCTGGTTGAGGGTTTTTTGCAGAACTCCTACTCGAACTATAGAAAACATCATGTACGAGTATAGCACATTACCTCGCAGAGTCGTGACCATATGTTCTTTATTTATTTCTTCGTCTTGGATTTTTAATATAGTTCATATGGATTCAGAGAGAAACCAATGGTGCTCTGGGTCTTTCAACCCATTTCCATTAAATATTGGCAACTTAATTTCTGTTCCATCCATTATGTTGGCTCCTAATACAATTGTACACAAATTTTGAGTATTCAAACTCCCTTTTCCACTATTTACAATGTTAGTACTATTTATATTTACAAACCCACTTGGAAATGAGTTTCTAGATCTTACCTATGGTGACATACTCATTTTTTGGACTTGCATTTTCTTTTGATTCTTCTAATTCTTCTGCTCCTTTAGATATCAGCTGCTATTCTTCTTCTTCTTCATTTCAAGATCCTTCATCCACATGCAATGCAAGCTCATTGTATTCTCCTCTAGTCGTACTAGAGCTTCATTTCCCTGTGACAAGCTTTCTTCTCTTTTCCAACCTAAATATTCTTCCACTTCTTGAATAACCAAGCTCTATTTCAGTTATGTTATTTCCATGCAACATATAAACTTAGTTGGTGCAAATTTTTTAGATAGTTATGTTGCAACATATCCACCCTTTTGTGCATAGTTCTCAATTATTACATTCATAAATTTCCTTTTTCGCATACGAGCATCTTTATCCAAGTTCTTAAGGACGAAAAATATCTTATGTGGGGTCTTTGAAATTTTTTTCTCTCTTCCTCACTATATGAGGTTATTGTGTCGACATAAAACTGAGTAATATATCCTTGCAAAATTCTATTCACCAAAAAAATCAACAATGCTTGATACAGGGTTTCTCACACTTTTGAGTCGCTAAATCAACTGAGGATTCCACTCCGTTGGTTCTCCTCCTCCAAAGTTTGTTTGCTCGATTGCCAACTTCAACAACCAAACATGTAATACAATAGGAAAAATTAGAAATGAAATTGTGTGAGTATCCATGCACATATATCAACCCAACCACTTTGTAATGTTTTACCGGGATCCTTTATTTTCTTCTTGTGCAATCTCTAATGCTTTGAAATATACCCAATCTTGGATTTCATCCTTTCTTGAATGCCACAACATATCCCTCACCAAAATGATTCATGGTCCTGAAAACATAACTGTTTGTTGGCTTACGACCCTCTTTGACCCAGGTTCGGTCCCTCCTTAGTGCATAACAAATCCCGAGATATCATCCTGACAAAGATAGGCTCAGTGGACAGCACCGACCATGTTGATGTAGTCTCACCCAAGATATATTTCTATGGGTAACTACCAGAACCAGGTTTCTATAGTTGGGTGGGAAATTTAGGGTCCCTTGGTCTTCTACAAAGGTGCTCGACAGAGGTTGATGGGTGGGGTATTTATAGTTATTACATGGAGTTAAGTTGTGATACAATTCATCCTTCAACATAAATTATAAAAACAAACCCGATGCAACATATGAACATTCAACAATAATAGTGTGACAAATACATATAAACTCATTCATAGGAAAGTACATCAACACATATTCATAGTAACATATATATGCAAATTAATGACATTCATCATTCACAAATTGAACACAATATGTAAAGTGGAAACCCATCCTGGAAAAACCACAAAGGCGCTCTTCATCTAGCATGAGAAATGTATGACACATTTGGTCTCTACACTACATTACAGATTATGTTCTAGATCTCTCTTTCTTATCTATATAGAGTTGTTCCTCTTCTCATTCTATCTAATATTATATTCGCTACTCTTTATCTACTTGACTCTACTAATGATATGTACACATCCTATATTAAATCAATCTCTTCTATGACTCTATTGTTAATCTGCACACAACCTAGATCGACTCACTCTCTTCTACACTCCTCCATGCTGAGTTGTAGGTTCTTCAACTCCTCTCTATGACTCAACACACTAACATACAATACAATAAGATTATCACTAAATGGTCAGATTCTACAGAGACTAGCATGAACAGACCCTCTGGAGGCTAACATGCATACAACCTAGGTTTGTCCTTTTATGGAATCTTAGATGAAACTCTCAATCGACTTCATATAGTCAGGCAATAGGTTTTCTTTCTTATTTTATCAACACATGTAAGTAGGCACTAACGACTCGACATACAAGCATGCATTCATACGTGTGTCTTCCATCGACTCTAGTCATCCCCATACTGACGATAATTTTGAAATGTTGCTTTCTAGTCATTACGTCGATGTAAGTCTTCTAACATGATTAACTTCGTTGCATCCTTCCTTGTCTCATCCTTTGCTTCTGTCATTGTTCCTCTTCTATCACAGATTCTCTTCTGTCATGAACACTCTTCTTCCCTATCACAAATTCCTGTTTGGGTTCATCTTTTGTTCAATTGTTCTTATTTGTCTGTTGTTGTTCCTCTTCTGTCAAATCATTCCTTTCTTACTACTTATTCTACCTTGTCTTCCTTCCATCCACTGTTGCTTCTGTTGTAGCTCATTTTTCTTCTTTCCTTCTTCCGTTCTTCCTTCTTTCCTCATGTTGTAGATCCTTTTACTTCATGCGACCTGACTCTTTTAATTCCTTGGGAAGATCTCTAAATGAATTCTTCCTATATTTCCCTTGGCCCAACAGGCCCCCAACACTCCCAGATGGATCGTACTGAGCGATGAAAAGCTATTCTTCCATCTCCTTACTTGTTTTGACATGACCTTGAAAACATTGGAAGTTTTTTTGGATCTCTTCTACCTCTCGTCCACATGAACTTAACATCATTGAGAAGAAAGAGAGGGGGGGTGGAGATATATAATACTAGAAGGATATCATCTGTATTTTGAAAGGATATCTTATGCATTTTGAATTACAAGGTTAGGTTTGAATGCTTAGAATGAAGGCATAAGTAGGTCATTAGAGGAAATTTGGGGTCTAAAATGGGCCCTATAAGAAAATCCTCCAACAATCAATTTTGTGAGTTGGAATTCAAGAACCAATAGAATTTCCATAAAATGAGTCAACCATAATGGTTGAATTAACATATTTGTCATAAAAGAAAACTACTTTTTTGTTTGTATTTTTGAAATATCTCCCTGTGTTTTTACTCAAATTTCATGTAGGAGAGCTCATTGGATGAGGAATTCAATTTCGCATCCAACGGGTACCCACACTGCATACTTTTGACGGACCTCGCTACCCCAAAACTAATAAATACCTGAAAAAACATGATGATGATGTCATCATCACGTTTTTTTAGTCATTTCTTGTTTTTGGGGTAGTAGGGTTCATCAAAAGTATGCACTGTGGCTAATCATTGGATGTGGAATTAAATTCCGCATCCAATGAGCTCTCTCGCTTCGAATTTGAGTAAAAACACAGCGAGATATGTCAAAAATATGAACAAAAAAATTAGTTATTTTCATTCTTCCTCCAAAATTAATAACTATTATATTATTATTTTAACTATTATTTTATCATTTTCCTTAGGAGACCCATTTTAGACCTCAAATTTCCTCTAATGTATTACTATAATTGAGAACACGAGATTCACAATATTATGTTTAAGGTATTTATGTATTGTTTTATTTAAATAAACATCTTAGGATAGTGTTTGGGATAGTGATTTGAAATTAATAGTTGATAAATAATGGATTGTTTTAATATTATTTTTATGTTTAGATTTAGTGCCCAAGTTAGAGGCTTAATGGAACTGGATCTTTCATTAAAACCTTAGCTAAAACCTATTTTTGCATGTCTTGGAGTGGTTATTAGCTCTGTACCCTACAATATGTACAAAAAATAAATGCACAAGACAAAATGAAAAAAAAAGAAAGGCTAATTTATGATGTGATGTAAAGACATTGAAATATGCAAGAAAGTATGAATGGAGCCTCAGGTCAAGATCCCGCACTTCACATACTAATGTAAAGGTATTTGAAATATACACAATCTCTATGTGGGAATTTGTACTCATTCCTAAGTATATAAAGATCCTAAGATGATTTTTCCCAAAGAATTTCCAAGGAGATCATTGTGTTATTATTTCCTATGTGACTAGTTTTTTTACATTGTTTTTCCTTATTTAAAACTACAATACATGCAAGATAAAAATGAAAAGAGATAAATATTTTTTTGTTTTTGCAAAATAAAATAAGGTTTATGCTAGTGGATACAAGAATATTGGGGAGCCATTATTGCAAAACATTAGAAGAAGAAAACAAGAACAACCTAAGGAAAACCAAAAAGTTAGATTTCCTTCGATAGAGGAGAGCATCGTTTTATTGAAAGAATCCTCTAGTATAAAATGCAAGTGAATCATAATAGATCTTAAACACTAAGAAATATCCTACAAAGTACTAAATCTGTATTTCAAATCACATTTAACATGAAGAAAGTAACTTAATAATAAGCATAGAAAGAAGCATAGTTATATTGAAAGAATGATCTACTATAAAATGCAAGTGAATCATAATAAATCTTCAACACGAAAAAATAGACTACAAAAAATATATATTTCAAATCACATTTAACGAGAATAAAGTAACTCAACAATAAGCATAGAAACAAGAGAATAGTTTACACATGATACAATCACATTTAACGAGAATAAAGCAACTCATGGAAACAAGAGAACAATTTACACATGATAAAAGAGTATAAAATTATGTAAACTTGACCATTTATTAAGATACAAAGATTGCGTTAAGTAGATTTTTCAACTCATTTCAATATTATTTAACTTTTGTACGTTATTTATCGTTTTTCTTTTACAATAATTTTATAATTACGAAACCAAATTTAAAACAAAAAGGGATTTAAAATAATATATTATAATCACAATGGTTTTATTCTCCATAACAAAAAAAGGATGATTCTTTGCTAGAAATTACACTACTTCTACATCCATGAGTACAATACTTGTGCATCCATTCATACGTTATTACAAATGTGAATGACCTTAAATAGTTGGTCATTTTTAAATTATTATAAAGAAAATTTATCATAAGTTTTCGATCCATGCATAAGTTAACAATTAGCGTAAAAATCGCGAGGGCCTTCAGGTCTCCGAATTTCTAATGCAACGTAGGACATTGTTTGCAAAACCACACACATTGAAGAAATTAAATGTGGGAATGGTATTACTAAATATTCAATTGTTATGATGGCCAAGAATGTATTGAAAAAAATTGAAGTTTATGCACAAGAAGATTACCATCCTTCTATATGAAATTAAAACCACATGGTAACATGACGATCTATAATTGAAAGGATGTAAAAAAACACTTTACACATATTTTCCTTTCATATACATACATTTTTTACAAGATACAAGAAAACTATATGTCTGTCTACTTGAAATTAAAGCCACCAGATTGGGCAGTTGATGTGTAGAAAAACCAAAAGAACTCTAAGGTGTATCAGGTGTTGCTAGAAATTCATCCTCATCATGCTCGCCTAAATAATTCTTAAGGATCTTAAATGTTTTTTCATAGCCCTCTCTGTTTTCATGAGACTACAAGTGTTGAGTAATCCTTCAGGATTACATTGTAAATAATATTTCAATTATTAGTTGGTAATCTTGTTATCTAACTGTAAATAACAATTTTGATATTATTTATATGTAACACTCATCTACGTAATAAGATATTGATTTGCTGAGGTTCTTCACAGCCTGTGTCAGTGGTATCAAAGCAAAGGCAGTAAAACATTGGTGAGAAAGACTTGTGAGAAAGAAGGAACCCGTGAAGAAGGAGCCACCAAAAGAGCTATCACCAAGAAAGGAAGAAAGGAGAACTGCTTAATAAAGATTGTGGAAGAAAGAAAAGACTGCACATTAAGAGGAGACTGCACGTGAATTGTTTCAGTAATTGTTTTGAAGAATTATTTTAATTTTTTAAAAAAAGAAAAAAAAGTAAGAGAGCCGTCATTTATATTTTCGTGCAATGGTTTCTTTAAATTAATTATCAAATCTTTAGGGAGTTCTTTTCAGAAAATAAAAGTTTTTAAACAACCATTTATATTTGAGTACAAGGTTTTTTTAAATTGAATTATTAAACCTTTCAGAAAATCTTTTTAGAAGATAAAAAGATTTTAAAGAACATTGGCTAAGAGGAAAAGAATATTTCAGACTGTATTTTGTACACAAAAATTTACTATACAATAAATTTCAATAAATTCTTTAATTTCAATTGTTGGAGTTATTTTTTCTGGTAAAAGAAAATTATCAGTAATGGTTTCGTAAAGTTAAAAATACCCTTATTTTTAATGATATGTGGGATCGAATTTGTGAAAATGAGAATTTAGAAGATAATAAAGATGGAGAAGCAATAGACGAAGTGGATAAAAGTGCACCAGTACCACCTACTAATGCCAAAGATTTAGCATTATCGAAAAGCAAGGACAAGAAGGCTTATGCCTTAATTATTGCCTCTATAAGTGAAAAAGTAAGTAGACATTTAGTTTCTAGCAAAAGTGCTTGTGAAGTATTAAAGAAAATAAAAGGTTTGTACGATTCACATTCTGAACTTGAAATCATACTATTGTTGATGAAATTATTTAACTTAGAATTAAAAGATAACGATCCAATGAAACTTGCTTTTGAAATTAGAGCCATTTTCCATGATATTGATGCAACTGGTCTAAAAGTTGACATTCAACTTACTGCATTTATTAAAGCTCTATATCTTACCTATACTCATTATTTAGAATCACTTCAATCTAGTGGGAAAATGAAATCTATGACCTTTGAAACACTTGTTGAGAAAATTGCAGAAAGAGAGAAAGCATTTGGGAAGGAGTCTAAACCCAATGAAGAAAATTTGTGTCTTGCACAAAAATGATAGAAATCAAAAGAAGAATTTGTAAAGGATGAAAATAGAAGCAGAGGTCGAGGTAGAGAATAAAGAGGACAGTACAGAGGAAGGGCAAGAAGATTTAATCAAGGAGAAAAACAATGTTATAGATGTGGAAAAACTAGTCATACTGCCAGTTATTGTAGAACTTCTTCGGATAAAATTTCTAAGAAGAAAGAGCAAGTACAAGATAAAGGTAGCCCTCCTGAATCTGTACATTATGTTGTTGCACATTGTAATCTAGGAATTGAAGAAGCTTTCAGTACTTAGTTTTCATGGTATGATATTTGGTTATTTGATACTAGAGCCACATGTCCTATGACATTTAGAAAAGACTTCTTTGAAATGTTTAGTGATCAAATTGATGTAGTATTACATTTGGCAGATAAGTCTTAGTTAAAACCTTTAGGAATTGATTTTGTTAGGTTGAAATTACGAGGACTTGTTGATTATATACTTTATGATTTCTGTATGTTCCACAATTGAAGAGAAATATAATATCCCTTATGTAAATTAGAGAACAAAATCACTCAGTACATATGTTTGATGGTATCATTGAAATTATAATATCTTATGATAATGTGATTGTAATGAATGGAGTGGAAGATAACAAACTTTTAAAGTTGAATGGTACATCATCCAATTCACAGAATTCTACAAATTTCGTTTAGCATAATAGTAATTTATCTTCCAGCATATTGTGGCATGCTATATTTGGTCATATTAATTATGACAGTCTCACGATTATGAAATAGAAAGGAGTTCAAGGGCTTCCTACTATTCCAAGACAACTTTCCCCATGTGATGCTTGTATCTTAGGCAAGCACAGTAAACAACCTTTTAATGATTCTATGTTTCGAGCTTCAAGAAAGCTTGGTCTTTTTCACTCAGATTTATGTGGGGCCTTGCTTGTTCCATCAGCAAATGCTAACAAATATATCATGACTTTCATTGATGACTATATGAGGATGTTTTGGGTTTATTTATTAAAAGCAAAATCTCAAGTTTTTGATACATTCAGAAATTTTCACTTATGGATTAAAAATGAAGCTCAACTCAATATTGGAACCCTTCGAATTGATAACGGTGGTGAATATACATCTCAAGATTTTGAAAAATATTTGTAGAAGAATGGTATTAAACATCAAACAATTGTTCCTTATAATCCACAACAAAATGGTGTGGCAGAACGAATAAATATGACACTCTTGAATATGGTAAGATTAATGATGTTTTAAAAAAAATTTAAGTTAATGTTTTTGGGAGAAGCAGTTATTTGTGTTGTCTACATTAAGAATAGATGTCCTTCTGCTACACTACAAAACAAAGCACCTTGTGAAATGTGGCATGATCAACTTCCAACTGTTAAGCATTTTAGAATTTTTGGTTCCACATGTTATGCTTTGATTCCTGACCAACAAAGACATAAATTGGGAGCAAGAAGTCAGAAGTGTAATTTTTTGTGATATTCGAATACTTATAAAGCTTATAGGTTGTATGATGAAGGTCACATGAAGTTTATTGTTTCTAGAGATATTATATTTCTTGAGTTTGAGAAAGATGAACTCACTATTGATAAACAACTTGCTCAGCTTGATAGATTTCATTCTAAAAAAATCTATCATGAAATGGATAATGAACTTCCAAATATTGATGAGGGGATTATTGTTCTAAGTCAAGTTTTGGAAATTCCTTCTAACGCAAAAGTTGATGAAACAAAAGATGAGACAATTGATGATATTGTTAATGGAATGGATAAACTAAGTATCATGGATAATGCAGAACCTGCTCTTAAAGAAGAAACCAAGAAAACACCATAACAAGAAGAAGTTCGTATATCGATACAGACTAAGACATTCCCGAAAGGGTATGATGATTTTGTAACATTAGATTGTGAATTAAACTTTCATGCATTTGATGAACTTGCATCTTTCAAGAAGAAGTAAATAGTGATGTATGAAAAAGTGCAATGCAAAGAGAGTATGATGCTCTCATAAAAAATAGAACTTGGAGGTTGTTGCATCCTCCAATTGGAACCAAACCAATTGGATGCAAGTGGATTTATAAGAATAAATATAAATCATATGGATCACTTGACAAACACAAAGTGAGACTTGCAGGAAAAGGGTATGGACAGAAAGAAGGTGTTGATTACATAGAAAGATTTTCTCCTACAGCTAAATGGGGCACCATTCTCACTTTGTTTTCATTAGCAACACAAAAAGGATGGAAGATGCATCACATGGATGTTAAAACCAGATTTTTGAATGGAGACTTAAAAAAAGATGTGTATATTGATCATCCTGAAGGCTTTTCTATCAAAGGTCAAGAACAGAAGGTATGCAAATTAGTCAAATCTTTATATGGTTTAAAGTAACCACCTCAAGCTTGGTATGAAAAGATAATTGAACATCTTCTGAAATTGAATTATAAGCACTCCAATCTAGATGATGCAACTTTATTTGTCAATAAAGATCGAAGATCGGTTTGTATATCTAGTTGTCTATGTGGATAATTTGCTTATCACAGGAAATCATAACGATTATATAGTATCTATCAAAAGAGAGTTGGAAAAGGTTTTTGATATGACATTTGGGATTATTACATTATTATTTAGGAATTAAAGTAGATAAAAAACGAAAGAAAATTTTCATTTCTTAGAAAAACTATGTTGGAGAGGTATTAAACAAATTCAGTATGCTGGATTGTAATCCTGTTTCAACACCAATGGAGCAGAATCAAAAGCTTACTTCAAATGAAGGCAACACATTTTAAGATCCATCAAAGTACAGGAAGCTTGTTGGAACTTTAATTTATATTACTACTACTCGTCCTGACATAACTTTTGCTGTAGGAATACTTTCCAGTTTTATGCATCATCCATGTGAAGGTCATTGGAATGCAACAAAGCAAGTGCTCAAATATTTAAAAGGCACTCCATATTATGGCATCAAATATTCTAAATTTTTAGACTTTCATCTCACTCGTTATTCAGATTCTAATTTTGATGGAGATAAAGAGCATGGGATCTCTACTTCAGGTTATTTGATGAACCTTGGATCAGTAGCTATCACATGGATATCGCGAAAGCAATCTGTTCCTACTGATTCTACAATTGAAGCCGAATATGTTGCAGTAGTGCAAGCCACAAAAGAAATCATTTGGATTCGTAAAATACTTGAAGACTTGCAGGAGAAACAAATGAATTCAATGCCTCTCTTTGTTGACAACACTTCTGCAATTCAATTGGCCAAGAATCCAAAATTCCATGATCGAACCAAACATATAAACACCAAATATTACTAGATTTGACATCATGTTGAGGCCAAAACCATTCATCTAACACATTGTCCTACTTCTGAGCAAATTGTAGATATCTTTACTAAAGTATTGGACCCTGAAAAGTTTGAAAATTTTAGAATGCAACTTGGCATGTTAGATGTCCCTTCAGATTAAGGGGGGAATTTTGAGTAATCCTGCGGGATTACATTGTAAATAATATTTCAATTATTAGTTAGTAATCTCGTTATCTAACTGTAGATAACGGTTTTGATATCGTTTATATGTAACACTCATCTACGTAATAAGATATTGATTTGCTGAGGTTCTTGACGGCCTGTGTCAGCAAGTCCTCAATCTTATCCAAGCTGCCACCATCCTCAATTTGGATCACATATACATTATTGTTTGCGAGGCCTATAGTTTTTTTTAGCCTCACCAGCTTGCAATATGCTTTCTAAACCTTCAAGGAAGGCTGTTATAATCATTGGATCAAAGAATCTAGCAGGTCACAAAATGGCTTAATGCACAGTTGAATGACAAGGTCTTTGTAAAAGAAAATAGCCCGTGTTATCGACTTCGTATCATAAAAAAATGGATGTAGATAACTAAGCATGCAATAAAAGAAAAGCTTCATACTTTATCTATTCGTCACTTCCACTAGTTTCATTTGAAACCACGCACGCTACCTCTTTCTTTATCTTCAATTCAAAATTTGACAAAATAGATAGAAGTGGGGGAAATATGTTGGCATTAATGACCGCCTGCTACAAAAATACAGTGCATTAAAATTACATGCTCAAGTAATGTTACACAGAAAATGTGATGCCTGTAGCAAATATCACTATAAATATAGTGGGGGAAATATGTTTGCATTAAAGACCGCCTGCAATGAAAACTCAGTGCATTAAAATGAAATGCTCAAGTAATGTTACACAAAAAATGTGACACTTGTAGCAAGTATCAGTATTAATCCAAAAGCATTTCCACCTGAACTTGCTCTTCTGTCCCTACAGTAATATTGGAGATTGTCGAGCATGCTCCTCTTACAATGGCTTTGTTTGTATATTGGGATGTGAGGAGATGAAATATGTCAGGAAGAGCCTGATTGTCAATAACAAGCTGTAAACAGGAAAATATAAGATTAAAAGATAAACTAAAAAATAAACTCATGATATTTGAAGATTTGAAGTTGGACTTTTGCATGCGCGTCCTCTCTAAACAATTGAATCAAAGCTCAAAAGATATAAAAAATGTATCATTCAAAT
Organism: Pseudotsuga menziesii; assembly: GCA_001517045.1. Taxonomy (NCBI): domain Eukaryota; kingdom Viridiplantae; phylum Streptophyta; class Pinopsida; order Pinales; family Pinaceae; genus Pseudotsuga; species Pseudotsuga menziesii. Next base: position 13,410 of record LPNX010911878.1, on the reverse strand, counting down.
TATTGAGAGGTATGAAAAATATGTAAAGTAAAACATGGGTTTGCAAGTCATCGCCACTGACAATTTCGTCCACTGTTGTTCTCAGTGCAGGAATAATGACTAATGGGGAAGAATACCTAAAATACAAACCATTCATTTGGACCCATACAACTAGAAATAAAATATTATACATATTATATTAAAGTTAGCATTAGATTTGATACAAATTAAATCAAATCAAATAGCTTAAAGCTTTCTGTAATATCTCGAATTTTTGACCTACCATTTATAGGCATGATCCTATTGACCATGATGATTATATTGATGTTTTATTTTATATTGGTTCAAATACCCCACTGCATATGAACATGATGATTTGTTTTGTATATTGGGTGTAAGGTAATTGTTGATGATATATAGGTATATATATGTTTTGTGTTGGGCGTGGAACCTCAAGCACATGATTGATGAAATTTTTATGTTGGGCATGGACCCTGAAGCACATGATCGATGAGATGTTTTGTGTTGAGTGAAAGGCTCTAAAGCACATGAGTAATTACATTTTTGTTGAGCATAAAGCTCTAGAACACATGAAAATATAATTTGGAAATGTTGGGCATAAGCTCTGTAGCATTCCATCTTGGTGTTGAGCAGAAGTTATGGAGCATCAGATATTTGGCCATTGTATCCCTAGGTGTATCATACAAGTACATCCTAGCATTTACTGTTGAGCGAGAGCCATGAAATTGCACTATGTTTGTAACTCCCTATTATAAGCATTGAGTATGGGCTCTGGTAAGTGCAAGGGGTTACTGGAAAGATTAAAATCTCTCCAAGTGAAAATCACTCAAGGAATAATATTGATCTCATCATACTTATTTTTAAGTGATTAAATGAAATTTTGAATTTATGTATTCTCATCAAGTACTGAAGAACTACCACATTATATGAGAGTATTTCTTGATCATGATCGATTCAATTATATTTAGAGGATATGGTGGCAGCCCTGTATCACCCCTTTTCTTGCTTCACATGTCCTAATAGTCCCTTTCCCTTTTCTTTTACATATCCAAGGGACGTAAAGGCCAAAACATGTGAAAATAGCACTCCTAAATTCAAAGAAGTTTAAACCCAAGTGTGCATGGAAAATTCACCAATGAGGGTGAAGAAGTGCCTTAACTTCTAGAAAGAAGTTGAACGAAACTCAATATTTAATTGTTAAATGTTTAATTTTAAGTTTTAAATGTATGTAAGTGAATGCCATTAAATTGATTACTTGAGTTTGATTTAATTTACGTTTTCAATTTTGAAGAGATGTCATTATATACCATGTATATGTTTCTAATGATTTCCTTATTTATTTTTTTATTATAGTTGCAGCTATGGACGCAAATGCTGAAATACTGATCGAGCTTTCCTAGTTGAGAGGACTCAGTACTACTTTTAGTGGTGGTGATAGGATTCGATGTTCACTTGCATCCACTTTGGATGTAATTGTTGCGACTATTACATTGTCAAGCAACATACTATATGATATTACATCATATAGAGAAAGGAAAAGACAAGAGTACGGTGATGGGCTTGGCTACAATGCAATAAAAAATTTGAAAATTACCAAAGAGCATATATTTTCATTGTGTAGGGACCCTCACACGGGGGAAATCCCAAATGAAAATGGGCCACATATCTCTATCGAGTGGTGCACATATTAGCCATTTGTTGATAATTGGATGGACATATGGTATATGGTTTTTGATATGCCACCACACAACAACAGGGAAATCTGCTTGTATTTCCTTCGGAAGATGTATGTAGAGTTCGTGTTGGGTAAACATGTAAACTATTTTAATATATTGTCGTTTCATGGGATCGGTGGGGGGATGCCCCAAAACCGACCCAATTCCAGGAATTGAGACATTGATCGCCCTATCCCTACACCTCGCAGGTAGTTTCCTTGGCTAGATGTCCCACCTATACATTGTGTTATACCACATAAACATGATGCATATTTGAGTTTGGCATAGGAAGTTGTTCGTCATAGCACTATGGTTCAACGTATGGGTGAGGAAGGGACATTTGTCCCTGGTGTGGTAAATACACCAGGTCGACACAGTGCAAGACCATCTTCTAGTGCAGTACCACCCACTAGTACAGTAGCCCCATCTAGTGCAAGACCATTTACTAGTGCAGCACCATCAGCACATTCCCAGCCTACTTTTGAGCCTCACCAGTGCACATCGTGTGGTCGTCCCTACTATGGTCTTTCATCAAATGTTTCCTTCAGTGGGATTTTAAGTGATGTATGTATATGGTTAATTGTAATAAATTCTTCATTTATTTTCCTCTTTGTACACATATGTATAGTTTGAGCTAGTATATTAATTTTGTGAACTTGCAGTTGATGCTTTATGTCGGCAATGATGTCCCAGAGTTCCATGTTCCACACTCTACATAGGGGCATGACATTCCATCCACCGATCCCTTGGTTGGTGGAAAGATTCCTATAGCACCCATTGTTGTATCTCAAACTTCAGTTTTTAAATACTTGTTAATTTGTTAATTTCCACATACTATACATGTTAGTTCACTAATGCTATCTACGGTCTAATATTTACAATTATTAAACTTGCAAATGCTAGATACTTCATGGGGGAAAGTAGTGATGGAGATAGAATCTATGGTCGTATCGACCGATGAAATATCTAGGTATGACATTCCATCCATTGATCCCTTGGTTGGTGCAAAGATTCATGTAGCACCCATTGTCGTATCTCACACTGAGGTAAACATTTTAAAAATGTCAGTTTTTTAATACTTATTAATTTTTTAATTTCCACAGATTGTACATGTTAGTTCACTAATGATGTCTATGGTCTAATAGTTACAATTCTTAAACTAGCAGATTCCAGATCCTTCACAAGGGAAAGCAGTGATGGAGGTAGACATTTTAAACATTTAAAAAAAATCATTTCTTAAATACATGTATGTTACTAGAATCATGCATGTCTAACTACATGAACTCTTGTTGACTATAGGCACCAACCGAAACAACTGGACCATTTCCTGGAGTTGTATCCCCTCATAGGCCATATGTGAACAAGGTTCATGTGTATATGAGGTGCCCTACTCCTAGCAAGAGTCCAGTTGTCCACGACCATGGAGCTACTGATACCATGGTAATGTATATCCTTCGATGATATTTCTTGTTTAACTTGAAATCCAGTGCGTAAAATGTTTTGTTAATGTTCTATTTGCATGTTTACTGCATCAGGAGCCAGAGTTTACTATTGAAAACCATGCAGGGATGGTTGATGCAGCAGTCAATGCTACATCTACAATGGCAACACGTCACACAGAGGTACAACTATTTCAACATGATAGTTACATAGTTTATTATTGTTGGTGTATGTTTATTCATGCATGTCTAACTATTTCAAAATATGGTGATTGTAGCCACCAGTAGCAGAAGTTATTGATGTAGCAGTTAATCTGGTATCCGCAATAACAACAAACCACACAGAGGTACAACTATTTAAACATGATCTAGACATAGTGTGTTATTTTTGTCTATTGTTTATTTATGAACATGTCTAACTATTTAAACATTTGGTGATTGTATCCACCACCAGTAGTAGCAGTTCCCGACCCCTCTGGTTTGAGCATGGATGTGGCCATCCTTGATGTTCAACCAACAACTCTATCTGCTACACAAGGAACACAATCCCCTTTGTCACAGTTTCTCATTGAGGTGAGATGTCCATTAATGACCAATTGTTTCATGGAATGTCCATTAACATTTTGATAATTGTTGAGTTAATTTAGATATGGTATTTTATTCAGCTAATGTATTAGTACATATTTAGTTGAATTTAACAATTCATATTTAATTTGCAGGATCCGAAGATGCACACTAGTCTTAGAGTTGTGCCTACAGGATCAACCTCGAGAAAGAACAAGAGAAATCTTGAGTTTTGATGTGTCTTATGGGATATGTACATTTCGATACATGTACATGTGGCTTGGACAATTTTGGATACATGTACTTTTGGAGACATGTACATTGACATTTCACTTACATGTACATGTGACTTGGATAGTTTTGGATACATGTACATGTGGCTTGGATAGTCTTGGATAGTTGTGGAGACACATGTACTTTTGGTTACTTTTGGATATATATGTACTTTTGGATACTTTTGGATATATATCAACTTTTGGAGACATGTACATTGACATTTCAGTTAGCAATGAATGATACATTTTACTTTGAATTTGTTCTTTGGTTTCCACATGTTCTTTTTTAAATCTATTGTATTGATTTGTGTGTATTATCTATTACTTATGAATGCACTATGTCAAAAGGAAAAACTATTATATATAAAGGTTTCAATGATCTCACTGCATGCACACTAAAGTCAAAGTTATTACTTGTGTAATTTAATAAATATAAGTGAAATACAATGTATTTCAAGGTTTCAATGAACTCACTACATGCACACCAATTGGATATCTCTAATTAAAAATTGTGAGTTAGAATGATTAAATTACAAGTTAAGTCAATGCTCAAGTGTAATTTAATAAAACTAAGTGCAATACATGCTTTACATTTCATCAACAACCAACAACACTATTCAACAAACCTCATGGACCCAATTACCAATTACTTAGCATTAAAGGAACTACAATAGAATCCAAAGACTGAGAACCAACTTCGTGAATCAACATTATTTGAAGCATAAGTCCACCATATTTGAAAATTTTGAGTTGGACATTAGATTGATTCTGAATTGAGTTATGATAGTAAGATAAGATTAGGGTTAGGATTAGGGTTTCCTTGGTAGGGTTCTGGTTATGAGCCATGCATGTTAAACAATAAACCCTAGTTAGGGATAGGGTTTTCCCAATTTGGACTTCATTGGCATGAATGCATTGTCCATGTTTGGCCCTCAATGGCGTCACTGCATTGTCCCCTATTGAGAGAAACCCTAGCTTCAGAAACAACCATAGACGGAGGTCACCTGGAAATGGATAGGACGGAGAGGCCCCCCCTAACTAAAATCCCACGTCATGAATCCAACGGAATTGACAGTTTTTCAACTGGAGGCTCGAGCATCGATCTATGGTGAGTTGCAGGTCACCTATAGATACCATTCAGAGAGACCTGGTGGAATTGTGCCTGGTGCGCAAAAAAACTCACGGAGCCACAATTTTGAATTCTATCAACTCTTGCTAGCATGCTTGGGTATGGGAAATATGGAAACTCCAACCGAATCCCCACCTTCCATGACTTTCCAACTTTGGCCCTTGTTGGCGTGACTGCATTGTCCCATACTGAGAAAAACCCTAGTTTCAGAACCCACCGTAGAAGGAGGTCACTAGGAAATGGATAGGATGGAGAGGCCCCCCCCCTACATAAAATCCCATGTCACGAATCCAATGGAATATATGGTTCATTGATCGAAGGCTCGAGCATTGATCTATGGCAAGTTGCAGGTCACCTCCATATATCGTTCAGGGACACCAGGTGGACTTGTGCTCGGAGCGCAAAAAACCTCACCGAGCTGCAATTTTAAATTTCGTCAACTCTTGCTAGCATGTTTTGGCATGGGAAATATGGAAACACCAACCACATCGCCACCATTTGTGGTTTTCCAACTTTGGTCCTCATTGGCGTGACTGCATTGTCCTCTACTAAGCGAAACCCTAGGTTAAGAAACCACTATAGATGGAGGTCACCGGGAAATGGACAAGAGTGAGAGGCCTCCTCATAGCTAAATTCCCATGTCATGAATCAAACAGAATCAACTATTTGTCGATCAAAGTCACAAGCATCAATCTATGGCGAGTTGTAGGTCACCTCTAGATACCGTTTAGGGACATCTGGTGGACTTGCGCCCGGTGCAAAAAAAACCTCACAGAGCCACAATTTTATATTTTGTCAACTCTTGCTAGCATGTTTGGGCATGGAAAATATGGAAATGCCAACTGCATCTGCACCGTCCATGGCTTTCCAACTTTGGCCCTCGTTGGCGTGACTGCATTGTCCCCTACTGAGCGAAACCCTAGCTTCTGAAACCACCATAGATGGAGGTCATCACCCAATCGACAGCAGTGAGGACACCCCCCTAGATAAAATCCCACATCAGGAATCCAACAGAATCAACGGTTCATCAATTGGAGGCCTGAGCAGTGATCTATGGCAAGTTGCAGGTCACATCCAGATACTGTTCACAGACACCTAGTGGACTTGTGCCTGGTGCGCAAAAAACATCACGGAGCCGTAATTTTGAATTCTGTCAACTCCCTCTAGCAAGTTTGGGCATGGGAAATATGGCAATTCCAACTACATCCCCACCGTTCATGGATTTCCAACTTTGGCCCTCATTGGCATGACTGCATTGTCCCCTACTGAGCAAAACCCTGGTTTCAGAAACCATCGTGGACGGAGGTCACCAAGTAATGGGCATGCGGGTATAATAGGTGAGTTTTCAAGAAGGAAATTATACAAGACTTAAAACATAAGTTTATCATTGCAGCATCTTGTTTCCATCATCCTAGTTGTATATATCGGCTAAAAAAATTGACAATATTACCTACTTGAAAAATTAGGGTTTTAGTCATGTAAGAGAGCATACCAAGAGCTTTGATAGGTATGACCTGAAGAGGTACATATATGCATTCTAATGTTATTTATATCATGTGAATGAGATCTTGAAATGTTCATATGATTGTTAAATAGGGTTTATTGATCATATGTAAAATTTGGCATTTTCATTAACTTGACATACAAGAGAACATTTGGCATATTTATAAACAACATTATGGAAAATTTCGCATATCAAGAACACAAAATTGACATATTCATAAGAAACATACATGGGAAAATTAAAATTATGATACATACGTGATCATGCTAGATCCCACCTATTATCATACAACCAAGCCCTCTGGATGATCTCTTATAATGATGGTCTTGATTAGTCTCTCATGCTTTGTATCCAGTAAGAAGTAGCGTACCTTCGATGAATTTCAGCTAGGCATTGTTCATAGCTGGAGGTTTGTACCAATGATTAAGTTGGTAAAGTGATACAAACTTGCACCTAGTTTGTAATCCATGTAAACATATCCACCCTTCTTTCTTACATTGTTTTCATGTTAAAGGTATTCACCTTTAACAACCATAGACCCGATGGGGAAGTGGTTGTTTTCATGATTAGTCATGGACATAATGAGGGTTTGCTTTCCCTCTATACAATGTGCCAACCAGTAATCACCACCCCATTCACTATCTTTTGAGGAAACCACTACATATGTCTCCTACATAGTATAATTGTAAGTATATGATCAAATATTTTTCGTGTGATACAAGGCCATTAAAGTGAGTTTCAAGACTACGTAAATTTTACAAAAAAATGTTAAGGAAATGCATCATACCAGGTTGCACAAGGTCTGATACATGATCAAAATCTATAGAAATAGACGATTGGTATTATTCCAACAGAATTAACTCAACAATTACATGCTGATCAAATGGAAGTGATAAGCGATCCCATCCATCAACCCAATCCAATGATTCACACACATCCCGGTCACCATCACAACAAAGCGATAAAAAACAAGCGAGTTTTTTGGTCCAAATTTCAACTACTAGGCTATTAGATCTTTGAACCAAATGAAAGTCACGAGACCCATGAATAGTCTTGCATTCCCATGCATGTGAATGATCTATGTCTACCACCTCCCAAAAAAATCTCTCCACATGTCTCTTTCTTATGGATTCTACTGACATATCTGATTCCTCTCCCATTACTGATGTGCACCACCCGACTATAGATTGAGCATTTCAAATAGTAGATATTGTAGATAATTTCAATTCCTCTCTTCATAGGGTTGTTTTGACAAATGTTCCGGCTCCATCATTCTCTCCTTTACCATGCCCAATCTCAAAATAGTTCCACATATGTGGAACTTTGTAGGTTTTATGCAATGAACACAACCCTTGAAATATGCGTGCATTTGTGAACTGACCAGCACATCCATCAGAGAAAATCCATTGTCGATCCATCTGTATGTTCCTGCCCTTCAAATGATCATAGAAAATGATGAATCAATGACATACATAGTGGAATTCATGGTACCTATCATCACTTATGTAGAAGTGATATTTCTTTATAATTTCTCTTTACTCTTCACTGCTATTTGGGCCATGCCTATATGTGATATGCACCATCAAGGAAACCTACTTGGAGTGATAATACTGACTTTGGATCTCATTTTGAGGTTGTAGAGTGTAGTTCTCAGAAAAATCAACAACTGAAAGTATAGTACCATGAGGAAATGTATCTCTGCATATTCTAAACTTCTCATCCTTCCATCGTGCCAAGTGGACATGCTAAACATATTGATGTGTCTTTTCAATAAATTCCTTGACGAAGACACTAACTTGTACCTGTTGACACAAAATGATCTTAATATCGGGTTTTTTTTGTAAGTACGAAATGAAATGCAACTATTCAAACATAAATTTATAGATAAATGCATGTACCTAAGATGTCACCAATTGTATTTTTTTGCTTTCTTTACCTGGGACTATTTCATAGCTGATATATTTGAAACTTTTCATGTCTGTAACCATATTCCCAAATTCATTGTCTCCAGTCTCGTGCATACATTGGCTCAATAATTCCATTCTAGCACAGTTGGATCAAGTTCCATCCAAACAAGATTTTGCATAGTATTTTTTCCCCTGAGACCTATTGCACATGATACTATGAATGATCTCTTTTAATGAGGTCGATGGTATTGTCAAGGAGCAATGCTGCACATGGTTAGTATGCAACACATGATGAATGTACACAAATGTTTCATAGTAATACTCATATTCTACATGGTATCTACAACAACAAGTGTTACGAAGAGTATTTACTCTAACATACCAGGGCTTACATTTCTCAAAAGATCTTTTCCCCAAATTCAATTGTCTATGTTCATTCCTAAATTTCTCGTATAGTTTTGTCTGTGTTATGTCAAGAAGATGCTTAATATGTGGTTCATGGTCCTTTGAACCCCTTATCAGTTTTAGTACATACTTTTGGTTTGAAGAAGACCTTATGTGATCATTCCAAAAGTTTTGCACTAGTCCCTTTACTGCATCAACTAGCTTCATGTCACATTGTGGCAACCGACCAATAAAGGCCCAAAAATCTATGTGGGTGGTTGTGTCAAGATGTTCTCTTCTAATATAATACCTATGAATGGTTTTTACATTCAAATTCACTAGTTTAGATGTAGGCTTGAGAAAACGAAGGACCCTCGTGTTCTTATTTACAATTGCTTGTGACAACACATGACGAGCCGCATTGCGGTCCTTTGACTGTGTGTTATTACCAATTTTACCAAAGGAATCTGCTAATATTTTAACTATATGAGAACTGTTGATGTATATGTAACTTTAGAATGTATTCTTCTATGTATCTTATGTATTGTAACCCGATGTTTATTCCGAGATGTTTCTATTATGTATTTGAGTCATGTGGTCATGCCTCAATGTTCCGATCGGGAGGATTAATAATTGCGCCGAGAGGCGCTCTACAGCCCAGTATGGGGGAGATCTTGTCACGTGATGTAACGTGATGTAACGTTACTAACATGTCGGCAAAAAATAATAGTGAAAGTGAATATTATGGGGGAGATCTTGTCACGTGATGTAACTTTACTAACATGTCGGCAAAAAATAATAGTGAAAGTGAATATTATGGGAGAGATTTTGTAACACGAAATAATAAAAAAAAATATCACATTCTTAAAATTATTTTTATTAATAAAAAATAAATTTTCTAATAGGCCAAAATAAATGTCCGCCACAAAAACAATCTAATATGGTGGAGATGTTGTAAGATTCTTCCTACCTAACAAAACAATAAAAGAGTAAAAATTTAATTATCCGTAAAAAAAATATGTGAGTCAAGAAAAAAACACAAAATTGAATTATTCCAAAAAAAAAAACAATCTAATATGGGGGAGATGTTGTAATCTGCCTACCTAACAAAACAATAGAAAAGTAAAAATTTAATTATCCGTAAAAAAAATA
>LPNX010911846.1:29694-54759 GCA_001517045.1 Pseudotsuga menziesii | reverse complement strand
ATGCCATTATGCAAAGGGTGGGATCTAAACACATTAAGTATGGACAATGAACCAATGTCAAGTCTCATATTAACAATGATAGAAAATGCTCATATCACATGAATTCATGAAGTCAAAGTTCTGAAGCTTCTCCCATAAGCTTTCATTAAGTAACGCTTGAAATGCTAGATAATATGGTGTTATATCTACTCTAGCATATATAATCAACAATGTATAAGAAATTAAACATATCCATAGATTCAATATTAATTCAAATGCACATTATTGGACAGGAAAATATATTTCTATTAATCAAATCAGAGATTACACAAGTGACAACCTCTATCGGCACGTCTATGAACCAGAGAAATTGAGTCCTCCACCCCGGCCTCCACCACCTCAATCCTCCATCTCTCGATAGCAAGGTCACAAGAAAAGGAAATCTTGGGAAGAACATAAAGTGATCCAAAGGGACAAAGGGATGAAGACTCAAGTATAAGAAAGCTATGACAACAATGGAATATAGTTTCCTTGCTCTTCAATTCCTCCTCTTCAATGTAACCAAGGGGTTCCTTATATAGCACTCAAAAGGGGTAATGGAGGGTCAAATCCGAGCGATCTCGAGGCATATGGAAGGCCAAGAGTCAATTGGTTCAAACACACATCAAGGAAAACTCCAAAAATATTTCGACTTATGCACACATCCCAATGTACGCGGGTTTGAGGTCAATATCCACGTATAAACACGAGTATAGGATTAAAAGTCATGTACAACAATAAATATGTGTTTTTAGGGATGAAATTGGAAACATCAAAGTATAATATCATTACATGGGGTCCAAAGAGTTTGCAGAGAGATAGGGAAGGCCATAAATATGTGATCAACCATGTGTGGTAAAATCAACTGTAACAACAGTTACATGGGATTCAAATGTCGTCGAATCAGAATTTGACACCAAATAATCGTCATGGTACTCGGTCAACCATATTCCATAAAGAGCCCCTCAATTTCCAAGGGATACAAATATGATATATACATCATTGAAGGCCTTGAGGAATAAATTATTAGTCTGAAAACATTCTTGAATTGGCAAATTTTCTCTAGTCGGATTTGAAAGTGAATAAGATCTCTAATCATTACAAGCTCTTAAAAGAGTTTCCATATATGGTGCTACAAAAATCCCTGGCGATGAACATGGTGACGCCTTTCTCATAGTTTATCTTGTCTAGAATCATAACAGTAAATAGAATCAAGAACACCTTCGACATATCTCCCAATAACTTCTTCAACCCCGAATAAATTCTTCATCCTAGATCGAAGATGTAGGGTTGAGTATCTGTGCTCACCAAATTATTGTCATCAATGGTTTCTGTAGGGTTTGTGTCACAATTATACCATGTTGTTGTATCGATAATTTAGCCTCAGACCTTGGCTCTAATACCATGTAAGGTTTATGGTTACACCAAAACCTGCATATGTTGATGAACATTTGAAACCCAACACAAGCCCTATCACCAAGCATGGCGGTTAGTCCACATTTTTTATATTCCTAAAGATGTGGTTGTTACTCCAACTGTTTCTTCGAAATTGTAAACATTATTACTCAATTTCAATGCACTTATGTACGATATTCTCTACCCCATTACAGTTGACTGCAAATGTAACGTTGTACACCGAGTCACTGAATCAGTCTATGAACCCAATATCAGTATTCCCCTCTAGAATCAACATATTAATAATTGTAAATTTGGTTTACATATATTTTGTGCTTCTGGAAAGGCATGTAGAGGTAGGTTCCAATTCTTGACAATAAATTAAGGTTTAGTTTTTAGAACTAAAATATTTAGCCAACTGGTTCTTGGATGAATCGAACGTCGCCCTAGCTTGACTTATCAATGCTTTGTGAATCATAAAAACCATCGTGTGTTGAGAGACTGTCTGGTGTCTGCAAATTGGTGATTGATATATCATTCCATGGGCCTCTTCTAATTCTTTGAGGGACAATGAATTGTGCACAGGGGAATTTGACTGGTTGGGGTGCAATGGATTGCAACTAGAAATCAATGACCTACAACAAAAATTATGTTTGGAGGACTCAGAAAATGACCAATTTCAGGCTGCTGCAACGTACCCTTTGAGAGGTGAGAAGGTTCACTTTGTAATTTCCCTTTTTGAAATTTTATTAAATGACCAATTTTTTCACATTTTTTCCCTATTTCGACCTTTGACTGGTTTTGATGTCTAGGTCTCTGAATTGGTACAAATGATCCAAAATATTCATAGAAGGTATATGAATGATATTAAGGTTTGATTATGATGTTCAGGGAAGCTTTATGACCCTCTAAAGGCTTCTACAAACTTGTTTAATATTTTGGTCGAGGTAGGAGTTGTCGCTAGTTATTTGGGGTTCTAATTCCCCCACAATGAATATTGAAAATGGCTTCCCAAAAGGACTCAAGCCAACTATAATTTCTGAATGGAAGCAGAGTAGATTTAAATGACATAAATATGAACTCATGTGCATCACCATTCAACTTTTAATGTCTCCTATAACTCCCTTAAATCCTATGCAAAAAGACTAGTTTCAACCTTGGGGGAAATGATAGGAAAACTTCTCCAAATGCTATGAAACTCAAAAAAATAACTCCAAATGCTTATGTACTGAAAATTGAACTCATATAATCCATAAATAACAGTAAATTCATCCATAAATCATCATTATTTCACTTATCCATTCAAATCTATCAACATTATATTGGTTCACAACAAGGTAGTGGAGAAATGGCATTGTTTCTTCATTGTTTAACATTTATACATGAAATATTTTGGGTATTCCAACCTGAGAGTATTATGAAATTTAAATACATAAATAAAATTCCATTCATCCATAAACCATCATTATTTTACTTATCAATTCTAATCCATCAACATCAAATTGGTTCACAACAAGATAGTGGGGAAATGGCACTATTTCTTCATTGATTAACATTTTTACATGAAATATTTCAGTATTTCGACCTGAGAGTCTTATAAAATTGAAATACAGATAATTTAAATCAGAACATAAAATAATGGGGCATTATAATCTCCCCCAAATAAATCAATAGCTCACCCAAAGTGCAATCCCTCCAGGAGCAAGAATATGCAATAAAAACTGGAAATGGTTGAGAGAAAGTGTTGCAATAGAAGGAACCACAAGCTTCCCTGTAGCTTACACCTACAAATACAAATCCATTAAATCTCTATGAAATACCTGAGTTTCCTCTCCAAACACCAACTTGGATGGGAATCTTTCACCCTCGAAATTGGCTAAGGCAAGAAACTAGCCATCCACTAGCTCTCTCAATTCACAAATGCAAATTTCGCAAATGATAAAAATCCCTTATCTTGGTTGATTCCTGTATTTTATAAACATAATTAGACTTCTAAGCTTACCAAACCATCCACAAACACAATCCAATTCGAATTTGGGTGTGTGCTCATGATTTGCCATGTGTCCTCCCTTTCCTAGCCTTCCATCTTCCCCCAATTTGAGTAGGAACCCATTGAGCTTCCCCAAATCACATGAGCACCCTCTTGGATTATATATTTTGAACTGACATGTCATATATGTCATATTTCATCCTTCATATCTGATTTGTGTCATAGGTGTCATAGCATCTTCATCATTGTTGTCATAGAGCTAGGGAATCTAGTGCAAGTGTCTCACTAGCTCCAAAATGACTCTTTCTCTCCCATGTTAGTTAAATTTCCTTCCAAAATAGACCTATCATGTATATGTACAAGTTTATTATCCTTCTAAATCATCCAAGAAAATTTAGGCTTCCCATGGATTCGAAATTGCAAGAGGAGGATTCCATGTGGCATAGAAAATCTAGCTTGTGTGGATCCCACATCCTCCATGTGTCTTCATGATCAATTTCCACTTTGATTTTCCCTTGTATTTATTTATTTATCTCCTTTATTAAATATTTATTCCCTTATAATTTTCAAACATCAGTTATTTTCCCCCTTATTCCAAATCTCAAAGCTTCCACCCCCAACCTAGGAAACTAGTAATTATTTGACCCTTCACATCAATTTGACAAAATCTCATGAATATGGTAAATGTGATTAGTCCATTGTGACCCAATGAAAAATTTGGTACATGAAAAATACTCCCTTCCCAATATTGCTTGTCCTCAAGCAATTTCAAACATGGGTGTTGGAGAACCTGCTTTCTATATGATTCTTTGAAGTTACCATTAAGTTGCCCAACTTTGAGTCTTTGAGATTCCATGAATATTTTAGAGAGGAACCACCATGCTTGCTGCTGCACTACTCTGATTAAAATCACTTTATTAAGTGGGGAATCCATCTCCCATACTGCTTGTTTTCCAAAAATTTGAAATCAATGGGACTAAAAACTATCTCAGGGTCCCATTGCTTGTATTGCACTCCACTGATTAAGAGGGCTCTCCAACCCATACCACTAGGAAAGAGAATTTTGGGATCCCATTTTATTGTATGCATGATTCCAAACATAATGAGTGCATAATATGTATCATCAAAGTACATAACAACATAATAAAAATGTACTTCAAGGAGGTGCCTCATCTAAAAATCATGAAAATGCTTATACCTCCAAGTAAGTAGACCACCATTTGCCAAGTGCATACAAGCTTCAAGTGACCAATCAAATATGATCCAATGACATAGGTGAGGGTACCATGTCCTATAATTCTTCTCCAAAAGGATGTGATATGCATCAAAATATTCAACCATGTATTCTTTCATCCAAGAAGTGAATGAAGAATCTCCACTAAAATCTGAACCAAATAAGGAGCAAAGAAAACATGAAGACTTCAAGTGGATCAAAGAAGTCTCATCAATACACCCATGAATATGTATATAATCATGAGATAACATAGCATTTTTCTTCCAATATTAATGTTCTTCAATCATATAGTTATTCACCCAAGTGTGGGATGAAGTTCCTCCAACATCAAATAGACTAGGCAAGGAGCAAGTAAAATCATGAGTCTTCAAGTGACTCAAATGCATATCATAGGTGCATCCATGTAGATGTGCACCATCATAAAGTAACAAAGTATGATGCTTCAAATGTGAATAAGAATGTGCTCCAACCATTTCATCATAAAAAAGTAAATCTAGGAGTTCCATACTCCTCATGTGGCACCATCGAAAAGAACCCTTTCACCCATACTTCATTGAGACTAATGTTGCAAAACATGGAATTGCAGGATGTAGGAGAATGAACTAACTAACCCAAATCATCAAAAGGTGCAGAATTTTCATCATGGGAAGGATCCATATGGGTAGTATCATACAGATCCTTCAAAAGTGTGAAACCTTTGGCATAGATTGGTTCCAATGTAGAGGAATCATGCTCTTCTTTAAAAATTGCATAACCTTCATCAAGAGACAATTCAAGTTCGTCTTCCACCACATCAAGTGTTTGGATCTCTTCAATTTCATCTTCAAACACATCAAGAACATTCAAATTTCTACATTTCTCATGATCCACCATGTCATGAGAATCCTCCAAGCAATCTACCATATGACAATTTGAAACATGGGAGGAAGAACAAGTATCTTGCAGCCTCTATAGAAGTTGCTCATTTTGAATTTGTAGATTATGAATATCCTCATTATTATTCAAGTATGCTTCATGTAAACATTCATTAAGCTCAACCAAATTTTTTCTATCAAAAAGCAAAGACATGAAATTACCTTCAATGTTGCACATTGCTCTTTGAATCTTCTCCATGTCTTCAAGGAAGGATGGATCCTCCAATGAAGAAATTTTCCAACAATAATTTGACATAGATTGTCAAATTAGTATTATGTGAAGAACCTCCTACAATAAACAATGAGAATGCACGATATAACAGAAATAATGGATCATAGAAGAGATTTTATTCATCGCAGGCCACTTCGAGGGGGCAACCTCCTTTAAGCAAGCTCAATACAAAATAACTCTTCGATGCTTTCATTAGCCTCAACACATACTTATATACTAAGTCTAATCTAAACAACTATTACTCCCCATGAATGTGGGATAATGCAACATATTAACTAGATGACTTAACAACAATTACTTACTCCTCGTGAATGTGGGATAATACAACATACTAATGGGACGACTTACAAGGCATATGCGTCCGATAAAATATACTAAAAAAATAAAGAGGAGGGTTGACACGGGTTCTTAACATTCCCTCCCTCTTAGAAAAAGCTTTGTCTTCAAAGCTTTAGATGTGGAAACTGCTACTAAATCTGAAGGAGTGGTTCCCATGTAGCATCCTCTGGTTGCATGTCATGCCACTGAATTAAGACCTATGTGATGGACCGAGAGCGAAGCTGATGAATGTGTTGATTGAGGATTGTCTCTAGTTCCAAAATGATGGATCCTTCCTTATCGAACTCTATTAAAAAATTTTGTGCTCTGATGTTGGTGCCAATCAATTTCTTGAGGCAAGAGACATGAAATACTGGGTGAATGTGAGAAGAAGGAGGAAGTTCCGATTTATAAGCAATGGACCCAATCTTCTGAAGAACTTTATATGGCCCATAGAACTTGGGATCCAACTTTTGATTCCCTTTGAGTTTCAGGGAGGATTGCTTGTAAGGTTGTAGACGAAGAAAGACCATATCACCAACTTGAAAGGTGCTCTCAAAACGGTGTTGATCGCTCTATTGTTTCATGCAATTCCTTTCCATGTGAAGGTTCTCCTACAGAATGTGAAGAATCTGATTGTGGTTTTGAAGAACCATGACAACTTCCTGAACTAATGAACTATTGGGGGTGTATGGAAGGAGCATCGACGGTGTCTGACCATAAATGAATTCATATGGAGTCATTTTAGAGGTAGTATGGTAGGAAGTATTGTACCACCATTCAGCGAGAGGGAGCCACTTTTCCCATTGATGTCGTTGTTCATAGGTTAAGCAACGAAGATAATTTTCCAAACATTTGTTGGTGACTTCAGTCTGACCATCTGTTTTTGGGTGATAACCTGAACTCATATTCAGTTTGGTTCCAGTGAGGTGAAAGAGTTCGGTCCAAAAATGACCTGTGAAAGTTGCTTCGTGGTCAGAGACAATGGAAGAAGGAATTCCATGAATATGGAATATCTGTCCCATGAAGATTTGTGCGAGTGAGGAGGCAGTATATGGATGGCTGAGAGAACAAAAATGACTGTATTTGGAGAGTCGATTAACCACAACCAAGATTACGGTCTTCCCTCCAGATTTAGGGAGCCCATCAATGAAATCCATTGAAATATCCATCCAAATCCTTGTAGGGATGGGAAAGGGTTCGAACAAGTCAAGGAGGACTATGGTTTCACCTTTGTGGCACTGGTAGGTATCACATTCGGTAACCATCTATTGAATTTCTCGTTTCATTCCCTTCCAAAATAAATTGTGTTGTGCCTTCTCATATGTTTTGAGTAACCCAGAGTACCCTGTTGATGGAGAAGAATGGAGTTCATAGAATACATCCTGGTGAAGATCTATGCTCTAGGGAAGCACCAGATGACCCTTGTATCTCAAAGAAGAACCATCCCAAGAGTAATGCGATACAATAGAAGGATTACTAGCCAACTATTGGATGATTTTAGATAAGGAATATTCATTGACATAGCCTTGTTGAATATATTGTAACCAATTTGGAATAGGAATAGAAATAGATGAAAGAGAAGCATGGTCATCAAATGTGCGGGAGAGAGCATTCACCACAAGATTTTCCTTACCCTTCTTGTAAGTGATCTCATAGTCATAACCCATGAGTTTGCTAACCCATTTATGTTGTGTTGGGGATGAGACCCGTTGTTCCAGGAAATATTTCAAACTCTAGTGATCAGTCTTGATACAGAAATGATTCCCTAAGAGGTATGGATGCCACTTCTATATGGCATGCAAAATAGCCATCATTTCCTTTTAATATGTAGAGGCAGCTAAATTCTTACTAGACAGGGATTTTCTAATGAACGCAATGGGATGTTCATCTTGGAGGAGGAAAGCACCAAGTCCAATGTCACAAGCATCACTCTCAATAGTGAAGGTCTTGGAAAAATCAGGCATAGCTAGAACAAGTGTGGTACACATAGCTTGTTTGAGTTTCTCAAATGCACACTTAGCAGCAGGTGTCTATACAAAAGCGTCCTTTTTTAGTAGAGTTGTTAATGGAGCTGCAATATTCCCACAATCCTTGACAAACTTGCGGTAGTATTTAGTAAGTCCCAAAAACCCATGAAGGCTCTTTAAGGTATGAGGATGCGGCCAATTTTTCATGGCATCTATTTTGGAAGGATCGACATGAACCCCTTGTGCTGAAACAATATGCCCAAGATACTCTACTTCCTTTTTCCCAAAAACACATTTAGACTATTTGGCACAGAGATGATGGTCACAGAAAATTTGTAGTACAAGATCCAGATGTTGGAGATGCTCAGCCCATGTTTTACTATAGATGAGGATATCATCAAAGAAGACCAAAATGAATTTTCGCAAGTAGGGCCGAAATATTTTATTCATCAATGCCTAGAACATGGAAGGAGAATTTGTGAGGCCAAATGGCATGACCAAAAATTCATAGTGGCCATCATGTGTGCGGAAATATTTTTTAGGGATATCATCCTCATGAACCCAAATTTGGTGCTACCCAGAACAAAGATCCAACTTGGAGAAAAAGTGAGCACCATGGAGTTCATCTAGAATCTCATCAACAATGGGAATCAAAAACTTATCCTTGATTGTGATGTGATTAAGTGCTCGAAATTCAATGCAAAGGCGCCATGACCCATATTTTATCCAGATAAGAAGAAACAGTGAAGAGAAGGAACTAGTGTTAGGGTGAATAATACCTTGCTTCAGTAAGTCGTGAACAAGCATCTCAATCCCTATCTTGTGGTGAAATGAGTAGTGATATGGCCTGATGTTGGGAGGGACGCTTCCAGGAAGAAGCAGAATACGATGGTCCTCTGGTCTAGAAGGTGGAAATCCCCCTGGCTCAGCAAACACGCATGCATAGCGATCCAAAATTTGTTGTAGATCCAATGGAGGAGTTGAGACTGTTGAAGGTTGCATCTGAATGAAATGGAGCTGAGCGATGATACCATGTGAACTCTTCTTAAGAAGCTTTTCCATGCGATGCAAACTGATGATTCTAAGAGACCTTGGTTGTAAGCCCTGTAATGTGTGTTTTGTACCATTGATTGAAAATTGCATCCAAACTTCATCAAAATCCCATAAAATGGGTCCAAGTGTGCATAACCATTGAGCACCCAAAACCACATTACATTTTCCTAAGGGAAAGGAAAACATGTCAGATTGGAAGTTATAATACCCCATAGAGATGTGCACATTACGATACTTCCCTTTGAAAGGTAAGGTTCCCCCATTGGCAATCATGACTTCAAAGCTGGAGTAGGGATGGACAAAACAATCAGCCTATTTAGCAATCCTCGGGTCAATGAAGTTGTGAGTGCTAACAGAATCTATGAGTATTGTAAGAGGGATTTTTTTGAAGAAACCTCTGACCCACATGGTTTGTGGGGTGGTGACTCTGGCTAAGGCATGGAGAGAGATATCTGGCTGGTCCTCTTGAGTAGGAAGGTCAACCGACAGTGGGTGAATGTCACCCTCAGCATCCACTGGATCCTGAGCATCATAAAAAATGTCAAGTGCGGGAAAAGAATACACATCCAAGAGATAGAGATTTTGCTAAACACATCTATGTCCCCAGGTGAATTTCTCGTCACAATTATAACAAAGCCCTTTTTCTCGATGTTCTTGCATCTCCGCTTCAGACAAATGCTTGATAGGAGTGGGTCTAGGAGCTTGCAGAATTTGGGTTCTTTGGGGAACCATAGTTCTGAATGGAACAAGAGTGGATTTGGAGAGTCGTTGAGCCCTGAGCTTGTCCTCTGTGAGCTTAGCCAACCGGAGGGATTCCATCATTGTGTTGGGGAAGCACATTTTAACCTCAGATCGTATTGCATCCTTGAGACCACTAATAAAACAACTCAGGCAAAATGAATCAATAAATCCTTCGGTGTGATTGGCTAGTTTCTCAAAAAAAAATCTGATAGTCCCTCACAGTACCAGTTTTCCACAATTTGGTGAGAGCTCCTATGAAGTCATCAAAAGCACTAGGGCCAAATCGTTGCAAAAGGATTTGGAAAAAATCTATCCATTTTGGCTCTGCATGAGCCTTGATGTACCAATGAAACCATTGAAGGGCTTCATGTTCCAAATGAAATGATGCAAGTTGGACTTTATTGACATCAAAGGTGTTATGCATACTGAAATATTGTTCTGCCCTGTAAATACATCCAGCCAGATCATCACCATTAAAGCGAGGAAAATCCATCTTCGGCCCACGAAAGTTCCTAGAGGAAGATAACCCAATGTCTGCAGAAGACTCAAGCTGTCGGTGGTTGTTCATGGGTGAGTGCTAAAGGTGGAGGTTGTTGGGTGCTATTTTGACACCTATTTTTGATGCCTTAACCCTTCTAGCCACCCCTTCATACCATTATGATCATCCTTAAACCCTCATAATTCACTCATAAAACCTTGAATCTCATCAAATGAAGGTATAATTGTTTCTACTTTTTAATGAATCGAATTTTGTAGTTTTAAAAGCATTTAAATCGAAATTTTAATAAATTACAGGATTTGCTAACTTCACATAAACGCTCCAAGGTTTGGATATTTGCAGGCTGACTAGGAGAGATTTGAGATATGAAGGAGAATCCTTGATGTCCAAGGATGAATTTATTTCCAACAACTTCACGAGATAGCCCTCACAGGTGTCAATTCAATGCGGTTCAAAGACGACCACTTGTGCTGCCAGAAAGCATAAAAACAGGACTGTTTTGATATTTCGAGAATTGTCTCCTATTTTTGTGGATCAGAGGGCGAGCTCGGGGTTATGGAAAGTTGTCGTTATGATGTGGAGCAAGATTGTAGCATTTTAGTTTGAAAACAATTAGTATAAATATTTGTATTTTTCATGTAAATCCATTCGACAAACTAAGTGAGACTCTGCGTTTTTATTAATAAAGAACTCAGACTTTAAAACAAATTTGCAAGTGTATTTGCTGTGGAATTTTTATGAATCAATTTAGTTGCTGGTGATTTTATAAATCATTGTGTGTCAGCGGAGAAGTGGAGGGCCCACTTTGCTAAGCCTGCACACCATTTATTTTGCTGTTGCGTTGGTATGCTTTAATTTAATTTCTGTAGATGCACATTTACCCTCTTGGTATGCATTTCATCATATTCTGATTTTCTTGTAGATGTATGTTTTTAGCTATAGATTCTAATTAAATCTGGAAACCACATTCAACAATACTATTCTATTTCAATTCGAATGCAAGAGAGTTTGAGACTGTGTAATCCAAGTAGGGTTTGTTATACATTGCTTAGATTATTGTAGAATTGTTTTAGGTTTACTATAAAAATATTTTGTTGTTGAAAAATTAAATACATTGTGAACTTACAGTTCTTGTAAAAGAACTCAGTGGTTTATGCCTTCATCAATAGAATAGAACTATTTTAGTTTTTATAATTTTTACATTTTATGATTTGTGTTTAGATGTGCTTAAGTTAAAAATTGTCATTGCATACATTTCCTGTAAGGGATTTTTGGTAATTTTATACTTACAGCATTTAGATAGCCTCAGGTCTTTGAATCATAGTAGATTTTAAACTAGTCTAGTTCTAAGTCCATAGATGTTGGATATGCTTCTAAGTCTTAGGATACCGGGTTGACATTTAAAATAGTAAGCTCTAATTTATGACAGTAAATTGGGCCAACATTTGGCATCGTTGCTGGGGAAGCATATTTAGAAATAGACATAGGAAATTTCATCTCTTTAAAAAAAAATTTACAAAAACACAAAGCAGATTTTAGTTTTTTTTATGCCAAGACAGAGAGATGAAAAAGGAAGATTTATAAACCCCCCCCAAAATAGAAACAACAGAGATTTCTTCATCTGAGAAGAAAAGATTCATTACAACAACTGTTGATACTTTCCAAGTGGATGAGGAAGAAACCTCTAAGAAAAGAGGACTAACTGTAGAACAACGTAGAGAGTATGAAATAAGAATGGAGATGGAAAACAAATGAAGAGAGATCGCTGAGTAATAAGTATTTAGAGGACCAACTCCATAACAAGGAAGAGAGTATGAAAGAAGGTTAGAAGCTGAAAACAAAAGATGAGAAGACAGAAGAAATGAGAGGGAAGAAGATAGAAGAAATGAGAGATTAGAAGACAAAGGAAATGAAGAAGAATAGGAAACTGCCTTTCAATTTCCAATCTTAGATACTAGTATCATCCTAGGAGAAGAGGTAAAAATGAAAAACATTCCACCATCCATTTTACCCAACTTTTATGGTGTGACTTCTGAAGATCCTAACTCATTTTTGTTTGAATTTGATATTTTATGTATTACTGATGGATATATTGATGATACACATAAGCTTCACCTATTTCCTACTACTCTTAAAACTGCAGCACTGAAATGGTTCATGGGATTAGAAGAACACACTATCACTAGTTGGGATGACATGAGAAATATTTTTCTTAAAAAATATCAAGCATATTGTAGATCTAAATATTTGAAGGATGATATTTTTAAGATGTCTCAGCAAGAAGATGAAAGTATGGAATAATATCTTGAGAGATTTATGTATAATCTACAAAAATCTAAATATACTTCTTTAACTTCAGACATCATCAGAACAATCTTCTTGAAAAGTATCCAAGATTAATATCTTGATGTTCTTAATGTTATGGGGAAAGGAGATGTTTCGTACTTACCTTTTGATGAAATTACAGAGTTATGTCAAAAGTAGTCAAGAGGAAGAGCCAGAAAAGCGAAAAGAGATATCACTTCGAAAACAACTAAGTCAGCAACCGAAAGTATATCAAGAGCTGAGTTTGGAAGCTTGTTAGAAGATTTTAAAGTTGATATTCTAAGCACTTTAGGGACACAAGTATAAGTCTTAAAAACTAAGAAAATACAAGAACAAGAAGATCAAAAAGATCAATCTCTATCAATTTTCTATCCTAAATGTAGGAAGAAACATCCGTTGAAAGAATGTCCTTTAAGTAATGTTCAGATTTGTGGGTTATGAGCATAAAATCATAAGACTGATGAATGTTCCAGGTTGAAAGAATTACAAGCAAATCAAATGGAATAAAATCAAAGCATGGAGTCTTTTTACCTTCTGTCACAGAAAAATCCATGGCAGCCATGTTTTCTAGGTATGTCTCAAGACCCTATGCAACAATTCTTTCCAAGTTATCAATATCTTGTTCAAAATACATGGAATGCACCTATGCCTTGGAAAACTTAGTCTCCTCAGCCAAACCAAAACCATCATGTTCAAAATTGGCGAGGATATGGTCATGGAAACCAAACATATTAGCAGGCCTACCCACATCCTTGCCAACAATCTTTTGCTTACCCATAATACCAGTAGAGTCAACCTTCATTTCCTCTGTAGCCAAATCCTAATCCTCAACTGACTCAACCTCAACAACTTTAGCTCCCATCTAACCAACCTCCACCTCAACCAACTCTGTTACCAGCCCAACCAATACCAAATCCTAATAATAGAGTGGAAAAACCCATGTATAATATAGATGAAGGAACAACAGTTTCCTACTCAATCCTTCACATTTCAAATATCCACTTGAGGTCTGGAAAAATATTAGAAAAAGAATCCCCTCTTCTCATAGAAGAACAAACAGAAAAAGAGAAAATTCCAAAAAAATATAATATAGAAAATTTTCAGCTAGACAAACAAACTCAGAAGGGTAAAGTGATAATAGCTCAAACACCTCCTTTTCCAGAAAGGTTAGTTAAGGAAAAAAATCAGTTTCTCTTCCTGAATTTGATGTCTTAGATGAATTAACAAATGTCTATGTAAAAATTCCCTTATTACAAGCTATCAAAGATATCCCAATCTATACAAAAGAAATTAAGGAGTTATGTTTAAACAAGACTGGCAAACAAAAAAAGGATCCACAAACAGTTCATGTAATTGGGAATTTAGCAGGCTTAATGTCAAATACTGTTTTTGTTGAGAAATATGTTGATCCAGGAATTCCAATGGTAACAATAACAATCAACAATTTTTCAATCTCAAAAACCCTAATTGACTTAGGTGCAGCTATTAATGTCATGACACTGGAAACAATGAAATACCTAGATTTGAAGAACCTTATACCAACCACTACAATCCTTGAGCTAGCTGATAGATCTAAGATAGCAACGGAAGGGATACTTGAAGATATCATAGTTTCTCTAGATTCCTGGGAGTATCCAGTATATTTTATAGTTCTTCAACCAAAATCTAACTTAGGGGGACGTCCACTGATTCTTGGAAGACCATGGTTAGCTACAGCTGATGCTTTTATTGGTTGTAGAGAAGGAAATATGATTATCTCTCATGGAACAGAAAGGAAACAGATTACACTTTATCCTTCTGCTCAAGGACCCTCTATGACAGATAAATTATCTTGGATTAATCAAACAAAGGAGCAACAAGAAGAAGTGATTCAGCCTATCTTAAGTATTAATCAATCATTCGATTTTCGAGAGGAGAATAATGAATATTTTCTAGATTACTTCATTTCTGAATCTAATATCTCTGAATAGTTAAGGAACGTGCAATATATTATTGCAAATCAGGTTTTAGGGCAATATTTTCAAGAAAATTGTACAATTGATTCCTTGGAAACAACATTTGATGATATTTTTCGGTTTATTCCATTACAAATGCTCAAATCAAAACCATTGAGATCAGTCTTGGAAAATACTTAAATATTGGTGCATATCTTACATTATTACAAGAACAAAAGTTGATTACATTACTAAATAAGTATCACAAAGCATTTGCTTGGGAGTACATCGACATGCCCAGAATTCATTAGGAAACATATACTCACCATATTTATACAGATAATAACATAAGACCTCTAAGGAAACCTCAATGAATGATGAACCCTATACTGAAAGAAATAGTCAAAGAAGAACTGTAAAAGTTGTTACAAGTAGGCTTCATCTACCCTATTTCTGGAAGTCAATGGGTTTCTCCATTAGTTGTTGTTCCTAAGAAGAATGGATAGTGGAGAATTTGTGTGGATTACAGGGAGTTAAACAAAGCAACGCTTAAAGATTATTTTCCATTATCATTCATTGATCAGGTATTGGATGCACTAGTTGGAAAATGATATTTTTCATTCTTAGATGGATGCAGTGGATACAATCAAATCAGAATTGCATTTGAACACCAGGACAAAAATGATTTCACATGCCCCTAGGGTACATATTCCTATAAAGTTTTACCTTTTGTTCTATGTAATGCTCTAGCCACTTTTCAGAGAGCAGTCCTGGCTATTTTTGCTGATTTAATTCATGAATGTGTCGAAGTATATATGGACGATTTTTCTATGTATGGTAATACTTTTGAAGATGCATTAGACAATTTAGAGAAAATCCTAAAGATATGAATTGAATCAAATCTTTCCCTTAGTAATGAAAAATGTTTCATGATGTTAAATGAAGGGATAGTGTTAGGTCATCATTTTTTTTCATCATCTAGAATAAATGTGGATCCTGCAATGATACAACTCATTCTGAATTTGTCAAAACCTAAAAATAAAAAAAGATGTGAGAAGTTTTCTTGGGTATGCAGGCTATTATATAAGGTTTATTGAACATTTTAGTAAAATAGTTTTGCCACTATTCAAATTACTTTCCAAATATATAAATTTTCATTGGGATACTAATTGTCAAGTTTCTTTTCAGACAATTAAACACAAGTTATTATCAACACCTATCTTACGGGGGCCTGATTGGACATTTCCATTTCGCATCTCCACAGATGCATCAGACATTGCAATTGGGGCAGCATTGGGTCAAAAAGAAAAACTCATGACTTATGCTATTTACTTTATTAGCAAAAATCTAACCCCTGCAGAGTTGAATTATATAGTTACTGAAAAGGAGATGTTGGCAGTGGTACATGTTGTAAACAAATTTCGTCATTACACTATTGGTTATGAAATCTTTGTCCATACAAATCACTCTACCTTAAGGTAATTAATGAACAATCCCATCACTAATTTTAGGATAACAAGATGGATTTTATTGATGCAGGAATTTAATATTACTGTCCTAGATAGACCTAGAAGGGAAAATCAAGTGGTAGAATTTTTATCTCGATTAAACAATTCTGGTGAGGTTGTTCCTATTTCAGATAATTTTCCTGATGAACAGGCTTATTATCTATTTCTGTTATAACTCCATGGTATGCTGATATAGCAAATTACTTATCATCGGGAAAACTACCACCCTCGATGACATCAAAAGAGAAGAAAAGAATGATTAAACAAAGTGCTAGACACACATGGGTAAATGGAGATCTTTTCTATACAGGATACGATCTTATCATTAGAAGATGTGTTAGGTAAGATGAGTTTTTAGACATTTTGAAAGCTTGTCATGATGAACCATTTGGTGGCCATTTTGCAGATAAACGAATAGCATACAAAATACTCAACCTAGGGTATTATTGGCCATCTCTTTTCAAAGACTGCAAGAAGTATGCTAGAAGCTATGATATTTGTCAACGGATGGGAAGACCAGTCCCATCAGATGAGAATCCACTACAGCCACAGGTTTTGATAGAGCCATTTGAAAACTAGGCTCTCGATTTCATTGGACCAATTAATCCACCATGAAAAGGAAAAAGGTATATATTGTTATGTACTGACTATGTTACAAAATGGGTAGAGGCTAAAGCACTAGCAAGAGCAACTGAACAAACAGTAGTCAATTTTCTCTTTGAAGAAATATTTGTTAGATTTGGAGTTCCTAGAGAAATTGTCACAGATCAAGGAGCACAGGTTACTTCTGAGCTGATGCAGGAGATAGCAGACAAGTACAAAATCAAGCACAGGAAGTCTACCCTTTGCCATCCATAGGCCAATGGCCAAGTAGAGTCCACCAATAAAACTTTGGAAACAATCATGACCAAGACAGTTCAAATGCACAGAAAATATTGGTCAAACAAGCTTCATGAAGCTCTCTGGGCATACAGAATAAATTGGAAGAACAGTACTGGTTTTACTCCCTATCAGCTAGTCTATGGTAAGAAAGTGTTTGTTATAGTTGATTTTACCGCACATGGTTAATCACACTTTTATGGCTTTTCCTGTCCCTCTGTAGACTCTTTGGACCCCATGGACTATTTTTGCACCTTTGATGTTTCCAAGATCATCCCTAAAAACACTCATTATTTGTTGTACGCGACTTTTAAACCCTTTCTCGTGTATATACGAAGATATTACCCCTAAACCCGCATACATCGGGATGTGTGCAAAAGGCCAAATGTTTTTGGAGTTTTCCTTGATGTGGATCCAAATCACTTGTCTCTTGGCCTTCCATATGCGTCGATATCTCTCGGATTTGACTTTCCATTACCCCATTGAAGCACTATATAAGGAACCCTTTGGATACATTGAAGGGGATAGGAATAAACGAGAAATAAAACTATAGTCCATTGTTGTCATAGCTTGCTTATACTTGATTTTTCATCCCTTTGTCCCTTGGAGCACTTGGTGTTCTTCCCAAGCTTGCCTTTTCTTGTGAGCTTGCTATCGAGAGATGGAGGATTGACGTGGTGGAGGGCCAGGTGGAGAACTCAGTTTCTCTGGTTCGCAAACGTGCCGACATAGGTTGTCATTCATGTAATCTCTGATTTATATTAATAGAAATATCTTTTCCTTTCCAATGATGTGCATTTAAATGAATATTGAATCCATGGATGCTTTTAATTGCTTATACATTATTGATTATATATTCTAGAGTATGTCTAACACCATTATATAACATGCTTGTCTTGTTTGTTGTTGTTGAGAGAGCAAATTGTTAACACAAGCAGGATTGGAAAAAGCTCAACGGGGATCTACATCAACCGTCCAGAATAAGGTGTGTCTTGAGATCCTTTAGTGTTAGATTTGTTATTTCTCTTGCATATTGGGAAGGGATTGATTTCTACGGTTACTCTGTCTATTGTGGTACACCCCAAGCCATAGGAAGTTTTCTCCGTAACAGAATTGGTGACCATACTGGCAAGGTTCCTAGTTGTTTTTTATTGGGGTTGGGGGCACAATGTGCTTGATGTTATTGACTTGCTCTTTTTTTCTCCCTGTTTCTATGTCACATTTTATAGTATTTTCATCCATTGACACTCCCCTTTATTGGTTTGACCCTTGGCCTATTTTTTACCACTGCCTTCTCTATATACGCGGGTTTTTGGCCAAAAGTCATGTACATACAAGGATTTTTGGCCAAAATTCACGTATACATGCAGTTTTTTGGCCAAAATCCACGTATACATGCAGCTTTTTGGCCAAAATTCGCGTACATCCTCCCTTTTGGTTGAGTTTGATGTTGTGGGAAGTTGTTGGGTGGGTTGTGAGTGTGGTTGGGTCTTCCTAGGTTTTGATGTTGTCTGTTGGATGCTTCTTTTGTGACCAGAGACCTCTTTTTCATTGATTTTTCTTTGAAAGTAGTTTTACTCATTTATCTTTTTTGTTTTTCCATTAGTGCATTACCCTCTTTGTCTCGGTGTCTTGTTGGGCTTGTGTTTTATACTTGCTGCAGAGATTGAGAATTTTAAATGACTTTTATTACATTTTTCATTCTTTTTTATTGAAAAATACAAAGTAGTTGCATTCTTACTTTCATCTTGCATATGAATTTGAGGAGGTACTTGCATTGGATTGCTTGGATGAGAGTTGTATTTAGGCTTTCCTATAGGAAGGATTGCATTGGCATTCGGAAAGGAATATATATTTATGCATCTCATGTAGTGGCATACCCTGTTTTTCATTCTACACATTGCACTTGGCATTGTTTGTTAGGTGTGCACTTTGATTTCACTGCTGAGTCTTCATATCACTAGTTGCACATCTGTTTCCCTTTGAGTAATTACATCCAAATAAAATAAACGCATAATAAAATGAACTACACATTTTTCTTTTATAGGGTTCACCAACAAGATTAGGTTTTAGGATCTTGGAATAGTTCATTGTAAGTTAATTTTCCAAGACTACTAAACACAAACAATTAGGTGTTTGTCCAAGTGAGAGAGTGAAACCCTTGGTATAATTAGTGTTTCTCAGGAGGCTCCTCTTACACAGGAGTTAAGCACAAGGCAGTACACGTGATTGTGATTGGGATGACCCATGGTCATTTTCTGTGAACACTAGAGATATTTCTAGGATTGTATTCGTATCTGGGGGCTCTTTCGAGAGTTTCGGGCTTTGCTACCCTGCCCATACGGTCGATCCCGCATGGGAATGTCTGCCTGAGCATTGGTTATATTGGGGTGACCTTATTTTCCTTACCTAGGTATCACAGGGGATACTTGCAGAGGCTATTATGTAAGTGTCCTGGTCAGGTAGAGGTCAGATAGCACAGTCTCTTTATGCGTTGAAGCTTAGGGCCACTATAATTGGTTATGTACCTTCGCTTGTAATGTATGGTAGTTTCGAGCCTCTCCTAGGAGAGACACACCTATTGCATTTGGGAGCTCACATATCCTCCCCTTGGTTTTCTTGTATTTTGGCTGTAGATTTCTTAGGAGTGTGCTTTTTGTGCGCTACTTGGCCTTTGGGATCGCGGTTACTTGAGTATATTTATGCTCTCTTGAGTTCGGGTCCTTTTTCGGTATGCCTTGTATCCTATCACCCATCCTTGGTCCTAGTACAGACCCTGGTGTTGGACTTGGGGGCATCACAGCCCCTTAGGTGCGAACCCATTCCATCTTGTCACGGAACCTTCTTGCTGATTTTAGAAGTGACATGTTGTGAATGGTAGAGCTTTCCTATACATGGGTGTCCTAGTTAGCTCTCTTTTTCATTTGGTACCCATGCTATGAGTCCTCTCTTAGGTCCAGGAGTCCTTTGTATAGTACCACCATGACTTTGGGCAAGAGCTTCATACTCCTCTTGACCTTTATGCTGGCCTTTTTCCCCAGGACTCTCTTGTATATGTCAAGTTGTAATTGCATTATCATGAGTTTTGCATGCATTTTTGAGCCTTATGTCGACTTCCCTGACTCTAATTATCAGCCATATAACCCAAGCTTGTCTCATGTCTAGCCAAGCAGATCTGTTCTATATATCTTTTGCAGCTTGATTCCCCATTTTTTACCGGGAGGGGACTTTCCCTCAAGTGTCGTTATCCTGCACATGTTTCCTTGCATTGAGAATAGGTATGTTCCACTGCTTGGAACTAGTTTGTTTTCCCTTTAACACTCGTCTCCTCCTAGATTTGTAACTATAAAGTACTTTTATTCTTTTTCAAGCTTTTCAAAATATCTGAAAAAGTCCAAAAAAATAAAAAAACCAAAAATTCAAGCAGGAAAAGATGTTATCTTTGGAAGCAGTCGAGTTGTGTCGCCTTTGAATAGAGCACTATATATCACATTCGTTGGTTGGGTTAATAGTTTGACTTTAGGAGCTGTACTCATTTCTCTGAGTTCATCTCCACCAACTGGTTAAGCTTCTAGTCCCTATGGAGCCTCTGTCGATGCCTCTTGTGTCGCAGAGATGTCCCAGTTTTTAATATTGAGTCTATGCTACCTACATTCAGTCACCATTCACATTTATGGTCTTGTTCGAAGGAAGTTGAAGCCTGAGTTGGCCATTCCTCAGTTTTCTTGACTTTGCATGTCAGCCATTCCCGGTACTGGTACTAGTTCAAGCACATTATGATCGAGTCCTTCCACATTATACATCTTTTTTTAGTACCTCATGTTGGATGATGGGGGATGCCTTAATGCCCTCCTTCCAGCGGATTCCATCCCATCAACTTCAGATCATTTATTCTGGGATAGGAGTCTAGAGTCCTTTAAGTGCCTTGAGACTTATAGTCATCAGTGGTAGGTTCTCTCACCATCGACAGTTTTTGGGAATACATCAATGTCCCTTGATCGATGGATTCTTTCAAGTGTTCGACCTCAACACATTTATTCACACTTGTTAGATTGCACTCTAGTACCTTGATTCCCATTTTCATTATTGGTGTGTGATCTTGTGTCTGTTAACGGTATACATCAATGATCGGTATTCAGACGATGGACTACTATGTTCAACCTCAACACCTCTATTCACATATTAGGAAATGCACTTGTAGCGGGTTTTGTAGAAGAATTTCCATATTGGTGGCATTTCTGATATGCTACCTCCTTGATCGTGCCAGTGTTAATGAGATTTCATCTCTCATGACTTGATTCCAGTGTATGTCAGATATTTTCAGCTTTCATGGAGATTCTAATCTATCTATATTGTACGTGGCAATGACCACACATGTCATATTTTATATCATGCCTATTCATGGCCATTGTACTCTTATGTATCCGGGATTGTTGTATGTATTTGCAGTCATATGCAGAGATTATTGTGTTATAGTGTTGGATGGTTGGTTCTTCCACCTGGTTCTTCATCATTGCACTTCTAGGATGGATTTATAATGTATTTCAGCCATCATGTTACCCCTCTAACCTCACACATTAGGGGCCATCTGTTATAGCTGATTTTACCACACATGGTTGATCACACTTTTATGGCCTTCCCTATCCCTTTGCAGACTCTTTGGACCCCATGGACTATTTTTGTACCTTTGATGTTTCCAAGATCATCCCTAAAAACACTCATTATTTGTTGTACATGACTTTTAAACCCTTTCTCACGTATATACGTGGATATTACCCCTAAACCCGCGTACATCGGGATGTGTGCAAAAGGACAAATGTTTTTGGAGTTTTCCTTGATGTGGATCTGAATCACTTGTCTCTTGGCCTTCCATATGCCTCGTGATCGCTTGGATTTGACCTTCCATTACCCCATTGAAGCACTATATAAGGAACCCTTTGGATACATTGAAGGGGAGAGGAATAAAAGAGCAAGAAAACTATAGTCCATTGTTGTCGTAGCTTGCTTATACTTGAGTCTACAGCCCTTTGTCCCTTGGAGCACTTGGTGTTCTTCCCAAGCTTGCCTTTTCTTGTGAGCTTGCTATCGAGAGATGGAGGATTGAGGTGGTGGAGGCCCGGGTGGAGGACTCAGTTTCTCCGGTTCGTAGACGTGCCGACAGAGGTTGTCATTCATGTAATCTCTAATTTATATTAATAGAAATATATTTTCCTATCCAATGATGTGCATTTAAATGAATATTGAATCCATGGATACTTTTAATTGCTTATAAATTATTGATTATATATGCTAGAGTAGGTCTAACACCATTATATAGCATGCTTGTCTTGTTTGTTATTGTTGAGAGAACAAATTGTTAACACAAGTGGGATTGGAAAAAGATCAACGGGGATCTACATCAACCGTCCAGAATAAGGTGTGTCTCGAGATCCTTTAGTGTTATATTTGTTATTTCTCTTGCATACTCGGAAGGGATTGATTTATGCGGTTACTCTGTCTGTTGTGGTACACCCCAAGCCATAGGAATTTTTCTCTGTAACAGTGTTATTGCCAATTGAATTTCAAATTCATACTTTTAAATTAGCAGTTGATCTAGGGGTAGAACTTTCTGAAGCACAAAAAGAAAGGATAATATAGTTAAATCAATTAAATGAGATGAGACAGGATACAGTAGAACAAACAATTCTAGTACAACAACAAAGAGCACAATGGCATGATAATTTCATCAAGAAAAAGCAGTTTAAGGTAGGAGACTAGGCCTTACTATTTGATTCTAAATTCAAAAATTTCAAAGAAAAGTCCACAACTCATTGGCTTGGTTCATATGAGATTGCAGAAGTCTATGACAATGGCTCTATCCAGTTACAAATAATAAATGATGTAGCATGTACATTCATAGTTAATGGAAATAGGCTAAAAATCTACAATAAGCCTGTCAACAAAGAAGATTTCCTACAGCATATATCTCAACAACAAGATATGGAAGTCCTGGACAGACACATTGGTGTTTCTCCTTCACTTCCTCCTGAATAATTTATAAAAAAATGAAAATTAAAAAAACAAACAAACAAACAAGAAAGTTTAGTTGTGAAAACCAGGAAACTGGCACATCCTAAACTTGAATTTTCATTGGAAAACCAAGTTTACTTGTCCATTGCAAATTCTCAAAAATATTTTCTTTCCTAGTTATTTTACATATCAGTTTTTCAGTATCAGTGACTTGAGGACAAGTCAATAAACAGGGTTGTGAGCGAGAAGCATATCAAGTACTATTTTTCATGTTTTCAAAACCCTCCAAGCCTCCTGTAGATGTCACAAATTGGTTTTGCATCATAGCATAGTTTCATTCCAATAATTAAAAAAAAAAATCACAAGTTTTTAGAATTGCAAAGGGACCTGAAAATCAAGAGCAGAGGAACCTGATTTTTATATTTAGCAGAAGAACTTGAGAGGAGATTGAAAAGAAATTGCAATAAGTATACCAATTTGCAGAGGGACCTAATTTTTTTTAGCCTAACTGAGGGACTTGAGACAAATGCATGACAAGAAACCTTACCTTGCAACAGAAAGACACACCTAGCTACAGGAACCACGAAATAATTGCATAAGGGGAACATGTAAAGATATTCAAAGCATCAAATAAGCTTCATAAATCCAAACCAGTTATATCAAACAGCATGAAGAGCACAAGGGATTGTCAATAAAAGTCTGTAAGGATTTTTTATTTTAATGTTTTTAAAAGTTGCATTATTTTTCATTGTGTAGTATGTGACAAAAATGCCTTTTTCCACTTGTATAAACTTGAATATCTATCCATTCACTCTCAGCCTCACCACTTGGATCATCCAATCATTCATTCCCCTACCCCAGGCATCAAAATTGGTAGTTAAAGATAAAACAGGTGCAGATCTCATGCCTAATTTTCACTTTACAGGTAGGCTTCAGAGTTCATTTTGTATTGAATCATAAAAATAATTTCATAAGGTTTTCATTTGTATGCCTTCTAAGTTCCAAACACATGATACTTTATTTTAATGGTTCATAAACATAAAGAGAAAAGGCAGGATTCAAATCATAATCATAAAAAGAGGTGGGAAATGACCAGTTTAAAAAAAACATGATTATATGAAACCATTCCTCATACCCACTTAGCCTGCCAAGAATTCAGCGATTCAAGGTTTTTTTTCCCTGATTACAGAGGCAGTCTGTCCTGTCAGTCTATTCACTCATTTCCAGGGTTGATTCATGATTGCAGTGATAATATTGCTCATTATTCCAGTCAAGTTACTCATTTCCAGAACTGCAGAAGAGGTTGTTGAACAAGCAGGAGAAACTCTTCAGGTCTAATCCATGATTACAATGCTAGCGTTTTCCATCATCTCTGGCGATTTTCTCATTGCCAGGTTCAAAATCAGTCTGCTAGTGTTTTTATCTCAATTGATTTCTCACTCCCAATTTAAAAACCCTCACGCTTGCAGAGAAGGTGTATGAAAACACAGAGGGTTGTGTTCCATTCACATGCTTGCAGAACCAGTTTATGAAAACACATGAGGTGTTTTGTTTCACTTTTACAATTGTAGAGAAGCATGTGAAAAACGTAGAAGTCATTCTGTCTTACTTCCACGACTTGCGGAGAGAAATTGTTATAGCGGATTTCACCACACTAGGTGAATCACACATCGTATGGCCTTCCCCTGTCCCGCTACAGACTCATTAGCCCCTATGGACCATTTGTTGTCTTTTGATGTATCATTGACCATCCCTAAAAACATTAGAAAAATGATATACGCGGCCTTTTCCCCGATAACCGCGTACATATGCGGATATTCCCTCTATAGTCGCGTACATCGGGATGTGTGCATAATACAAAATCCTTTGGAGCATTCCTTGACTTGGATCCGACTCATATGACTCCTGGCCTTCCATATGCCTTGAGATCGCACGGATTCGACCTTTCAGTATCACTTTGAAAAGCTATATAAGGAACGATTGAGACATTGAAAGCATAAGAGAGAATTGAGAGTATCGAAACTATAGTCCATTGTTGCCAGAAAT
>LPNX010911846.1:18969-29116 GCA_001517045.1 Pseudotsuga menziesii | reverse complement strand
AGTGCTTTGCTGGAATGTTGTTTATGTGTGCTTGCAGAGTCTGGGGTGGTTAGAGTCATTCTTTTGCTTTTTGTATCTCTTTATTTTCAAAAAATCCAAATTTTTTTTTCTTATCATCATGCACTGCATTATGCATTTTGCATTGTACTTGCATTAGATGTAGATTTGCTTTGGAGTAATAGTTAGGAATTCATATAGGGAAATTTGCATTCAACATTTGAAGAAGAAATTGTGCATTCACGTAGTACGCATACCCTGTTTTCATGGACACAATGCATTTGCATTGATTGTTAGGTGTGCATTTTACTTCTTGTTGCGTCATAACACCATTAATTGCACGACCATATCCTATTTTTGAGTAATAAAGCCAACTAAAATCAACGCTAAATAAAATGAATTACACTCTTTTATTTTTTAGGGTGCACCAACAAGCTTAGGTTTTAGGATCTTGGAATAGTTCATTGTAAGTTAATTCTCCAAGATCACTAAACGACAACAACTAGGTGTCTGTCCAGGGAGTGTGTGAAATCCTTGGTATAACCAGCGTTCTCATGAAGCTCCTCTCAAAAGGGAGTCAAGCACTAGGCAGTGTGAGCGGTTGTTGATTAGGATAACCCCTGTTCGAGAACTGTGTAGCATCGGCAATATACCCAGGATTGTATTCGTATCTGGGGGCTCTTTCGGGAGTTTCGAGCTTTGCTACCCTGCCCATACGGTCAATCCCGCCTGCGACTGTCTGCCTGAGCGTTGATTATATTGAGGTGACCTTAGTGACCTTACCTAGGATATCGAGGGGGTACGTGTAGAGGTTATTCTGCATGTGTCCCGGCCAGGTTGGGGTCGGACAGCACAGTCACTTTACGCGTTGAAGCTGAGGGCCACAATAATTGGTTTCGAACCTCCGCTTGTGGTGATAAGGGCCTCTCAAGCCTCTCCTAGGTGAGACATACTGGCCACATTCGGGAGCTCACTTATCCAGCCCTTGTTTGCTTGCTATTGGCTTTAGATTTTATAGTGATTGCTCTGTGCACGCTAGTTGGCCTAGGGTTGACGTAAATAGAGAGTCTTTGATTTTTGTTGAGTCATTGTGGAGTCGGGTGCGGTTCCACGCCGTTCTCGTCGGTTAGTAGGACTTTCGCCTTCCACTTCTCCTCCTCCTTTGGGAGAGGGGCCTAGACGGTCCAGGCGGACTGTGTCACACATTGATTCACACACCATGGAGGATCATTCAAAGACTATTCCTGACCCACCTCCTCCTATTCGTATTGACGATGGGGAATTTACTCCTACATATGATCCCTCACCTGACCTAGCTGAGATCGGTCCCGTTATTTCCCAGATAGGATCTTTACATGATAGACCTACTCATACTAGGCCAGATTCCCCGTTGACCCGATACCGGTATGGAATGCCGGATGATGCCGAGACTCACTTTGAGCCTCCTAGCACCAGCTATGGTAGTTATGTTACGATTGGTTTTCCTATGCACGATTTGACATTTCATGTTGAATCCGACTTTGACCCTAACACTATACCTGGGGGCATTCCCATGCCTTACCTTGCGGAGAGTTTTGGGAGTACTAGTCATATTGCACCTTCCATCCCAGCAGTGGAAGCTACATCTTATATACCTTCTAGGTCTAGATTTAGTGATCCCATAGCGATACCAGGTTCTAGACGAGTGACGATAGGCACTAGCACATATCTTCTTACCGAGATTCCTTCGTCCTCGCTTCCGAGTTCTTCAAATGCAAATCCTCCACCTTACTCTCATGGTCCTTCGAGTCGGCACGTAGCTACAAGTCAGATCTATACTGCAATTACTAGACCTATTGTGTCTCAAGCCTACATACCACCCGTAGTTTCGGGAGGTTATGTTCATGTTTCTAGAGGTCAGGTTGCTACTTCCTCGACATATATCCCTACTTCCGGTATGTATATTCCTACTTCCAGAATGTATATTCCTACCTATGGAGTGTCTCATGGGGCATCGCAAGCAGTGACCTATGGACCCTACTATGGGGCGCAGTATGGACAGGTCTCTTCACCTTACGGAGGCGGGTATTCACAACCTGCTTACTCTCCCAACTATGGCTTTGTAGCTCCTACTAGTCAAGGTCCACCTCATTATGCGACTTCCACGCCACCCTATACGGGTCATACAGGAGGAGGTCACTATGGCCAAGGTCATGGTGGTAATCAATCCTATATGAACCAGGGAGCGGTCCCCAGGCCTCATCATGCTAAGCTCCCTTTCCTCACGACACTCAATTTACCTGACTTATCGAGACTTACAAACGACCCTGTGGCTCATGACCCGACTTGGCCGGCTGTCCCTACCAAGCTTCCTTCAGACATACCTAAGTTCGAAGGCAAACCAGGAGAGGATCCGAGTGAACATGTTACGACATTCCACCTATGGTGCTCTTCCAATTCATTGCATCAGGACTCAGTCCGTTTCAGAATATTTCAATGCACCCTTACAGGGCCTGCGGTGAAATGGTATATAGAGTTACCTAGGGGTGCCTTTACTTTATTCGACGACCTTGCGATGAATTTCCTTAATCACTTCCAGCTACCGGTACGATATGATGTTGGCACTGAACTCTTGTCGACATTTCGGCAAGATAAAGCCACCCATATTTCTGATCATATTCAGGAGTGGCGTAGACGGAAGAGATTAATCAAAGCCTTTATACCGCCAAAATTCCTCCTTGAGTGGTTCCTCAAATATTTATTGCCATATATCGCGCAGGATGTTTCCACATCCGAAGTGCAGAATGAGGAACAAGCCATCTTTAGGGTGCAGGAACTAGACTTGATCTATCCTCAGTCTGGTTTGTTATATGAGATTATACCTAATGCCCCTCGTTCTATTTTCGATCCCAAGGTCAAACCTGGACCACATGCCGATGGCATTGTGGGTAGTGCAAGTAAGAAACCTGCAGGTTCGGTTGTGAAACAAGTTTCTCAATTGTCAATCAACCAATCTGCCTTGGGACAAGCTACAGCTTTGTCTCAGCCCGCCCAAACGGCGAATGTACTTGCTGTGCAATCGTCCGACCAGAAGGGTAACCAGCAACCCGGACGGAATAGAAAAAAGGGTAAAAACAATAATAAGAAGGGTGGGAATAAAAATGAGAATGCCAAAAATAATGACAAGAACAATAAAAATGCTGGGGGGGACAAGCAGAATAAGCGTAAGGTTAAGTTTCCTTGCAAGCTTTGTAAGGACGATCACCTCACTTACTTGTGCCCTAGGATGGATGAAGCTTCGAAGTTCATAGCACAGGGCCCAGCTGTGTTAACGAACCCTTTACCGCATAACCAAAATATGAACTCGAAGTCCCATGATCAATCTAGTGATGAAGATCCACCTGAAACTAGTGGTCGTGGGTGCATAAATATGGTTCGTGCCGTGAAAGTTGTGACGCATGCGAAAGATTATTCTTCGTCACAACCCAACCCAGGCAAAGAACCTGAACCACCAGGAACCCCTTTGCGTATTGAGAAACCTGCGGATAAGCCTGAAGCTGCACCTCGCATTCCTAAGGGGGTACTTAAGCATTCAGGGCATAATCCAAATGCCTGAGCCGCCCAGAACTATTCAGTTGTCGAGGACTTGGGTCATACTCCTTGTGCGATGTCTGCATTGGAAGTGCTTCAGAGTTGTCCGTCGCAAAGGAAGGCTTTGATTTTCGCTCTTGGTGTGAATGGTGATGATTCTTCCTCAGTGATCAAATTTGAAACCGCAGGACATCAGCCTCGCTTGCCTTACTATGTGTCCCTTTTGGTGCATGTATAATGTCTTAATATGATCGTCAAGCGTACTGTGATTGACGAGGGCGCTGCTGCTTCTATGATGTCTTTGTCTTGTTGGAAGGGTCTTGGTTCTCCTAAGTTGTCAAAGTCTACGACCATGTTAACTGCTTTTGATGGGAGATCGTTTAGGCCGCACGGTATCCTTCCTTCTCTTAAAGTCCGTTTGGGAGGGAAGACCGTTGCGATAGAGGTTGAGGTGGTTGATGCGCCCCTGGACTACAATCTCTTACTGGGAAGGAATTAGATGTATAGTATGCAAGCCATTGCATCTTCCATATTTTGCGTTGTATGCTTTCCTCATAATGGGAAGATTGTGACGATTGATCAGATGTCATTCAAGAATCCGCCTGTTAGTGCATCTTCGGAAGCTTTGGTTCCAAAAGTTGAACATTCCCAGCTGACAATTGGGAGTGTCGGTGTAGGTATGTATCCTTCCCTCATGGAAACCTTTAGTTTTCCTGCACCCATCCTCATGATAGGAGTTCGTTTCAATGGTGCTTCCACGTCTACGAGATCGGTGCCTTTTCACACAAATCATATGGAAGATCCTTGGATTCTTCCATCGCCGAGTCCTTCGAGTGAGGCCATTTAGAAGAGTGTGCCGTTGCCTGCAGCCATGATAGCTTACCAAGCTAATCTTCAATCTGTTGCAGAGCCTTGTTCTTCTTCTTCACGGACAGAGGAGGAATACCCCTATGTGCTGCCTGCATGGGTAGTACAGTCTTCTCATGCCCACGATTGCCTTGATATGGTTTTCCCTTCAGATGAAGCAATCATCGAGGCTATGTCGGGAGTTGAGCCACCATGGGAGGAACTCCATCATAGATCATATTTCCTTCCCGAACTTCACCTTTTGGAGCATGAGGATTACAGGGAGATTCTTAGACAGAAAGTTGGTAGGCCCATGATTCCATTAAGCTCTCCTGGTCAGATGGCTGATGGAAACATGGCAAACATATCGTCAACTATGCCTATCAACATTTCTCGCAACCCTGGTACGGTTGAGAATGTGTACATTGGGCCGGAATGTTCCCAAGATGAGATTCGTGAGTATAACGAGCTGTTCAAGGAATTCCGCGATGTTTTTGCTTGGTCTTACGATGAGATGCCAGGGATTGACCCTCGGATTGTCGAACACGAAATTAAGACTTACCCCAACACGAAGCCTGTTTGACAGCATTTATGCACGGTAAATCCTAGGAAAGCACCCACCATAAAGGTAGAGATAGAGAAACCATTGAAAGCTGGTTTCATCTATCCCGTTCCCTTGACGGAGTGGGTTTCAAACCCCGTTCTGGTGGATAAGAAGCAAGGAGCGATCCGTATATGCACTGATTTCCGTGATTTAAATCATGCCTGTCCTAAGGATAACTTCCCCACACCGTTTATAGATCATATTTTGGATGAGTGTGCGGGTAGCGAGGTGTTCTCCTTTATGGACGGTTTTTCCGGATATAATCAGATTCAAATTAAACCTGAGGACCAACATAAGACCGCATTTATTTGTCCTTGGGGAACATTTGTGTATTGGAAAATGCCTTTCGGCCTTAAAAACGCCGGAGCTACCTTTCAGCGGGTGATGACCTTTATTTTCCATGATCTCAAGTCCATTATCGAAGTATTTTTGGATGACCTCGCTGCTCATTCTCGTATGAGGATGCGTCATTCTTATCACTTGAGATTGGTGTTCGAAAGATGTCGGCATTATGCTATTAGATTAAACCCTCATAAGTGCATATTTTGTGTGAAATCAGGTCGTCTGTTAGGATTTATCGTTTCGAAAGAGGGTATAAGAGTCGACCCTTTGAAAGTGGAGGTAGTACTTCAGTTGTCTCCCCCGCGAAATATTCGTCATATTCAGTGTTTGCAAGGCATGGCAAACTTCCTACAAAGGTTTGTTGTCAATTTCACCAATTTGACTAGAGGTTTCATGCATCTCCTAAAGAAGGATACTCCCTTTGAATGGGATGAGCGAGCCCAGGAGTCCTTCGATGCACTTAAGAGAGCCCTAGCATCAGCCCCGGTGATTAGTCCTCCGAATTATAGCCGTGATTTCCTATTATATGTGGCCGCGTCTTTAGAGACGATTGGGATGGTTTTGGTTCAAGAGGATGAGGAGCTCCAAGAGAATGTCATATATTATTTGAGCCGAAACCTTATTGACGCAGAGATTCGGTATTCTCATGTAGAGAAGCTTGCCTTAGCTACCGTCCATGCAGTGCAGTGTTTGAGACATTATATTCTCCTTCGCCAAACTTTGGTTGTTTCCCATGTCAATCCATTTCAGTTCGTCCTCACACGTAGTATGATTGGGGGAAAATATAATAAATGGATTGTCATTCTGCAAGAGTTTGATCTCGATTTTGTTTCGGCAAAATCGAAGAAATTTTTAATCTTTGCAGAGCTTATATCGGATTTTCCGAGCGAGGCTGAGGAGTCGGCATGTGAAGATACGTTCGTTGATGAACACATTTTCTTGATCTCAACGGCTGACCCATGGTACGGTGATATCATAGTATATTTGCAAACGCAGAGGACCCCTACTCACCTCTCGCGAGATGAGCGACATCGATTACGTCAAGTTTCCAAGAACTACCTCATAGTGGACAATACTTTGTACCGCCGTGGAGTAGATTCCCTTTTACGACGTTGTTTAACTCATGATGAGGCTGAGGTAGTGCTTAATGATTGCCATGGAGGGGCATGTGGTGGTCATTTATCTGGGCTTGCTACAGCCCAAAAGATTTTGAGAGCAGGATATTTCTGGCCGTCGATCTTCAAGGATTGTATTGAAGCGGTCAAGAGGTGCCACCCTTGCCAGGTGTTCGCACGTAACATGCGCTCGAAGCCTGCCCCATTACACCCTATTATCACCGTCGGTCCCTTCACCAAGTGGGGGATAGATTTTATGGATTGCAACCCAGCTTCAGCTGGGGGGCACCATCATATCATTGTGGCTATCGATTACTTCATGAAATGGGCTGAGGCAATGCCTACAGTAAAATCCAACGGTGAGACAGCCGCCCACTTCGTATTCAACCAAATCATCTCTAGGTTCGGGATTCTGAGAGAGCTTGTCACTGACCATGGCTCGCACTTTCAGAATCGTATGATGGAAGAGTTGGCCTCGAAGTTAGGATATAAGCAAGAGCACTCCTCTTCTTACTATCCTCAAGCGAATGGACAGGTTGAAGCTGTGAATAAATCACTTAAGTCCATTCTCCAACGAACCATCGCACAAAGCAAGATGAATTGGCATATTATGTTGTACCCTGCTTTGTGGGCATATCGAACCGCAGTAAAGACTGCCACTGGTTTTTCTCCATATCAGCTTGTTCATGGAGTGGAGTCAATTTTGCCGGTTGAATGCGAAATTCCTTCGTTGAAGTTAGCCGTAGAACTCTTACCAGACACTTCACCTTTGGAGGAGTGTTTGGTTCACCTTGAGCAACTCGATGAGCAGCGTAGAAATGCCTTGGTGACTCTAGAGGTTAATAAGCGTCGCGTGAAGGCCCAATACGATAAGTCTGTCCGTCCGAGAGTGTTTAGTGAGGGAGACTTGGTCCTTTTGTGGGATCAATCGAAAGAACCCTTGGGGGTAGGGAAGTTCAATCCTATGTGGCGTGGTCCTTACGTGGTTAAACGTGTATTAGAGAAGGGTTCCTACGAGTTAGTGGATTACAAAGGGACAGCCTTGGCGGAGCCTAGAAATGGGCTCTATCTTAAAAAATACTATGCATGATCTTTAGCCAAGGTTGTTTGTTGTATATTATTGTACAACTTTTTTGCATAGTTAGGTCTTGTTTATCGTGATCGGGTTTGTGATTAGTTTCCATTTCTTGTGGAAGATGTCAATGGAGTCTTCCACCTACATAGGATTCGCGGATGGTGCAAGCCATCACACTCAACACTCAGCCTCAGCTGCTTGGGTGATTTTTACTCCTATGGGTCATGTACTGTCTTCAGGAGGTGTATGTCTATGTCCATCTTCCAACAATGTTGCTGAATATAGTGCCGTTATCGAGCTTCTACGGGATGCCATTTCGCATGGTGTTCTCTCTCTTGAGGTACATCTTGATTCAGAGTTAGTAGTGTCACAGCTAAATGGTTTGTACCATGTTAGAGATCCGACGTTATTGAGGAGATTCTTACGTGTGAGATTGCTAGAACGACAATTTGAGAACATAACATACATACACATTCCAAGAAATTTTAATCAAATTGCTGACTCATATGCTAACTATGTGTTAGATTGGCATTTGTTTCATTCATTATAAATTAATCATAAACACAATTTTTACACATGTAAATAAATAAACCGATCACCATAAAACTTTTTTATATACATCAAAAATGTGGTAACACATAGTGTCATAATACAAAATTGGGACTTTGAAAGCCACCATCATATACACGGTAGTACAAAATAGATACACTCCCATGTATCTAGTCCTGTGGAGGTGGATGAGGGTTGTGATCATGATATGTCACCATGGCTCTAGCTAGCCACCGGAATAAACGCACCCATGCGCGTGGTACACCAACCACCTGTCTCTGCATAGCCTCAGGAAA
The DNA here is from genome assembly GCA_001517045.1 of Pseudotsuga menziesii. NCBI lineage: Eukaryota > Viridiplantae > Streptophyta > Pinopsida > Pinales > Pinaceae > Pseudotsuga > Pseudotsuga menziesii. The sequence goes on along the minus strand of LPNX010911846.1, from coordinate 20,722 downwards.
GTCCTCGACTTGCGCCATGGGAATCCTGTGAGTCAGTCGCACAAAATTGGTATGGATGCTTTGGAGCGTTCACTCCGCATCCACACCGGTGATATCATCTCCTCTTCCCCTCCGTCTATGACGTGGGAAGCCCTTTGGTCGCCGTGGTCCCACATCTGCACATCAATGGTAGATGTCACTATGTATTGTCACCCAAAAACATGTCTTTTTGATTCCATTAATCAAGAAAACACAAAAAAAATTAAATACTTCAAAAATTTTAAAAAAGAGTAAGGGTCGAGATTCATTACCTATGTCTCCATATGCTGACCCTGGTGGTAATGGCATGTCCGGGTCTCCCCGGAAGTCTATCCTTGCATAAGGGTAGTCCTCTATGGCAAAAATCTGTCGTCGCCACCATGGAAAAAAGTCTGCTGGATAAGGGTTGGCCACCCTACCACCCCCCAGTTTGCACATCGCATCTGCCCAATGTCGTTGGGCCGGATCTTGAACCCCGTGGAGAGGAACATCCACTCTAGGGCTCAATCCCGGAACACGCTCGAAGAAAAACGTGCTCAAGATACTGCTGAACCCGAAGTTCTGTATCCTACCTGCCTTGCACTCACTGAGCTGATGTTTCATGTTGCTCAGTAGGGAAGTGCTCCAGTCATAGATGGTCGGTGTCATGCACTCCACCGCATAGAACATTAGTGGCCGAGAGGCCTGATGGAGTGATGCTAAGCCTGCTATCCTGCCCAACATCAGTAGTATGGCCTTTAGGCCCAGTACCTGTATAGCGTTGGTGGGAACTTGACTCCCCACCTTCTCCATCTCTGGGTAGCAGTACACAGCTATGTACTCGTCGATAGTCAGCCCATGACCTGGCCCTCCGCGGGCACAAAGGTTCACCATCTCACCTCGCCGTGATAGACCTGTGATGAAATAGATATCCTCCACCTCAATGGTGAGGGACATACCGTCTAGTCGGAAGGACTCTGAGTCTGGATCCCAATAGTCTACAAGCATCTGTACTAGTCCTGGTTTGGCCCTCAAGCCTCCTAGGCACTAAAACTTGTAGAGTCCGCATCTTCTTAGAGCTTCTTGAGCCATTCTGTCAGCCCTTACTGCTTCCTCTACATCACCATGCTCACGTTCTCACTATTCTAGCACCATCCTGCATGAGAAGTTGACCAAAATGTCCATTAGATTTTTATAAATCCTTATGCGCGGCGTCATACGCGGCTGTTTTCAAAACAGCCGCGTATGTACGCGGTTTCTGGTCCCTTTTCCGCGTATAGCCAGCCCTATACGCGGAAAAACCTCGATACCCACGTGGGCCGTAGCGCTCATGTAAGTTTGGCCATTAAAAATTCATTTGACCATGAAAAATTATAAAATTTGTATTGAAATGCAAGCTGAGAACATGAGTAAGTACCTGGAAGAATCGGTTGTGAATTCCGCCGGCTGGATCTCCTGGAATTTGCAGTTGAATATCAGAGCTCAAATGGGTAAAAGTTTCAAATGATTTATATTTTTTACTATTTATAGAAATTTTTCAAATATTTGAAAATTTTTACCCCCTTTTCTATAGTTTTGACCGTTTCTAACCTTTTTGGACCGTTTCTGACCTAATTTGTGATGTAGAAGACCGTTTTTAGCATTGTTTCAGCCTTTGGATTGACCCGTTCGTACTGATCTCAGGTATAACGTCTATACTGGCATATAGGTTAGGCTCACCACCATTTGCATTTTGCATGACCTTATGAACATGTCA
>LPNX010911844.1:0-24051 GCA_001517045.1 Pseudotsuga menziesii | reverse complement strand
ATATATATATATCAATCATCACCGTTTGCCACGGTTTCTCGGCAACGACCAAATCAAATTTCATTCCCTCCAAACCGTCGCTTAAAACCACATAAGGTTACTGCCCAAACAATTCTTCAATGCAACATGAAGATCGTAGTCAGATAATAACATTGAAATAGAGATTGACTCGCAGAAATAAATGGACTCAAACTCAGATCAATTTTCCCAGAGGACCGATCCCACAGATCCAAACTCACAAGGATAAGCCTTCACAGTCTTTTAAAAACCCCAAACACCAGAATGTTTATCAGATCAAAGAATAACAACCAAATGCATATCGTGATATAGAGTTAAAGATTTCGCAAGTATAAATTCACGCAAACGCTGTGTCCACTAGATCGTGGCATAGACAATGAACACACACACACAGTATAGATTAACGCCATCCCGCATCTACTAGATCATGACATAAAGAATAAGAACACAAATTTTCTTAAACATATTATACATTCATGCCATTACTGCATCCATCGGTCCCGAAATTGTGTGCATAGGGATAAGCCACACACAGAGTTTAACACCATAAAAAATAACCAGACCATCGTTGCATCCCCTAAATCTGAGATCGTGGCATAGGGGGTAAGCCACCTACAGAGTTTTAAACAGAAATAAAACTAGGCAATTGTTATATTCCCTAGATCCGAGATCGTTTACCAGAAGATTCAACGAACAACGCCTTGGCAGCCATGATGCATTTTTTTCTAGATCGATAAAAGCTTCAGGCAAATCACCCAATCAAAAATAATATGAATAACATCATTCAGACCATGAACCGATCCGAGCTGTAATGCGCTGACTGGATTGAAAATAAACTATGCTTTCAACAAATAATCCGATCCAGCTATAACACATTCATTGAATGGAGCATAATAAAATAAATGCAGATAAAACAATTCCGATATGGAAAACAATGTAACTGCAAAACAATCAAATGCAAAAAAAAAGAAATAAACACTGATCCATTTTCTGGAAGATCGCGCCCCTTCCTAGCAATGGACTTATGTCCTTCTCCCTTCCGAGTTACCCAACCCATCTCTAATATTATAAACTCTCATTGAGATCATAGAGCTTCGAAGGGCGCCCCTTCTATTGTCTTTTCTTCCTTTAAAAATGTAGTAGCACTCTCCGCGACTAAACTCCCAGCCCATGTGGGATAAAACAAATAGCCTCTTTTGTCTTTTTACAACAATTCCCAACTCGGCAACCAAAATCCCTTTTTACTATTACCTTTAATGTTCCTAAATATACTTCTTAGCATCTACTTTTTCCCTTTTAACTGTACTTACCATTTTGATTTTAATTTTATTAAGCCTTTTCAATTCTTGATAGCGCTTGGGCTTTTTGTGGAACATTCCCAGTTTATAATACAAAGCTCTCACATGAAAGCTACGCATGACCACATTATTCATATATATTTAAAAATAATGACAAATAATGTCCTTATATATATATATCATAATATGATGCTCCACAAAATGAAGGGAAAAGGATTATGACTTCTAAAGGTTTTTTTCCTTTAGTACTGGTTGTGTGTCAATATAGTTTTCTTACAATTGTATCCCATCGTGCTATCTTTTAATACATATATATAGCTATCAAAGAGTAGTTGTCATATTAGCCTTGAATTATTTTCAGCATATAAAATGTAGTGTAAAAGAGCTTTTTAACCATACATAAGGCATTATATACAAATTAATGAAAAAGGTTTTTCTTTTAATCATATTAACCTTTTCTTCTATAATTATGAGTAGGTGTCCTTTTTCTTTTATCCTTTGATATTATTTGTCATCCTGCTTCGTATAAGGCAACTGTCTTTGTATTAATTAATATAAGATTTAATTCCCATACTCCTATCGTTGCATGGTCCCCTTGTCCCCTTAAAATTAAAACATTTTTTTTCTTAATCGACTCCACTATAGATACCAAAGAATGTCATGCTAGTAATTAAACACTACTATCTATTCACTTAGTATTTACAGGCACACAACATTCATTCAATGAGTTTCTTGGTTCCCTCTTTTTGGGAAATCCCTTTCCCCCTAGTGGGTTCGTCGCCAAATGTCGTTTTAGTCGTTCGAAGCATGCAGTCGTTTCGAGTTGTTAACCTTATCAATTATAACCATAACTTGACAGAAGTTTAAAGTCGATACTTACAGTGATATTTACTTACACTATGAGCTCTAGGTCGAGGTGGCGAGGGATGTTACAATCACACATTCTATCAACATTATTTATCAAAATTTAAATCCTTATAAAACATTAAAACATTGAACTTAAAGTTTAAATTACTATAAAACATTAACATTTAAAATTAAATTTAAATATTATTACCACATTACATGTAATGTAGCTTCTTTCATAAATAATTTATTAAAAGCCATAGAGTGAAGATATACAAATTTTAATACTATATTGAAGATTGACTCAATTTATTTTTAATTATATAATGAAATTTTGTTTTAAATATATTTTAACATGTCAAAGGGTTCAATATATCATAACCTTCAAATATTTATCATAACCTTCAAATATTTGGAGCCCTTCTCTTTTAGACTAGCCATTAATCTGACCCTAAAACTTATTTACTCATTAGTAGGCGTGGAATTTGAATTTGCATAGAACGTTTTTTATTATTTTTACACGTATTTGACATGTAAATTTTTGATAAACACGTCAACATTGACATGTAAACAAATATTTAAAAAGTCAATTTGAAGTTTATGAATTTAGATCATCCGTCAAAATTTTTAATACATATGTTAACTACTAAAAATTAGCTAACAACCATTGGCTATTGTGATGGGTCAGCTCATGGGCTGCTCTTAATTTCTTGTTAATCAAGGAACACATAAATAATAGACTTCTCTATTTCCATGTATGTGTATTGTATTTATTTATATTTTGTGTTTCTAATTGTATTATTAGTCTTCAGCTTTGAACCTTCAAATTTTTCCAAAAAGAATCTCTAAAATTCTATAATTTACTTAATTAGTAAATTCTATATAAATATTTTACTCATATTTATATATAATATAAAAAATATTTTATTCAGATATATATAATATTAAAAATAAATTAACACTCTCAACAAAATTGATTAAACAGTCAAATGATAGACACTAAAAACTTGAAACTGTCATTAAAAATTTATTGACAATCACAAGAAAATTGAATTTCCAAGTATGCTCATCGAACTCCTTACTTCTCCCGTGCCCAAAAGCTGTTGAATACACTCATCTGATGGCTCTCCAGCACACATTCCTCGGAAAAAGCGAGCACTTTGATGGATAAACTTGAGTTTGACCACATAATGTAATAATGAGCCACACAACAATCAAAGGTGCTCTATTCAACGCGAACAACTTCTCGGCATTAACAACAGTAGTAGTGCCCTCTACAAGATGAAAATGTCACTGGCCTGCAGCTACATGCTTTACTTGCAAATTTTAGTAGTTGTGAAAGGAGCTGTGGAGGGGGACTTTTTGACGCTGTTTAGGGTTTTTTTTTAATTTTTGGTTGATTTTTTTTGGTCCAAATTTAGTGAATTTCATCTGCAAAATTTGTAATTGATGTTGAATTTAATTTACAAAATCTGTAATTTATGTTGTTATTGAGTGATTGTAGACTCAGAAATGAAATCAGGTGATAGGAAAACCCTCAAATACTCTAGCAATGTTTTTGAAAGTTTTAAAAATTCTATAAAGTTTTATAGCAAAAAAAACTGGTTAAAAACGACTGTAAACAAAAGGTGAAAAAGTCCCTCTTTAGACAAATAAGTTGTGAAAATCAGTAAGATTGGTCGAAAAAAATCACTGATAACGAATCATAAGCACATAGACTGCCCGAAACAATGACACATTACTTAGGTTTGGATATCTGTAAAGACATTAAAAACTCTGGATATTGTCCAATGCTCGTCACTTTATTACGTAAAGCTTATGTTTGCAATGAGAGTGACATAAAATAAGCACTAGGGATCAGTTAGGAGCGTTTAAATAACACACGTGAGGTTAGCCAATGTGTCTTTTTAGATGTTATAAAAAAACCTTATTTTATTATCTCGATACTCGACCTGCTTTCTTCTCTTTTATTAATGACATTACTCTCTTGTTCTTCTGACAAAATACACATAGAACCTACATGGAGATTCAGCACATACATATTTGATACTACGTTCAATATTATGAAATCAGTCCAATGCATAGTAAGTACTGTATTCAAATTCCATATTTGCTTCGATAAAATTTGAGCCGAGCTAGACTGTCTTATTAGTATCCAAACAAAACCGAGACTAGTTATACGAAATCTATGGATACTAAACGAGAGTAGTTATAAAATTGGAGCTCAAATAAAGAGATCTAAATTTTACATCATGGTCTATAGGAGTCCAAGTTACATCACATAAGAGGTATGAAAAATGAAGTGCAGATACCCTCAAACTAGGATTAATACAGATGAAATATTAGTATCACTGTTTCATTTTGGACTACCATCTATGCTTTTTTATCTACTGGCGAGAATGAGACAAGTGTACTATGTAGATTGATTCTATGGCCTTTGTCCAAGATTAAACAAGAATGAGACAAGTGTACTGTCCCCGATTGATTATGTGGACTTCCTCCAAAATTAATAATTAATAATTTCAAAACAATAAAAAATAGATTAATTTACATGTGGTAAGTACAATTAGTTATAGTTGTAAAACTTAAACAAGTAAGAGCTTAACTCCATTGATTATTATTATTACATACAACTGTTAGCTTAACTCCAATGTTTCTAGAACTATTAGCTTAACTTCAATTCTAATCATAGTTATATTGGATAACTATTAGCTTAACTATTAGATACAACTCTAATCACTTAAGACTTAGCCCAACTATTAGCTTAACTTCAACTCTAATCATTCAATGCTTAGTCTAAGTGCATTTGGCATCTAGGAGTCTAGCTAATAAACTCCTCCAAACTCCTAATAAACTCATGTATCACATATTTGGGCATCTATCTAATATACAGTTAGTATTATATGTTTAGGTTTTCCATATAGATTTAAAAATAAATAAAAAGTAGCTTACTTAACATCTAATAAGTACAATTAGTGATAGTTGGAAAAAACAAACTTCACCTGCAGGTATTCTACTATTCAATTATTAGCTTAAATACATCGATGATACATTAGAGGAAATTTCAACTCAAAATGGGCCTTTTAACTTTTATTCAAATTCCATGTCATCATGTGTTAACCAATGAAATTGCTTTAAATTTGAAATACCGTATAGGTATTAAACATTTTTTTAATATAAATTTGGGGATAGGTATCATAAAAAAAACTACTTTTTTTGTTTGTATTTTTGACATATCTCCCTGTGCTTTTACTCAAATTTCGATCGGGAGAGCTCGTTGGATGTAGAATTAAATTCCGCATCCAACGAGTACCCGCTTGGCATACTTTTGATGGACCCAGCTACCCCAAAAACAAGAAATACCTGAAAAAATGGAATGATGACATCATCATTCCATTTTTTCAGGTATTTCTTGTTTTTGGGGTAGCGGGGTCTGTCAAAATTATGCCGAGGGGGTACTTGTTGGATGTGGAATTTAATTCCGCATCCAACGAGCTCTTCTGATCGAAATTTGAGTAAAAATACAGAGAGATATTGCAAAAATACAAACAAAAATGTAGTTTTTTTCTTGTCTTCCTCCAAAATTAATAAATATTATTTTATTATTTTAACTATTATTTTATTAGTTCATTTTAGGAGGCCCATTTTGAGTTGAAATTTCCTCTAATGCAACTATTAGCTTAACTTCAACTCCAATCATGACTTTCACTTGAATTGCAATTGCCAATATATTAACTTTTAAATTAACTATTAGAGAAAACTATAAGATTAACTCCAATAATTCTACAATTATTAGTTTAAACTCCATGTAGAGCTTATGTGATAGTTGAACTCCATTTGGCACTTCAAATGTCGAGTTAATGTGCATAAGGCTTAGTCTAAGCTTTATATTAACTTTTAAATTAACTATTATATACAACTATTTGCTTGACTCCAATGATGATACAACTACGAGCTTAACAACCATAAATTAAGTGGTTGTTATATTATCTTAACTATTAGATACACGTAATTGACACATTATTTAGTAAAAAAAAATTAACTTACTAATATGATTGTTACTAGTAATTAATAAAACTTAAAGGATGCTGAACATGGGCTAAACATACGTGAAGAAAATTAAAAGAAATAAGCTCAAGAGGAGTAGTCCCAGGTGATAAGAAAGCAGCAATTGTCATTGTCCCTCCAAAACTTGACAATATCTTCAGTCTTGAGGTCTCTCCATGTGAGAAAGTTGATCCATTCACGCTCAACCACATAAGTCTCTCTACTTGGCCCATATTTGAACCTGAATTTTCATTCTCTTCCCTCCCCGCATGCAAATATGGGGAGGAGGAGACCCTTATGATGAAGCATGACTTGTCTCTTCTCATTAGATGTGCACAAATTGAAAATAGGTCCCTTAAATTTGCGACGATTTTTCATTGCTATTTCCACATTTCGTCATCTCAATTACGACAATAACAGTCGCGATGTTTCGTGGCACTTATTTCATCACTATAACGACAAACTTTATGAGCTGTCGATATAGAGACGAAAACTGGACGCCACGTGTCTTCTATATGGTGGCCTTGAAATTGATTTTTTTTAATTCATTTTCTACATTTTGTCGCTCTGTTGACAAAATTGTCGTTCCTATAGGGACGAAAATATGGCCAAAAACTGCTAGTCAAAATTTTGTTTCCATGCAAAACCATGCAACAGTTTCAGTGAATGTTTGTCCCTCTATCGACGAATTCTGGAATTTGAACAAAAATTTCTTCCACGCAAAACCGTGGAAATCCAATCCCTATCGACGAAATATACAAGTTGAATGGTAATTTTTCAATGAAACTACATCACTATAGCGACGATATTCATGGAAAGCCACCTGAGGTTTCAACGGTTTTGTAATACATGCGACGAAAGTTCGTCGATATTGCGACGAAACATGGAGGTTTCAAAAAAATTTAAAAATCCGGGGAAAGGCACATTTCTTTCCACGGTTTTGGATCTTCAATAAGTGCTTGTGATTGCTGTGCAGTCTCATGGAGTTTTTATGTCTATGGACAAGCGAATCCACAGATACACTTCAAGAATCATCATTCGATAAATCAATACCTTGGATAACTTATCCCATTCAATTATTTCTAGTGGCATGATTATATGCCTAGATTAAATTTTGTAAGCAATTATTCAAAACATAGCATCTATTGTATATTGGTCTGATGTACACATTTTCATATCGATTTCTAATTACTTGCAATATTTCCATACTTATTCATCACAGTCAAATAGTTTCCTTATAGAATGGTCTTATTCAAACCGTGTGTGCATATGAAAATTGTATGGTTTCATATGGGTCCATTGTGCATCCTATGAATTTCCAATGTTTTTATCAAGAAGACAAAAAGGTAATAGAAAAGAACAACGACAGAAAGAAAAACCAAGCATAAAATAACAGAAATTGAAAATTACAATAAGTCTCTCTACCACCATTCAAGTGGGCTATATCATAGATGTTGCAGGTATTACAATGTTATCTGCAATAGAAATTGTTAGCACCATTTATGTCATGTAAAGGTAGTAAATTCTAGGCTCTAGCTTCTATTGAGATGAAGTATTTGCAATTACAAGATCTAGTTCCAGAACAAAATGTTAAATGGATTGATATGATCAATGAACTAGTTGATGCTACAAGGGATTTTAGTAGTGAAGAATCAAGGTTTGAGAATTTATTACTATATATGTGAAAATATCCTCAAATTTGAGATCTGAATTAATAAATCAAATGTTGCTACAAACTTGCAAATGATATGTCTTTTCAAACCAGCAACCAAGATTTATGACAATAGAATGTTTTAACCTTTATTTAGATTTGAAATAAGGTACACATGAGGCTAAAACTAGGGAAGATCTAGGAATGTCACTTATTAATATGAAGTTTTCAACCCTGTAAATCAACCTTTTAATTATGTTTTAGACCAAATTTAATCAGCGCTACAGAGCATATTTCCAGAAGGTAATTCCCATCCACAAATTGGGGCAAACCTACCATCTGATTTGATGTTTTAGGGATGCATTTAATACATGTAAATGACAAAAATTTTCAGATCTTATAAAACAGAAAATGAAAGATGAATTAAGATTTAAAATGGCATAAAGGCTATGATTAGTTCCTAACAAATCCAAGTTGGGCAGATGGGGTCAATTGAGGATCTCATGGAGGCTTTAGTGATTAAAGAGTAGATGGGGTTGAATGGTTCAAACCCTTTTCAGAAATCTTCAATAGGAAAATAATAAGCTAGACATTAGATATTTGTCAAACAAGAGCCACGAGGTGGAAATGTCACTGCAATTCCTAAAAATTATTACTACAAGATAAATGATATAGAATGAAAATATACCTCTATTTCAACCCCAACAAAGCTGCCCATGCCAAACCAAGAAATCTATCATAATACACTTTTAATATAACTACAAATGGTAGCTTCAGAGATGGAGGATAGTGGATAATTTCTCTTACTAGGTTTTAAAACTCAAGACTCCTCTTCCCGATGAGAAGGTTGGAAGAAGCTTGGACGACAGGGAAATCACCTCCATTTCCACCCAAAAAAGGCTTCTCGTGCAATATCTTGGTTTGGCGGAAAATAAATGGGAACAAAAAATTCCAATATTTTGGTAGAAAATGAAAAATAAAACACAATTTTGAATAGTAATTTAAAGAAGAGATGAAGAAATGGATCCAACAGCTGAGAACAAATAGTACTGATAGAGGGAAAGTGGTTGAAAAACAGAGGTGGGAAATGCACAGAGAGAACATAAGAGTCCTAAAATCAGGGAATGGTACAGCAAGAACACAACAAAGATAGTTAAGTCTGATATTTTTATGTTTCTATACAAACATTGGATAGGAAGCATGATGAAGAGGCTAGAAATGAAAATAGTAAAGTTATATTATATGGCATGTACAAGCAAGTCATATAAAATATTAATGCCAAGGGAGAGTGTAGGAAATGCAAGAACCCTTACCTTATCAATCACCTTTCGCCAGGTCCATTGGTCCATACCGCTTGCAAAGAGTTGTCCTAATAAACGGAAAACCACTGTGTTGGCTGGAAATTAAATTTTTAAATTAATTAAACAATACATTCCTAAACCTATACACAAGTGGTCATTTCGCTGGGCATGGAAAATATCAAAATAATCTATGAAATAAAAAATGGGCATACAATTAAATCGCCTAATGATGTCTAGAAAGTTTGTTCTTGGGGTAATTCCACCAAGAGACATGGTTCTGGAATCACATTCCACATGTCCTGTGAAGGAAATCAACAATCAATCTGTCCAGCACACATTTTCCACCAGAATATCATCTCACATTTAAATGCTATATTACAGTACCGTTTCCTCAGTGATGTGGAAACTTGTGTTTGTATTCGACAATATTTCTTTAACCATTGTATTAAAACGAAAAGAACACACAAATTTTAAAGTTTAAGACACAAATATATTAAATACACATATAAATAGGTTTTTACTAGAAATGTGTGGACACTATTAATACCACCATCCTGTCAAACAATATAAAACAAAAAATAGAGGAAAGAGTCATGTTGTCTTACTATATGAATAAAATTTCACTAAATACTCTGGATAAATCTTTGTTATCTATGAAATGTTAACTTTCCAGTAAATAATAGCTCGCACGGGTGTGGCTCATTGGTGGTTTAGTTGTTATGAAGTCACTTGTTTTAAATATGAGGTCATGAGATCAAATCCCACCCAGGTTTACCTATGTCCCATGTCTTGTGGTGGGTGTGTGGCACCTAGGCGTATAGTGGTAGCGGGAATGGATCCCTGGACCCCATGTCATGCAAGTACCATCCCAGCTCCAGGTGTCGATTCCCCTAGTTAAAAAAAACTTTCGAGTAAATAATATTTAGATATGGAAATATTTGTTCTAACAAAATCCACTTCGAGGAGCTCATGGAATGCTTTCGTAGTGCACATATAAATACATTTTTGTTGAATTATAAAAAACTAAAGAAACTGTTTAGGGGAGGAAGTTCAGGGATGAGCCTGCAAAGCTACAAGCCTCGGCTTGTTGTGAGAATCATTGCATATGATGTTTCCATCTTTATTCGTTCTCCCATTGCATCTTCCACATAGACTTGGGGACCCCGGTGGATATTTCTTGACCCCTTTTCTGTTATTTATTTCTCATCTTTTCTCCTAAGAGTCCTTACAAACTCGACGAACAACATATTTTCAAGGACATCCTCCAACTACAGAGTTAAATTTAAATGATTAAGAAGAAAAAACCTGAACATGAATTTGTTCTCCTCAGGTTCATGCTTGGGTTTCTTCTTAGGAAGCACTCCAAGGTAGCCCCATAAGGAAGATATCATTAACATACAACATGAATATCACTGGATGATCGTCAACAACCTTGTAGTAAAGGTTGGAATTCACATCACTCTTGGTGAATCCCAAGCTCATCAAGAACTTCCAATCTGTGCATACCATACGTGGGGGGTTTGCTTCAGTCCATATAATTCCTTCTTTAACATCAATAAGGCATGTTGTAGCTACTTAATCTGTGTTGGAGCATATTTCTCCATTCTCACCTGAGTATCCTTGTCCCTCTATATTTATACACTCAACTCCATCAGCATGTGATTATCATGCATTCTATGCATCCCTACACTATGCTCCCCTTGCATCCGATCATCTTGCACTCTATACATCTAGACACTCTACTTTCTCTACATCTGGACACTCTGTTTCCTCTACATTTGATATATTGTGCTAAATAAATCTATTACATTTTGCATTGTTTATCCGTATGAATCTATCTATACCATTTAAGACTCTCTTTGAGTTTGCAAACTAGCTGACTCCATAGTGTATATAATGCGCCCTCCGAGATGCCTATATGGCCTACATACTTGGTCTTATAGATCCATTTGGAAGTTAGCACTCTCTCCTTTTTAGTTCTTGAAACTATTTTCCACATGATTCTTTATGATGGAATAATACTCATCCATCATGGCATTTTTCCAAGCTTGTTGGATTGTTGCTTCATCATAACCGGAAGGCTAAGAATATATGATGTGACTTATCAATGAAATATAGCTCAATAATTAGTAAGCTATTTTTTTTCTCGGGATGTACCACTAGACTATTCATGTTTCTCTACATCCTACAAGTTAACATGAATTCATACTAGCTTTAGGATATGACTCACAGAATACGATACTATTGGTTCTTACTATGCTGATCACTACAAGATATGTGACTCTCTCTTGTTGATTCAATAAGGAATGTTAATCTTGCTTGTTGGGTCCCTCTTGATCTTTTCCTCTTTTCATAAATAATTCAAGTCATTGGAGGTGAGATTTCCTTGATTATATGATCTCAAAATTTTCGATCTCCTTTCCTATCAAGTTATATACCTTGATCTTGAACTTATTGAATACTTTAACCTTAGTGTTCACCACTAGTCACAATCACATAGTGCAAGATATCATTCAAATATAATATTGTCATTGGTGCACACATACTTGGAGTGTGCTAGAATAAATAATCCTTCTAGAGTTAATATTCAATCTCATCAAGTTTATCTTTTCTTTCCTTTGTTGATGGAGGCTCATCAACATTGGTAGTTAATGCATGTTTCTTTCCCCTTCTTTTCTTTTGAGTACACTGATAAGCATAGTGTCCAAACTTCTTATAATTGTAGTATTTGATGTTTGAAATACCTATCCCTTTTTGTCCTTGAGTTGGGGTTGATATTTCACATGAATTTTTATTTATAAAATTTATTTTTCCTTTTCCTTCTCTTGCATGGGATACACGATCTTGATTTTCTTCCTCTTTAGTTTGATGTAAATTATCCTTGGATTATACTCTAGCCTTGTAATGAATACAATCAACCCATAGTCGATCAAACATGGGTAACTCCTCTCTTCCACAAAAACTCTTGGAAAATGGTTCTCGAGAGGAAGGAATTCCATTAAGAGTTACCATAAAAATTCCTGCATCATCAATAATTTATCAAATTGCTTTGAGTTGATATCTCAAATAGGAGACCTTGATAAACTATGTAGCAAGATAATATTAGATGGACATCTTCATGTAATGGAGCTAATAATTCCTTAAGGCTACACTTCTGCTAGTGGTTCTTCTTTTGAACCATCCTATTAGGGATTCATACATTGGATTGGCATTCTTTAGTTCTTGAATGTGAGGAGTACAGTGGTATTTTACATAATCTATTAATATCCTCTCAGATTTTTCTTCATTAGATTCTTATAATTGGCTTTATCGTCAACATCTTATGGTTTTTAGACATCTTTGTTTACATAATAATGGATCTCATTTTCATCCATGATGAAGAGTATCCTTGTTTTCCATTATTTGAAGTTTGAAGCACTATCTTACCTATCTTCTACTCTTAGGTTGGACACCATCTTTTCAAAGGTTGAAATATGAACTAAAAACCGTAGTAGAGGCTAGGTCAAAACTGAAGATTGGCAAATTTGAAATTTTCCTCCACACATAGATGTTACCTCCTAGGGATAGCTTCAAGATGTTGGAATTCTTTAGTTCTTCAATTTGAGGAATAAAGTGGTCTTTTACATAATCTATTAAGATCCTCTTGGCTTTCTCGTCAACATTTTACGGTTTTTAGACATATTTCTTTACATAATATTGAATCTCATTTTCATCTATGATGAAGAGTATCCCTGTTTTCCATTATTTGAAGTTTGAAGCACTATCTTACCTATCTTCTACTCTTAAATTGGACACCATCTTTTCAAAGGTTGAAATATGATCTAAAAACCCTAGTCGAGGCACTTATTTCATCACTATAATGACGAACTTTATGAGCTGTCGATATAGAGATGAAAATTGGTCACCACGTGTCTTCTATACGGTGGCCTTCAAATTGCTTTTTTTTTAATTCATTTTCTACATTTTGTCGCTCTGTTGACAAAATTGTCGTTCCTATAACAACGGAAATATGGCCAAAAATTGCTAGGCAAAATTTTGTTTCCATGCGAAACCGTGCAACTGTTTCAGTGAACGTTTGTCCCTCTATCGACGAATTCTGGAATTTGAACAAAAATTTCTTCCATGCAAAACCGTGGAAAACCAATCTTTATCGACGAAATATGCAATTTGAATGGTAATTTTTCGATGAAACTACATCACTATAGTGACAATATTCGTGGAAAGCCACCTGAGGTTTCGATGGTTTGTAATACATGCGATGAAAGTTTGTCGATATTGGGACGAAACCTGGAGGTTTCAAAAAAAATTAAAAATCCGGGGAAAGGCACATTCCTTTCCACGGTTCTGGATCTTCAATAAGTGCTTGTGATTGATGTGCAGTCTCACGGAGTTTTTGTGTCTATGGACAAGCGAATCCACAGATACACTACAAGAATCATCATTCAATAAATCAATACCTTGGATAACTTATCCCATTCAATTATTTCTAATGGCATGATTATATGTCTAGATTAAATTTTGTAAGCAATTATTCAAAACATAGCATCTATTGTATATTGGTCTGATGTATACATTTTCATATGGATTTCTAATTACTTTCAATATTTCCATACTTATTCATCACAGCCAAATAGGTTCCTTATAGAATGGTCTTATTCACACCCTATGTGCATATGAAAATTGTATGGTTTCATATGGGTCCATTGTGCATCCTATGAACTTCCAAATTTTTTATCAAGAAGACAAAAAGGCAATAGAAAAGAACAATGCCAGAAAGAAAAACCAAGCATAAAATAACAGAAACTGAAAATTACAATAAGTCTCTCTACCACCATTCAAGTGGGCTATATCATAGATGTTGCACGTATTACAATGTTATCTGCAATGGAAATTGTTAGCACCATTTATGTCCTATAAAGGTAGTAGGATCTAGGCTCTAGCTTCTATTGAGATGCATTATTTGCAATTACAAGATCTAGTTCCAGAAGAAAATGTTAAATGGATTGATACGATCAATGGACTAGTTGATGCTACAAGGGATTTTAGTAGTGAAGAATCAAGGTTTGAGAATTTATTACTGTATATGTGAAAATATCCTCAAATTTGAGATCTAAATTAATAAATTAAATGCTGCTACAAACTTGCAAATGATATGTCTTTTCAAACCAGCAACCAAGATTTATGACAGCAGAATGTTTTAACCTTTATTTAGATTTGAAATAAAGTACACATGAGGCTAAAACTAGGGAAGATCCAGGAATTTCACTTATTAATATGAAGTTTTCAACCCTGCAAATCGACCTTTTAATTTTGTTTTAGACCAAATTTAATCAACGCTACAGAGCATATTTCCAGAAGGTAATTCCCATCCATAAACTGGGGCAAACCTACCATCTAATTTGATGTTTTAGGGATGCATTTAATACATGTAAATGACAAAAAAATTCAGATCTTATAAAATAGAAAATGAAAGATGAATTAAGATTTAAAATGGCATAAAAGCTGTGATTAGTTCCTAACAAATCCAATATAGGCAGATGGGGTCAATTGAGGATCTCATGGAGGCTTTAGTGATTAAAGAGTAGATAGGGTTGAATGGCTCAAACCCTTTTCAGAAATCTTCAATAGGAAAATAATAAGCTAGACATTAGATATTTGTCAAAAAAGAGCCACGAGGTGGAAATGTCACCGCAATTCCTAAAAATTATTACTACAAGACAAATGATATAGAATGGAAATATACCTCTGTTTCAACCCCAACAAAGCTTCCCATGCCAAACCAAGAAATCTATTATAATACACTTTTAATATAACTACAAATGGTAGCTCCAGAGATGGAGGATAGTGGATAATTTCTCTTACTAGGTTTTAAAACTCGAGACTCCTCTTCCCCATGAGAAGGTTGGAAGAAGCTTGGACGACAGGGAAATCACCTCCATTTCCACCCAAAAAAGGCTTCTTGTGCAATATTTTGGTTTGGCGGAAAATAAATGGGAACAAAAAATTCCAATATTTTGGTAGAAAATGAAAAATAAAACACAATTTTGAATAGTAATTTAAAGAAGAGATGAAGAAATGGAGCCAAAAGCTGAGAACAAATAGAAATGATAGAGGGAAAGTGGTTAAAAAACAGATGTGGGCAATGCACAGAGATAACATAAGAGTCCTAAAAGCAGGGAATGGTACAGTAAGAACACAACAAAGACAATTAAGTCTGATATTTTTATGTTTCTATACAAACATTGGATAGGAAGCATGATGAATAGGCTAGAAATGAAAATAGTAAAGTTATATTATACGCCATGTACAAGCAAGTCATATAAAATATTAATGCCAAGGGATAATGTAGGAAATGCAAGAACCGTTACCTTATCAATCACCTTTCGCCAGGTCCATTGGTCCATACCACTTGCAAAGAGTTGTCCTAATAAAAATAAAACCACTGTGTTGGCTGGCAATTAAATTTATAAATTAAATAAATAATACATTCCTAAACCCATACACAAGTGGTCATTTCGCTAGGCATGGAAAATATCAAAATAATCTATGAAATAAAAAATGGGCATACAATTAAATCGGCTAATGATGTCTAGAAAGTGTGTTCTTGGGGTAATTCCACCAAGAGACGTGGTTCTGGAATCACATTCCCCATGTCCTGTGAAGGAAATCAACAGTCAATCTATCGAGCACACATTTTCCACCAGAATATCATCTCACATTTAAATGCTATATTACAGTACCGTTTCCTCACTAATGTGGAAACTTGTGTTTGTATTCGACAAGATTTCTTTAACCATTGTATTAAAATGAAAACAACACACAAATTTTAAAGTTTAAGACAAAAATATATTAAATACACATATAAATAGGTTTTTACTGGAAATGTGTGGACACTATTAATACCACCATCGTGTCAAAAAATATAAAACAAAAAACAGAGGAAAGAGTCATGTTGTCTTACTATATGAATAAAATTTCACTAAATACTCTGGATAAATCTTTGTTATCTATGAAATGTTAACTTTCGAGTAAATAATAGCCCGCACGGGTGTGGCTCATTGGTGGTTTAGTTGTTATGAAGTCACTTGTTGTAAATATGAGGTCATGAGATCAAATCCCACTCAGGTTTACCTATGTCCGATGTCTTGCGGTGGGTGTGTGGCACCTAGGGGTATAGTGGTAGCAGGAATGAATCCCTGGACCCCATGTCACGCAAGTACCAACCCAGCTCCAGGTGTCGATTCCCCTAGTTAAAAAAAAAAACTTTCCAGTAAATAATATTTAGATATGGAAATATTTGTTCTAACAAAATCATCTTTGAGGAGCTCATGGAATGCTTTTGTAGTGCACATATAAATACATTTTTGTTGAATTATAAAAAACTAAAGAAACTGTTTAGGGGAGGAAGTTCAGGGATGAGCCTGCAGAGCTACGAGCATGGGCTTGTCGTGAGAATCATTGCATATGATGTTTCCATCTTTATTTGTTCTCCCATTGGATCTTCCACATAGACTTGGGGACCCCAGTGGATCTTTCTTGACCCCTTTTTTGTTATTTATTTCTCATCTTTTCTCCTAACAGTCCTTACAAACTCGACGACCAACATCTTTTCAAGGACATCCTCCAACAACAAAGTTAAATTCAAATGATTAAGAAGCAAAAACCTGAACATGAATTTGTTCTCCTCAGGTTCATGCTTGGGTTTCTTATTAGGAAGCACTCTAAGGTAGCCCTATAAGGAACACATCATTAACATATAACACGAATATCACTCGATGATCATCAACAACCTTGTAGTAAAGGTTGGAATTCACATCACTCTTGGTGAATCCCAAGCTCATCAAGAACTTCAAATATGTGCATACCATAGGTGGGGGGTCTGCTTCAGTCCATATAATTCCTTATTTAACATCAATAATGCATGTTGCAGCTACTTAATCTGTGTTGGAGCATATTTCTCCATTCTCACCTCAGTATCCTTCTCCCTCTATATTTATACACTCAACTCCATCTGCATGTGATTATCATGCACTCTATGCATCCATACACTATGCTCCCCTTGCATCCGATCATCTTGCACTCTATACATCTAGACACTCTACTTTCTCTACATCTGGACACTCTATGTCCTCTACATTTGATATCTTGTGCTAAATAAATCTATTACATTTTGCACTGTTTATCCGTATGTATCTATCTATACCATTTAAGACTCTCTTTGAGTTTGCAAACCAGCTCACTCCATTGCCTATATAATGTGCCCTCCTAGATGCAAATATGGACTACATACTTGATCTTATAGATCCATTTGGAAGTTAGCACTCTCTCCCTTTTAGTTCTTGAAACTATTTTCCAGATGATTCTTTATGATGGAATAATACTCATCCATCATGGCATTTTTCCAAGCCTTTTGGATTGTTGCTTCATCATAACCAAAGGGATAAGAATATATGATGTGACTTATCAATGAAATATAGCTCAAGAATTAGTAAGCTATTTTTTTTCTCTAGATGTACCACTAGACTATTCATGTTTCTCTACATCCTACAAGTTATCATGAATTCATAGTAGCTTCAGGATATGACTCACGGAATACGATACTATTGGTTCTTACTATACTGATCACTACAAGATATGTGACTCTCTCTTGTCAATTCAATAAGGAATGTTAATCTTGCTTGTTGGGTCCCTCTTGATCTTTTCCTCTTTTCATAAATCATTCAAGTCATTGGAGGTGAGATTTCCTTTATTATATGATCTCAAAATTTCTGATCTCCTTTCCTATCAAGTTATATACCTTGATCTTGAACTTATTGAATACTTTAACCTTAGTGTTCATCACTAGTCACAATCACATAGTGCAAGATATCATTCAAATATAATATTGTCATTGGTGCACACATACTTGGAGTGTGCTAGAATAAATAATCCTTCTGGAGTTAATCTTCAATCTCATCAAGTTTATCTTGTCTTTCCTTTGTTGATGGAGACTCATCAACATTGGCAGTTGATGCATGTTGCTTTCCCCTTCTTTTCTTTTGAGTACACTGATAAGCATAGTGTCCAAACTTCTTATAATTGTAGTATTCGATGTTTGAAATACCTATCCCTTTTTATCCTTGAGTTGGGGTTGATATTTCACATTAATGTTTATTTATAAAATTTATTTTTCCTTTTCCTTCTCTTGCATGGGATACATGATCTTGATTTTCTTCCTCTTTAGTTTTATGTAAATTATCCTTGCATTATACTCTCGCCTTGTATTGAATAAAATCAACCCATAGTCGATCAAACATGGGTAACTCCTCTCTTCCACAAAAACTCTTGGAAAATTGTTCTCGTTACAATAAAAATTCGTGCATCATCAATAATTTATCAAATCGCTTTGAGTGGATATCTCAAATAGGAGACCTTGATAAAACTATGTATCAAGATAATATTAGATGGACATCTTCATGTAATGGAGCTAATAATTCCTTAAGGCTACACTTCTGCTAGTGGTTCTTCTTTTCAACCATCCTATTAGGGATTCATACATTGGATTGGCATTCTTTAGTTCTTGAATGTGAGGAATAAAGTGGTCTTTTACATAATCTATTAATATCCTCTCAGATTTTTCTTCATTAGATTCTTATAATTGTCCTTCTCGTCAACATCTTATGGTTTTTAGACATCTTTCTTTACATAATAATGGATCTCATTTTCATCCATGATGAACAGTATCCTTGTTTTCCATTATTTGAAGTTTGAAGCACTATCTTACCTATCTTCTACTCTTAGGTTGGACACCATCTTTTTAAAGGTTGAAATATGATCTAAAAACCCTAGTAGAGGCTAGGTCAAAACTGAAGATTGGAAAATTTGAAATTTTCCTCCACACATAGATGTTACCTCCTAGGGATAGCTTCAAGATGTTGGAATTCTTTAGTTCTTCAATTTGAGGAATAAAGTGGTCTTTTACATAATCTATTAAGATCCTCTTGGATTTTTCTTCATTCTTCTTATAATTGGCTTTCTCGTCAACATCTTATGGTTTTTAGACATATTTCTTTACATAATATTGAATCTCATTTTCATCTATGATCAAGAGTATCCCTGTTTTCCACTATTTGAAGTTTGAATCACTATCTTACCTATCTTCTACTCTTAAGTTGGACACCATCTTTTCAAAGGTTGAAATATGATCTAAAAACCCTAGTCAAGGCTAGGTCAAAACTAAAGATTGACAAATTTGAACTTTTCCTCCACACATAGATGTTACCTCCTAGGGATAGCTTCAAGATGCTAACATCAAATCCATGTGTGGTTAGAAAGTCTCAAAACTATAATCCCTACTTTCTTGATCCCGACAAAAAATAGGTAAAAAATGAATTTTCACAAAACTGAAATCTACTTCCATAGGTAACTGCACCTCCCAAGGAGAGTTCCACAATTCTCTTTTCAAGTCCAATCTATGGACATAAGTGTTCAAACTTGGAATCCATAGTTTCTAGAATAGGGCAAAACTAGATTCTAGCAATGGTGTATTTTCAAAATTGTTGTGATCCCATGTTAAATTTTAATCCACTTTTTCAATTCTTGATAACTATTTAACAATAAAACTTTAAACATTTATTTTATGCCACAATTTCATTGCATAATCAATATTCACCTAGCAAAAAATAAAACAACGATCACTAAAATATAACCATGTTCAAGAGACACAAAGATTTTACATTGGTGAATCCGAACAAGAGAAAACCCAACAAAAAATAAATCAATATTCACGTAGCAAAAAATAAAACAACGGTCACTAAAATATAACCATGTTCAAGAGACACAAAGATTTTACATTGGTAAATCCGAACAAGAGAAAACCCAACAAAGTTTTCTAAAAGGAAATCAATCCAATTTCAAGTACAATGCCAAACATGAAGATGAACTGTAGCACAATAGAGGAACGTTTCCCTCTTTCACAAGAAACCCTAGTAAGTGTACATAATCTTCCAAAAGAAATAAGAGAATAAGAGAAACCCCAAAAATTGTGCTTCTTTACATTGTTAGGACTTCCATAGGGGTGCCTAGTTGGAGAGAAAAGGAGATGTGATGTTCTTGTGTGTCAGATGAAGTGTGAGAACACTTCTATTTATCTTGTACAATTGACTCGATTTCTTTTTTTAGAATTAATTAATTTCTTTTATAAATTAATTTCTTTTATGAATAAATTTCTTTTTTATGAATTAATTAATTAAATTTAAATGTTAATACTTAAAGAAACTAAAGAAATTCATTCAATCCCAAATAAAAAAACTTAAGTTATTTAGAAAGTCTAATTTATGAATCAAATATGGAGTAGAGTAGATTGTCCAGCATTGTAATTTTACCTATAATAAAAGCATTGTTTAATGAAGGGTTCCCAAGGTATTGGGAAATTGACATAAAAAATTAATATTTAAGCATGTGCTCATAGAAGGTGTTATTATGAATGAGGAATATGAAAATATAGAGCATGGTGGTTTGAAGAGGTCAAATAACACATAGTGTACTCATGTGTCAAATCACTCCGTAATCTTCCCAAATACATTAAACATAATTCTCATTACAGTACTTATAAGAAAAGTATGTCCTTAATCTTCACAAATACATTATATAATTCCCATTACATTCCATCACTATTAAGAAGCCTTTCTAATTATTATTATAACATTTCCCATTCATCTAATTCATGACTAAATCTAAATCAGAGGCTGAGCAGGTTCGAGGCTACATGTGTTCCTAGCTAAAGGCCCGTGTGAGGCCTCCTGCATCCATTGACAACAAAAAAACAAAGTGATTGATCGTTCATTCATGGGACAACACACGAACTGCAATTTATTAGACATTAAGAAAAAGAAAAAGAAAAAAACATGCTAAGAAATAATAAAATCTTTACCGGGAGGAGCAGGATCTTGGCCGCTAGTCTTGAAGAGAATTTTGCTACTCCTAGTGTTCCACCGAAACTCGACCTTATGACCAGCATTGAGTTGTTTTTTTCTCACAAACTCTTGCCATCCATTCTGAAACACGAAAGTCTTGCAACTTTCCTGGTATTTCAACACGAATTTTTCATCTATTTCTCTTCCCTCATCCATGTCAAATACTTCGAGATGGATACCTTCTTTCATCTCTTCACGCGTCCAAAATCTAAGCAAACGATGCTCATCCTTGTTGAGAATGATCATTTTACACTGACGATTATTTGTGTCACTCTGGGTGAGCTCCTTTTCGCACAAAACATGAATAAAATTGCTCATGATCTGCTGATTTCTTCACGTAGAAGGAGGAGGTTATAAGTGTGCGTAGACCTTGTCTGGACTGTAATACCTACTCAATATATACATCAATCCAGGTATTATTTCCCCGGTATTTAGTAATCAAGAAAAAGGATGCAACTTGCTTTTAATTGGCATGTTTGGGAGGAACTTCATAGAATGAACAGACTATCTAAAAAGAATGGAATGTTTACTTACTTGCCTTCTCTTCACAGCTTCTCTTCTCTTCTGGCTTTTCTCTTCACACCTTCACACTTCCAAAGACAAACAAGATGAATGAAGAACTGCCCTGGATTCTCTGAATTAATAGTCTTGGAAATTTGCTACTGTCAACATCTCACAAACAGTTCACTCCCACTTCACCTCAAAAGAATCCATGACCAACTAACTCCACTCTGTCACTCTCAGACTTCACTTGATTGAACGATCTTCTTTTTTCTTCTCTTCCAATTTGTGTTTCATCTCTTCCAATTTGTGCACATGCTTTTAAAAAGTTCTTCAATTATTAATTGAGCATCTAGTCCTTTTCCTTAGAGTCATTTTCAAGCCCTAATAAGTATTTTACTTATTAAAACTAAATACAAAATGCAATGAATTAAGAAAAAAGGTTGAATTTGTATACTAACACTTTCAAGAAAAAGGAGGAATGAGGAACCATGTATTCTTGATTGGTGTAGATTGATTTCATTTTCACCATCACGATCACTGCCACTCCAGCTGACGTGAAAGGAGGATGGTGGCCCTAGCATTCTACTTTTATTGTGTTAGTCATCGATGATGAAATGACATAGACGTCACGACACAGAATTGCGTTAAAAAGCTCGCCCCTTGTCTGCATTCAGTTAAGTAAGATCTCAAGCACTGTCACGCAATGTGATGAGGATGTGCAATCGAAAACCAATGCCACCCTGTCATGTATTTTTTTTACATTTATGTGTCAAACTATTTTTTGGTACTATATATGAATATAAATAGTTTCATAGTATCTGTTATAAAAAAATTTATAATCTTCTAACTTATCAAAAATATAATAAGTTTGAAAAGCTTTTTGCTAAGTATTATTCTTCTTACTATCTGATACACCAAAGTCAATCTCATGGAGGCTTATCATCATCATTATCATTAAATTGGAGGCTTATCATCATCATTATCATTAAATAGGCCACTGTTTTGCCACCCTCAAATTTTTAATTAGGTAATAAATTTGGGAATTCCATATTTGAACTTTCAAACTTACATATGTAGAAATGCTTTGAGGTTTCTTAGAATGCTGAATCTATTTTTGCACTCAAAAATAAGATTTCAGTTACATAAAAATCTAAATAAAAAAAAAATCACAATTTAAAAAAAAAATAGGAGGAGATGTTTTGATGTTGGATATTGCCTATCATAAAACATCTAGTATAAATGTCCACCATTCATAGATGAAACGAAGTTTCATTAGACCTTTGTATCATTCCATAGTTCATTTTTGTTGAAGAAGGAGGTGTGACAAGTTGTGCTAAATTATGTTCAAATCATCTTTAACTATTTTTTAACCATAAATTGAAATTAAAGATGAAAATTAGATTTGTATTATAGAAAAATTAAGTATGCTTTTTTTATGAAGTGAAACTTTTATCATTTTAATTCTAAATTGATCAAGCTTTGATACTTACCTAAATATTTAGTATGTTCTCAAACTATTCATATGTAAATCATTGTTTAAGAATGCTCAATTTCCATATAGGATAGCAAGAACTATCCAAGTGTCATTAATTATTTTAGTTTTAATTAATTGGATTATATATCTTTTTTGTTTTGAAGTTTAGGATAGGGATGACATTATAATTTATTATTAATAACTTAATATATTTATTAAAGTGTCATGATTCAAGTCCATGTTTAGCATGGTATTACAATTCTCCCTCATAAGTACTGCATTTATAGTGGTGGAGTTATTTTTAGGTAGATGATTGTTAAAGTTAAAACTCTAGATTTTTTTTGCTCAATTTTATCTCTAATTCATTTTCACAAATAACTTTTGGACTCAACCTCTTGTAATTCATGATGTGAGAATATAATGGACTTTATAAGTGAAGTTATTTAGTTACCAAATTTTCCATTGGTTTCAGAAATCCAATAATGTCTTAAAAATTAAAATTTTATTCCATTTTGTATATTGACATGTGGAAGGGTGTGGATATCCTAAAATTATTCTTTTTTACTCTAGACCCATATAGAGATAGGGATCTCTTCAATAGCGTAAACCTTGCATCTCAAGCTGAAATAAATCAATGGTAAAAGTGTCCCCACACCCTTCTATAAACACGATTCAATCTCATTGATCTTGTGGGAAGTGATGGAGTGAACATTATGAATATATGATGATAGATAGTCGTTGCCATGATTCAAGTTTGAAACTTGACTCAATGGTGTCAATTTGGGAGGGAAGTGATGGAGTGAACATTATGAATATACGGTGATAGATAGTCGTTGACATGATTCAAGTTTGAAAGTTAACTCAATGGAATGGTGTCAATATGGGAGGGAAGGGATGGAGTGACCTTTAGGAATACCTAGTGATAGATAGTCATTTCCCCAACTTAACTTTGAAACTT
>LPNX010911795.1:0-54709 GCA_001517045.1 Pseudotsuga menziesii | reverse complement strand
AAGGCATGTATCTAAGTTTTATTTTCCATTTTAATTATTATTGCTAATTAATGAGGTGTAAATAAGCTGCCTAGTCAGGTGGGGCGCATTGGGAAAGTCTAATAGCCAAGGAAGGAAAGAGGAAACACTATGACAAAAGATGTCATAGGAAACAAAGAGGAAAATACCTAAAAATAGGAAAAAAGCAGTCAAGGATAAAGCAAGCAAGTTTTTAAAGGAAAGAACAGTTTCCTTATGAGTCTGGAAAAGCAAAAAATGTGTCATAACTCAAAATAAGCAAATTTTGACCAAGAGAGGGTGCAGCTTCTAATTATGGAGGAGGATTTGAACTTGGAAACAACATCACATGGTCCTACTTGCTAAATTCCCCAAAGGAGACGCCTATGTGGCCAAGGTTAGGGTTTGTTGAGGGTTGACTTGCTCTCACAGGTCACCTTGGATCCTTACTTGCTAAGAAGGTCACTCAACACTCTATTAAAGGTGAATTCAACCCCATTGACTCAGTTTGGATGATTTGATATTGTGGTTATGCTATGTGAGCATACTCTCTGAGTGTTGTGCCTCAGACCATTGGGTGATGATCCCCAAATCCCTCCTCCCTTATCTTCCATCTCCCTTTCTATCTATTGCAGGTTTATGGAGCACTAATTTCAGCCATTGAATCTTATTCTACAATTTATAACAGCCTTCATCAAGTTTAGGTTGAGCTCCAGTGAAGCCCATGCTTCCCCTATGCTCACAGACCCTTGTTGGTCAAGATTTGGGCCTCCTGCCCCTTAATTTTGGAATCCTCTTGTAATGGTCAGTCAATAATGTTATTTCTATTCTGTAGTGTCAGTATATTATGAAAAATACATTTATCAGGTCGAGATATCTCAGACCCTGAAGGATATTATCTAAGTTCCATTAAAAGACTCTATTTTATCAGTGTATGGGGGAATTGAGTGAATATGTGTGTTGTAATGAGTATTTCATGATGGGGAAGGGATTCAAATAAATATTCATTTTAAGAGAGTTCATAATTATCTCTCTTTTAAATCTCAAGTTTCACAAAATTTGATTTAAGATGATTTAATAGTTCTTTTAAGACCCTAGCTAGATTACTAGTTTCTAATAACTAGTTTTACTGAAATTGATGCAAAATAGATTGGAGGAGAAAAATCTGATGCATAGAGATGAGCACAGTTTAGAATTTTGGACTCTCTTGCAGCATGATGAAGCTGAAATGCCAAGGCATGATATTCTTTCTAATTCTTGTAAATATCACATGTCATTCCAGCCTTCAGAGATATCCTCTACTTCACACCATGGAAGTGATTTTGCAGAAAATTCAAAGGCTGACTTGTTTGATGAGAATGAGTTTTGTGTTGTGGATCCATGCCACAAGAAAAGTAGTATTATATGTTAGTTATTAGAGGAAGAAACCTTGGTCCAGGATCTTCTTTGTGAGCCACATCATTTGAGTGGACCACTTAAAGAGGACACAGAAAAGCTTAAGGCATCCTTGAAAAACCTTGTTGACATCAATGCCTTGGTGGCTAGATGTTGTTGGAAATATTCTGGAGGAGAAATGGAAGGAGAAGCCTTTCTGAAGGAGTGCATAGCACTAAAAAAAGGAATGGCCAAGATGAAGGAGAGTTATATGAACCTATTGTCTGACAAAGACCATCTCCTCACAATGGCTGAAATGTATCACTGTGTAGTCAAGAAGGAAGAAGAAGAAGTAGAAAGGCTCACTAATAAGTTAGAGATCACTATTGACTTATTGAAGAGCACACAAATATCCCTTAGAGAGTCAAAGTTGTAGATCTGTCGACTTCAAAATGATTTGAAATTGTCACACCTTTCATGTTTCATGGAAGAAAATTTTTTGGGTATAATTGAGGGACCTCATGTGGAGGACAACCATGAGGGAGGAGCAGATTTGCAGGTGTTTGTAAAGAGCCCTGATGAAGATTATTTTGGCCAAGCACCTGTTGATATGCAGAAGGGAATAAAGGAGTTCTTAGCTATGAGAAATATGGCTGAGGACATTTCAAGTGAATCAACAAGAAAACATGATCATCTATTCATGGATTGGGTAACTAAAATTATCACAGAAATAGAGGATAAAATATGTACTAGAATTTCTTGCACCAGTGAAGGGTTGTCTAACACATTTGCTTGGGAAGAGATACATTTTGACAACTCCTTATGGATGATAGAATCTGATCCAAAGGAGGTGGCTGATCACATACCATATGGATCAGAAAACAAAATTCCTTGTTCATCAATTGATTGGGTGGATAGAGACACCTTGGGAATAAAGGATGTGGGAGGTAAGAGTTTAATTTCTGCAATAAGTTCTTTGGTGTGAATGGCATTTCCAGGACATGTGGGAAGCCGCAAAGACTTAATTTGCAGCCATTGGATACCTACCATACACATGCACATGAGGTGCATTCTAAATTCTTTGTGCTTAAGGAATTTTGGGATGCAGATGACGAGTTCCAAGCACATGTCCATTGCCCGAGAAAGGATGAAATTTCTCATGGAAGGAGTCTTGTTTTCAGTGAAGAGTCAGAAGAGATACCTTGTGTTGGACCAACCCATGATGGGTTTGATGCATCCACACCTTTGGTGGGCACATTTTGCAGAGGTTTTTTTTACTATAAATCAGTCCACACTTCTAGTTCAGCAGGCACACATAGGGATGAAAATTGGGTGAAGGGATTTTTCCCATTGATGCCACATGAGGAGCAGGAGGCTCCCGCATATTGCATTGATGACTTAATGGTTCAGCCATGTGGTGTGAAAATTTCACCATTACCTTTTTATGTGTACATGAAACATCATAGGCATCTATTTGATGTCTTCATCATGCATGGCTATCAATGGAAGTTCCACTTGAGTCAGTTTGGTGGAACACGTAGCATAATGTTGAGTTTTTGCACCAGAACAAAGATAGCAGATGAGGAATTCCATGTTTGGTGGGAGAGTTTAAAAAATGTTCAGTTTGGCATGGGGAGAGATGATCTCCTAGTATGGTGGTATGATTTTCATAACTTCATTCTCATCCTCTACAATGATAATATTTTGTTCTTTTTATTGATGGGTGGAAGGAGGCAGATAAAACCATGGGATCCAGGAATTCTTAGGAATGACAGAGTTCAAAAGGTGGCAGAAAAATTTGGGTCCTTGCAGAGGAGGCAGTGGGATCTAGGAATTCTACTCAATTAATTTAACTGGGTTGGCAATTTTGATAAAGGAAGTGGCATAAGAGAAATGACTATGATTAGAGTGGTGCAGCAGAAACATGGTGGAAAAATTTGCAGCACTCTGTGGTGCTTCTCCTTGAGGACAAGCAGATTTGGGGGAAGAGGACTGTCATGTCCCCTCAAAGTGGCCATTAAAGTGTTGACCATACTGGACTCCTAGGAGGGGCTCAATTTGACATTAATCATGCTCCCTAGGTAAATTTTGTAATAATTAATTAAGGCATGTATCTAAGTTTTATTTTCCATTTTAATTATTATTGCTAATTAATGAGGTGTAAATACGATGCCTAGTCAGGTGGGGTGCATTGGGCAAGTCTAATAGCCAAGGAAGGAAAGAGGAAACACTATGACAAAAGCTGTCATAGGAAACAAAGAGGAAAGTACCTAAAAATAGGAAAAAAATAGTCAAGGATAAAGCAAGCAAGTTTTTAAAGGAAAGAACCGTTTCCTTATGAGTGTGGAAAAGCAAAAAACGTGTCATAACTCAAAATAAGAAAATTTTGACCAAGAGAGGGTGCATTTTCTAATTATGAAGGAGGATTTGAACTTGGAAACAACATCACATGGTCCTACTTGCTAAATTCCCCAAAGGAGACGCCTATGTGGCCAAGGTTAGGGTTTGTTGAGGGTTGACTTGCTCTCACAGGTCACCTTGGATCCTTACTTGATAAGAAGGTCACTCAACACTCTATTAAAGGTGAATTCAACCCCATTGACTCATTTTGGATGATTTGATATTGTGGTTATGCTATGTGAGCATACTCTCTAAGTGTTGTGCCTCAGACCATTGGATGATGATCCCCAAATCCCTCCTCCCTTATCTTCCATATCCCTTTCTATCTATTGCAGGTTTATGGAGCACTAATTTCAGCCATTGAAGCTTATTCTAGAATTTATTACAGCCTCCATCAATTTTATGTTGAGCTCCAGTGAAGCCCAT
Source organism: Pseudotsuga menziesii (assembly GCA_001517045.1). Classification (NCBI taxonomy): domain Eukaryota; kingdom Viridiplantae; phylum Streptophyta; class Pinopsida; order Pinales; family Pinaceae; genus Pseudotsuga; species Pseudotsuga menziesii. The sequence goes on along the minus strand of LPNX010911795.1, from coordinate 50,512 downwards.
GCTTCCCCTATGCTCACAGCCCCTTGTTGGTCAAGATTTGGGCCTCCTGCCCCTTAATTTTGGAATCCTCTTGTAATGGTCAGTCAATAATGTTATTTATATTCTGTAGTGTCAGTATATTATGAAAAATACATTTATCAGGTCTAGATATCTCAGACCCTGAAGGATATTATCTAAGTTCCATTAAAAGACTCTATTTTATCAGTGTATGGGGGAATTGAGTGAATATGTGTGTTGTAATGAATATTTCATGATGGGAAAGGGATTCAAATAAATATTCATTTTAAGAGAGTTCATAATTATCTCTGTTATAAATCTCAAGTTTCACAAAATTTGATTTAAGATGATTTAATAGTTCTTTTAAGACCCTAGCTAGATTAATAGTTTCTAATAACTGGTTTTACTGAAATTGATGCAAAATAGATTCTGTTAACCCAAATTGAGCTCTGTCAGTTCCTATAGATCAGTAACAAAACCACATTCCCATATAAATCTCCAAAACCATTTTTGGTTTGGTTTTTACCCCCCTTTTGCATCCTCCTCTGCGTAGGGTTCTCCTTGGCCAAAACTGCCAAAAATCCCAAATTCACACAAAACTTCTTAGAAATTTACAGAACATCAATGAACTATATAAATCCTTTATTTGTGTTATATTAATTTTTGAATAAACCTTTTCATGTTTCCAGAATCCCCTGGTTGAAACAGACCGAACTACTCTCCTTAGTTGCACGGTTTGGCTGCCCAGAAGCGTGGTAGTAAGTTTCCGCAGTGCGGACTTTGAACCCTTAATGGAAACAGATATAAATGTGTTAGTGGAGAGGAAATTCAATGTCTGATTGTATTTTGTTTCTTCCCGCTGATCACTCCTTTTGTCTGCAAAATTTCCCAGAATAAACCCCTTATTTTCCCAGTCAGAGAAGTCATTGTGTAAATTAATTCAAGTTCAGAAATTTGAATATAATTAATAGAATTAGAGAGTGTTCAGGTCTGTACACCATACTTGGGACATCAAAGTGGTATCAGAGCACTTTCCTCTACTCCTGTGGAAAGAAGGCTCTCTATTGATTAACATTACAGATCAGTAAGTCAAAATTGCAACCATGAGGTTGCTACCAGTGATTGAAGCATAAGAGGTGATATATGCTAATGATGGATTGCAAATGTCAAGAGACCATGATGTTTACTTTTTTGAAAATGAGGAGTATGAATATAAAATGGTTGAACCATCAATGGCTAATCCTAAGAAGGATTTAACAAAGATGATAGATGCAAGTGAAAACTTGCCCCAACACTACAAAGAGTATCTTGCATTGGGGGGGAATATTTGTAAATTTATTCCTTTCAAAGATTATTTTTATTTCAGATTTGGATTTGATCCCAAGGATGTGGATGAGAAATATTTAAATGCCAGGAAATCATCCGTAGAGGAAACCAATTGTTCCAACTATGTGAGTAAGGAAGAAGAAAGAAAATCCAAAAGAGAAGATGCATCAAAGACATATGTTGGTCCAAGTATTATGAGATTGTTTGGGTTTTATTTTAGTAGACCTTCCAAAAGTGGTGACAGGAGTACTATTCTACATAATGAAGTTTAATCAACTTGCTTGGAAAAGAAAGAGCCACTGACAAACCACCATTCAAAGGAGAAGGTCATAAACTTTCCAGAGGAAAAAACATGTAGTGCTTCTAATGGAAGTATTGATGAGGAAAAAGAGGAAGGGTCTGTTGGTCCAAACCATCTGGATGGGAAGGATGAAGAGGAGGAAAATATCCCAAATCCATTCTCAATCCTAGAAAAAGGACATGATTCACTTATTTATTCAAGTGATCAAGGAAAAGAAAATATCCATGAGGTGAAGTGCAAATCAGCACAAGGTGGGGTCATAGGTAAAGGAGTTGAAGATGAAGGCACTTAAAGTTTTTGGGTGGGTGATCTCCAAATCACTGCTCAAGGTTTTTGCTCATGTATGGGTGGTGAGACATATTTTGGATAATATCCAAAAGAGGTACAAAAATCAGATTTACAGTCACATCCTGAGCCACGGAGTGAAGAATAAAACAAGGCCACACTGCTCAGGTGTGAGGCAGGAAAATTGGTGGAGGAGAAGGCCACCTTAGTATCACTTCAGAAAGATGATAAGGTAAAAAACATGGACAGTAACATGTCTGATTTTTGCAGCAGCCATGTACACCCACAACTATATGATGCATGGGGGAAGGAAAAGACATCATCAGAACTTCCCAATGAAGTGGAAGACAAGCCCCCACCAGTCGGGTGTGAACTAGTAAAGTTGGAGGAGAAAAATCTGATGCATAGAGATGAGCACAGTTCAGAATTTTGGACTCTCTTGCAGCATGTTGAAGCTCAAATGCCAAGGCATGATATTCTTTCTAATTCTTGTAAATATCACATTTCATTCCAGCCTTCAGAGATACCCTCTACTTCACACCATGGAAGTGATTTTGCAGAAAATTCAAAGGCTGACTTGTTTGATGAGAATGAGTTTTGTGTTGTGGATCCATGCCACAAGAAAAGTAGTATTATATGTCAGTTATTAGAGGAAGAAAACTTGGTCCAGGATATTCTTTGTGAGCCACATCATTTGAGTGGACCACTTAAGGAGGACAGAGAAAAGCTTAAGGCATCCTTGAAAAACCTTGTTGACATCAATGCCTTGGTGGCTAGATGTTGTTGGAAATCTTCTGGAGGAGAAATGGAAGGAGAAGCCTTTCTGAAGGAGTGCATAGCACTGAAAGAAGGAATGGCCAAGATGAAGGAGAGCTATATGAACCTATTGTCTGACAGAGACCATCTCCTCACAATGGCTGAAATGTATCACTGTGTAGTCAACAAGGAAGAAGAAGAAGTAGAAAGGCTCACTAATAAGTTAGAGATCACTATTGACTTATTGAAGAGCACACAAATATCCCTTAGAGAGTCAAAGTTGCAGATCTGTCAACTTCAAAATGATTTGAAAATGTCACACCTTTCATGTTTCATGGAAGAAAATTTTTTGGATATAATTGAGGGACCTCATGTGGAGGAAAACCATGAGGGAGGAGCAGATTTGCATGTGTTTCTAAAGAGCCCTGATGAAGATTATTTTGGCCAAGCACCTGTTGGTATGCAGAAGGGCATAAAGGAGTTCTTAGCTATGAGAAATATGGCTAAGGACATTTCAAGTTGATCAACAAGCAAACATGATCATCTATTCATGGATTGGGTAACTAAAATTATCACAGAAATAGAGGATAAAATATGTACTAGAATTTCTTGCACCAGTGAAGGGTTGTCTGACACATTTGCTTGGGAAGAGATACATTTTGACAACTTCTTATGGATGGTAGAATCTGATCCAGAGGAGGTGGCTGATCACATACCATATGGATCAAAAAACAAAATTCCTTGTTCATCAATTGATTGGGTGGATAGAGACACCTTGGGAATAAAGGATGTGGGAGGTAAAGAGTTTAATTTCTGCAATAAGTTCTTTGGTGTGAATGGCATTGCCAGGACATGTGGGAAGCCGCAAAGACGTAATTTGCAGCCATTGGATACCTACCATACACATGCACATGAGGCGCATTCTAAATTCTTTGTGCTTAAGGAATTTTGGGATGCAGATGACGAGTTCCAAGCACATGCCCATTGCCCGAGAAAGGATGAAATTTCTCATGGAAGGAGTCTTGTTTTCAGTGAAGAGTCAGAAGAGATACCTTGTGTTGGACCAACCCATGATGGGTTTGATGCATCCACACCTTTGGTGGGAAAATTTTGCAAAGGTTTGTTTTACTATAAATCAGTCCACACTTCTAGTTCAGCAGGTACACATAGGGATGAAAATTGGGTGAAGGGATTTTTCCCATTGATGCCACATGAGCAGGAGGCTCCCACATATTGCATTGATGACTTAATGGTTCAGCCATGTGGTGTGAAAATTTCACCATTACCTTTTTATGTGTACATGAAACATCAAAGGCATCTATTTGATGTCTTCATCATGCATGGCTATCAATGGAAGTTCCACTTGAGTCAGTTTGGTGGAACATGTAGCATAATGTTGAGTTTTTGCACCAGAACAAAGATAGCAGATGAGGAATTCCATGTCTGGTGGGAGAGTTTAAAAAATGTTCAGTTTGGCATGGGGAGAGATGAGCTCCTAGTATGGTGGTATGATTTTCATAACTTCATTCTCATCCTCTACAATGATAATATTTTGTTCTTTTTATTGATGGGTGGAAGGAGGCAGATAAAACCATGGGATCTAGGAATTCTTAGGAATGACAAAGTTCAAAAGGTGGCAGAAAAATTTGGGTCCTTGCAGAGGAGGCAGTGGGATCTAGGAATTCTACTCAGTTACTTTAACTGGGTTGGCAATTTTGATAAAGGAAGTGGCATAAGAGAAATGACTATGATTAGAGTGGTGCAGCAGAAACATGGTGGAAAAATTTGCAGCACTCTGTGGTGCTTCTACTTGAGGACAAGCAGATTTGGGAGAAGAGGACTGTCATGTCCCCTCAAAGTGGCCATTAAAGTGTTGACCATACTGGACTCCTAGGAGGGGCTCAATTTGACATTAATCATGCTCCCTAGGTAAATTTTGTAGTAATTAATTAAGTAAGGCATGTATCTAAGTTTTATTTTCCATTTTAATTATTATTGCTAATTAATGAGGTGTAAATAAGATGCCTAGTCAGGTGGGGTGCATTGGGAAAGTATAATAGCCAAGGAAGGAAAGAGCAAACACTATGACAAAATCTATCATAGGAAACAAAGAGGAAATTACCTAAAAGCAGGGAAAAAGCAGCCAAGGATAAAGCAAGCAAGTTTTTAAAGGAAAGAACAGTTTCCTTATGAGTCTGGAAAAGCAAAAAAGGTGTCATAACTCAAAATAAGCAAATTTTGACCAAGAGAAGGTGCAGTTTCTAATTATGAAGGAGGACTTGAACTTGGAAACAACTCCACATGGTCCTGCTTGCTAAATTCCCCAAAGGAGGTGCCTATGTGGCCAAGGTTAGGGTTTGTTGAGGGTTGACTTTCTCTCACAGGTCACCTTGGATCCTCACTTGCTAAGAAGGTCACTCAACACTCTATTAAAGGTGAATTCAACCCTATTGAATCATTTTTGATGATTTGATATTGTGATTATGCTATGTGAGCATACTCTCTAAGTGTTGTGCCTCAGACCATTGGGTGATGATCCCCAAATCCCTCCTCCCTTCTCTTCCATCTCCCTTTCTATCTATTACTGGTTTATGGAGTGATAGTGTCAGCCATTGAAGCTTATTCCAAAATTTATTACCACCTCCATCAATTTCAGGTTGAGCTCCAGTGAAACCCATGTTTCACCTATGCTCACAGCCCCTTGCTGGTCAAGATTCGGGCCTCCTGCCCCTTAATTTTGGAAGCCTATTGTAACGGTCAGTCAATAATGTTATTTCTATTTTGTATTGTCAATATCTTATGAAAATTGAATTTATCAGGTCTATATATCTCAGACCCTGAAGGATATTATCTCAGTTCCATTAAAAGACTCTATTTTATGAATGTATGGGGGAATTGAGTGAATATGTGTGTTGTAATGAATATTTAATGATGGGGAAGGGATTAAAATAAATATTCATGTTCAGAGAGTTCATAATTATCTCTGTTATAAATCTCAAGTTTCACAAAATTTGATTTAAGATGATTTAATAGTTCTTTTAAGACCCTAACTAGATTACTAGTTTCTAATAACTAGTTTTACTGAAATTGATGCAAAATAGGTTTGGTTAACCCAAATTGAGATCTGTCAGTTCCTGTAGATCATTAACAAACCAAAATTCCCATATCAATATCTATAACCATTTTTTTTTTTGGTTTTTACCCCCCTTTTGCATCCTCCTCTGCGCAGGGTTCTCCTTGGCCAAAACTGCCAAAAATCCCAAATTCACCCAAAACTTCTTAGAACTTTCCAGAACATCAATGAACTGTATAAATCATTTATTTATGTTATATTAATTCTGGAATAAACCTGTGCAATTTTCCATAATCCCTTGGTTGAAACAGACCGAACTACTCTCCTTAGTTGCATGGTTTGGCTGCCCAGAAGCGTGGTAGTAAGTTTCCACAGTGCGTACTCTGAACCCTAAATGGCACCAGATATAAATGTGTTAGGGGAGATTAAATTCAATGTCTGATTGTCTTTGGTTTCTTCCCACTGCTCACTCCTTTTGTCTGCAAAATTTCCCAGAATAAACCCCTTATTTTCCCAGTCAGAGAAGGCATTGTGTAAATTAATTCAAGTTCAAAAATTTTAATATAATTAACAGAATTGGAGAGTGTTCATTTCTGTACACCAGACTTGGTACATCACACAAAAACAAAAAAAACTTTTCCACACAATGGGGTTAGATCTTGGTTAGCTTACCCGGAAAGTCTACGTTTTCAAGTTTTCTCGTTGTTTCTGATTTGTCGTGATCACACAAGGTGCACAACAAAGAGCATACGTAGCTGAGAAGACAAGAAAAAAAACTTCCCCTTACTATTTCTGATTCACCATGATTGCACAAGGTGCACGGCAAAGAGCATACGCAGTCAGGGAAGGCAACAGTCCGAGACTAAAACAAAAAAGATATAATAATAAACTGATAAAATATGAGATATTTACAAAAAACAAATCTGTCACTGTAACATTATACCTTCATATTTGTCGAAATGGGTGTTTCTGGAGCAAACAGAAACTATTTCACAATGGAAACGGTGCTCCGAAGGCAATGGAACAACTCCCATGGGCCAAAAATGCACAAAAAATCCAGAACCAGAAACCCTTTCAAATTTTCAGCAACACCAGTTCCAGATCTTGATCAAAACCGAAAATGACTCTTCATAAAAACTCTGATACCATGTTCGGGTACACAAGGTACTCCCAAAAGACCGAACACCTTGAGTAACCGCTTCACACAAATAGATCACAGATCAACACACTGATGTTTGTCACGTGGTTAAAACCCTCAAGAGGGAAATAGTCCACGGCCCCAACCAAATAGCTACTTGGAGCAATTTATTATGCAAAAGAAAGAAAGTTACATGAGCTTCTCATAATCAATCAACTAGCCAAGGACCCTCTATGCTCTTTAAAAAGAGATCATAGACCAATCAGGTGTTAAGCCACGGATCAATGGTAGGTATGATCTAAGAGAAGTTGAACTGTCAGATCACTCTATGTTTAGAACATATCATGACCATCGGATTAGAATATTTACAAATGCATACTAATGCATACTAAACAAACATACTTTTACCTAACGGATATATTACACAAGTTGATCTTAACTAACTCCTAAGTGTCTAAATATATTAACCGGTAGTAATAAGCTATTTCTATAATAATTGTTGTCTTTGTGTAAGGAGCTCAGAAACGTGGCGGCCGAGAAAAGTCACTCAGGATCCCTCTGGGGTATTGTGTTTTTGTGAAGGGTAGTAATAAGCTATTTCTATGACAATTGTTATCTCTATGTAAGGGCAGTACTCATCTTTGTAAGGGCGGTACTCATTTGTGTAAGTGTAGTAGCAAGATAAGTGTTTTTTCTTTTCTGGTAGTTGTCTCCAAATGGCAGTGTTGAACTATGTCGATCTCTTTTTAGTGGTTACACCACTGTCCGATTAATAAAATCTATATCTGTTCTTGTCAAGAAAAAAAATCTACTAGGATAGAGTACATAAGCTCTCTCAAATTTGATGGCATGGAACCACCACTTATTTAGGTTAATAATTTATTCAGGGGTAATTCCATTTAATTTTTTATTGAGAACAATAATATAAGTTGTGGGTGAAACTATCTTTCCTTGCATAATAGATTGTGCAAAGATCATGGTATCAAACCTCTCAAACAAACTTTTTATTGGTTTTATCTCATTATGATTTGAATTTTCAATGTGAGAACCCCCAATATTATCCCATTTGTAATCAATATACGAGACATAATCCCAACCAATTGTACAAGTTGAGTCTCAAATAGTGGTAATGCCATCTACCTTTGGAGATCAAGTGTAGTGGATTTCACTACCCTTTCTGTAAAATAAAACATCAAAATTGGCTAAATTCACGTCCCCAGAAGCTAATAAGGATTGTATTTCAAATATAATCCACATTGTTGACTATATAAATCCATAACAACCCAAAACCTATTTAACCAAAAATACCATGCTATATCCATATCTCTGGTCATTGATGTGGCCTATTAAATGACCATCCATGGTTATAAAACACCTACAAGATGAAATAGATATTATATGTGGTTGGCAAGAAGTTGAGTTGACCTCACTTTGGTTTTGGATGGTTGTCATAAAATTAGTACTTCAATAACCATCTTAATATACAAATGAGTAGCAGTGTGCTCTCTAGTACATGGTACTGCCAGAGCTTTATGAACTTTCCAACAGTGAGGTAAATCATTGAGGATAACCCTATCCAGAGACACAAGGGATTATTTCACCACATTAAAAACTTTTACTCAGAATTATGAATGACCCACTATAACTTTTTATACAAACACATAATTATTCTACAATTAGGTTAATGGATTAAACTAGTTTTGGTATGCACTAGCGAAAGCCAATCAAGGGGTTAGAAGAGATAATTTTAATCAATAAGAAAATATGGCATTAAGTCTTGAAGCATTTAAAATGTAATAAAGGCTTGAAAACCATAAATGCGACTAACTTACCATGATGTCAACCATTATGACACTAATGGGGGGTATATAGGGGTTGAATTTACAGGGTTAAATGTATATGTAATAGGGATTGGCCTAATAGAGGACCCACATGGGCAATGGGTGAGAATATGTATTATTTATATTTAGAGGTCAATATAGTCATTATTGTATACATGGACTTCGAATTCCGATATATGGACATAGATGGGCTAATTGGGAGAGGTTTTCCTCGTGAAAAAGGATTAGTTATGCAATTCATCTCTCTTATAACTTTGGAATCTATCCTCCACGCTCATATTTGGTGTACATTGTGTGTATGTTGGTTTTATCATGCTATTTATAGTATTGGGTTTGTAACATTTGATATTAGAGTATTTTGCACCTTCAAAACTAGTCATCTCATCATTTTTATTTCACGGATTTCAGATCCACTCTTTTTTTGGATCGGATCTCTTAGTATATCTCTTTCTGTAGATTGGATATCTTTGTTTCACAGCTTTCAGATCCATTCTATACAAGTTGTGGATTTTTTCCAGTGATAACAGATAATTAAATAAAATATATATATGAAGATGCAAAGTCCAAAATGAGTGCCACCTATGGAATTAGAAAGAATACAGACTAGGGTTTTTCCTAAGTTACCACAATACAGATACAAGTCTGGATTCAAATTCAAGTTCAAATTCGGATCTGGGTATGGATCCACCAGATTTTTGAAACGCTAGGATCCAAATATGGCAAGGAAATGACAAATAAATAAATAAATATATTATCATAATTTTTTTTTTAAAGAGTTCAGAATAAAAACCATTCAAGAATCACAATAATAAAACTACAAGTCATATCCAAAGAAGAGAATTCTTATGCATATTATTGGCCATTCATGTACCATAAACGGTAACTGATAATTTGATAAATTATAACCCATATTGAAGACCATTTTAGCAGAAAGCATGAGGCGGGTCATAATAGCATTTTTGTGAGCCACGTCATCATCTCCATATCAGCAATGAATAAGTGGTTTTCTTGAAGCTGGTTTCAAAACTAAAATAACAGTGGGTGAAATGAGCAAGTGAAGCACATAACGATATATCAGACCTTGAGCATAATGATCGATCAAACCTTGATAGAGAAGACCTTGATGGATTAGACCTTGAGAGCAATATGTTGACATATGGACAGATACAAGCTTAACCAGAAATGGAGTTTAAGGTTTTAGCGTTTTGTCATTTAGAATTTTTAGGAGTTTTCATTAAAAATCTAGAGATATAGCTGAATGCAAAGAAGAAGTTTGTCCTCATTGATGTAATGTATAATAGGGTTCCCATAATTCTATGTTCTCTATAAATTACTCATCATCCGATTTTGATTAACTGTTAGTTATAATTTCAAATTTAACCTCCATAGGTCAATCTATTCAACATTCAAGCAAGCTAAATTTCAACATTATACTTTTGGCATATTTAGTTTGAGAGACAATCACACCACTAACTCTAGATTTTGTAAAGAGAAGAAAAATTAGAAAGAAGTGAATAGAGAAATATTTTGTAATTATGTTTTATAATATAATGGCGTGCATGGTTTTTTTGGATATTGAATGAATGAATGGTTTAATGAATGCTAGATTTTATTGAATGAATGTGTTGACTAAATAAAGGAATGGTTTAATGAATGTTATATTTTATTAAATGAATGTCTTGACTGAATGAATGAATGGTTTAATGAATGTTAGTTTTTTTTCAATGAATGGTAAATGTTTGTTTATGATGAAATCTGCATGAATTTGCACTAAAAAAAAAATCAAGTACATGCATTGGATTTGGGGAATTGACAGTGATGTGAGGGGGGGTAGGGGCCATAAGAACTTCCACCTTCACGTGGTTGGCCCTGTTCAATAGAGAATATTAAATTATTCTCGAAATGGAGAGGATCTCAATTAATGGTAAGGAATTATCCATTTCCCACAGTTATTTCTTTGAAGCATTATTGTCATAGCATGTATTCCATGACTTATAAAATTTATTCTAGTGTATATACTATGTAGTGTTGAAATTTTACTATTGTTATTTCACTCATCCCTTGGAACTTGTTACAGATAGCCTTGGGAAACATTTTGATATTTCAGAAGAAAAAAATGGCATTTTGATGTGATCAATGGTCTTATATACTTTGTTTTGGTGTTCTCCATGTTTCCTCATATGAACTCTTATTACCCATTATTTTATTTGAATATTATTGTAATTTACATTGTTAAATTAAAAATGTTCATTATTGATGTTGTTTTTCTTCATTGAGACAAACTACTGAGACTGTAATTTTTTAGATTCATTTTGTTATTTTCATAAACAAGCAAATTTTTATTTGAGGGCTCCTAACATGAAATTATTGCAACAGGAAAATATTTGTAGTATGTTGAAAGATGTTTTGAAAGGTAAAGAAAAAGTAGACATTGTCAAGCTCCACAAATCAAGGGAAGTTGTACCAAGAAATTATAAGTATCAGAAACATATGTGTATAATTTACTAGACACGGGTAAGAGCAATGATGCATTTGATGACATACTTTTAAATTGTAGCTACTTTAAAACATTTTTATTTATAGCTGCAAATTTGCATATTTTCATATTTCGTTTTTATTGCAAGACATGTTAGAAACATAAGATATTTTACTCTCATATTGTTGCTTTTAATATGAGCTTTACTACGATTTGTTTTCCACCATTAGCACATTTAATTGTTGCTAAGAAATTTGTCCATGCTTGATATTACATATGCAATTCTGAAGCATTCTTTAAAAAGTAAACACATCAAATTTATATGCGGAATGTATGGTTAAATGCAAGCTTATATCTTTGTCTCAATTCATAGTTATTTAACTGTAGCCATAAGATTTTGAGGAAGGTATTGTTTCTATTTTGCAAGTATTCAAGTGAAGGATTTGAAGGTTTGGAATCTAAAGTTGAAGGGTTACTAAAAGCTTGGAACAACCTACATAAGCAAGGTACCCAATTTCGATTTCCAAGTCCTACTTTGATTATATCCAGACTGTATGTTGGAAATAACTATTTTCTAAGAAGATATAAATGTTGGAAAAAAGTTAATTGTTGTGTAATTTATTTAGTTAGGGAATAATTTTCTAGTTTGAGTTGTGTGGATTTGAGTGGCATGCATCCTTAGATTAAGCATTTGAAATTCGTGAACTATGAAATCCTATAAGAAGGGAATTTTCCTCATTAATAAAATTGGTTTATCTCTTATTTATATACGCTACATTTTTATGGGCAAGGGGTATTTATATTTTTTTTTTGCAAGTAAGTAATTTTTTATCATTTGTTTGCAAAGCAATAACATCTTGAATTTATCCCTCTCATTTATACATTAGGATTATCTAGAAGCCTCCCTGCCACCATACATCATTTATTTCTCTTCCTCAACTAATATGTCTTAGTCCTTTTGGTTTTGTATTGACCATTATCCACCCATGTACCTTCTTTAATTGATTTTCTTTGTCATTTCCTCCACCCATTGAAATATTGTGTAGCACGCCTATTATTCAAGATAAATGTATACCCATATATATTACTTGTTAATATTTATAGACATTTTCCTCCCACCCCAAGATGTATTATTATGTTATGTCACCCTTGTTTAGGGATTATGGAGGATTCCCTCCATCCCAACTCTTTTACTTGTGATTCATCACCTTTCCCAGGGATGCATCACCCTCAAAATATCTCAACCATCCATACTTAAAAGAAACCCTAATGATATCAATCACCTAGGGTTTAAATTGTATATATTACACATTGTCTCCTTCTCTCTCTCTCTAAATGGATCCTCACATTTCATAAACCTTTGAGTATGTACAACTTGTTTTGCAAAGTGTGGTGCAAGAATTTTCCAACGCTCTAACTAATTCCCTTAGATCACAATATACAGTCTCCACAAACACCTTCTAGATCCACACATAATTGTCATTACCTATGTATGGTGTAAACCTATATAGTTTTTTTAATTTATTGATATGGAGTATCACTACCTACTTCTAAACATGCCCAACTATGACTAAAGAACAATGCCTCCTTGTAGGAAATAGTTTAGAAGGACTTGGTATATCCTAGTGGCAGTATCACTAATATTATATGTATGTATATCATCTATGTGGAGTGAAATGAAGAATATACCACTATAAATACTCCTACAATCATAAATACATGGGAAACCTTCATGTTCTAGGCCTTGGAAAGAAATTTTTATTCACTAAGTTATTTATCTAACCTGGTGTGAATGTGGTTATAGTTTCATCAAGCCCTAGATAAATATATCCAACATTTTTTTATGTTTTCGCCAAGACTCTTCTCTAACTTAAAATCAAATATCTTGAATGACTACTTGTACTTAAGTTAATATATATTTTTCTTACTATTTTTCTTATCAAATTAGGTATGTTTGAGATCACTTAACTAGATAAATGTTTTCTCCATGCCCTAGCCATTGAACAAATATTTAACAAGAAATGTATATTTATAAAATGTAGTAACCTTAACCCTAAAACTAGCTCCAACCCCGACACTTTTACTTCCCTAACGCTCTATCCTTGCAAATATGAAAAACCCATTATCCATATCCCTTTCCTTAATTCCTCGTATACTCCATGATGATTCCATTGTCAGAAGAGCCAAACTTGTGATGTTGTTGAACGTTTATGCTTACGATGGAAAGGACATATAAAAAATTATTTTTTCATGATCAAACAAGTGATTTATTCACAACCCCTCTTCCAATGAACCTTATTATCCTCTTGAAGTGTTTCTCTTCCCATTCTTACTAACACCATCCCATCCTTACCACTTCTAAGACATGCCCAATTTGAATCATATCCAACACTCCCTTTTACCCATAAATTCCAATTGAAAGACCAATAAGCCAACATTATCCTTGTCAATGGAATCCAAAATAATTTCATCTCTGTGTTGCTCAGCGTATGCACTATCCAACATGATTCCATTATTTAGCAGATATATATTTCTATCATCTCTTTGGTAATTCCAATAAGATCCTTTGAATTTTCTAGAATATGTCCTTCAATGAGTTCTGGAAATGGCAGGGGGGTGAATTTCATATTCATGTCAATTCAGCTCTTGGTAATTTTTCAATGAAAACCTTTGTTTTGTCAATTGATATGTTGATTTGACTTCAAACCAGGAAATCAGCATGACTCTTTTTGTATTCTTGAGCATATGTATTCAGCTTTTGGTAGGTTTGTAGGAAAATCCGAGCCATGCTAATTATTGGTGTGAATTCCTAATTCTCATACCTATTTTGCTTCCGTTAATTTCATTTGAGTTCAATACAAGGGCCACTTTACCTCTTTTTAGCCTCTTAGTGAGTGTGTAGGGAACTTTCTGCTTATGCTTGTTGATGTTGTAAAATCCAAAATCTGGGCATTTTCACCAATGCAATGTTCATTTGAGTTCAATCAAGGAAGCCAACACTACTGATTTCATTTCTTCTTGTACCTTCTTAAAATATCTACCTTGTTGATTGTCATTGTGATGTCCAAAATCTTTACCTGTCGACACCAACTTTACCTATTTTAGAGCTTGTCAAAAATATTTCTTGCCCAAAAACACTACACCTTCTTTTACTTCTTGAAAAGTAAGCATAAAATATCTACTGTTCCAAAAGCTAATTGAGTTCTTAAATCTTGAACATTTTTGTGATGATATGAATTCCAATCGGGAAGCCAATACCTGAAATATATTATTACCCAAAAGATGGCATTGCATTTTTGGCCTCTCGGTAAGTTTACAGAAATTTTGATGTGCTTATTATAACGTCAACTCTAAAGATATTACACTTTTTCCTCTATTATGTTGATGTTTATTTTAACCAAAGAAACCAACATTACTAACTCTATAGATTTAGCACAGGAAGTACATTGATAATATAACTTAAGCACTTGAAATATGCTATAGCCTATATCCTTTTACCCAAAAGACTTCAATGCATGTTCGGCATCTTGATAAGTTTGCAAAAGAAAGTTTGATATGCTACTTATAATGTCAACTCTAAAGATATTAAACTTTTTCCTCCTCTATTATGTTGATGTTGATTTTAACTAGGGAACCCAACATTACTAACTGTATAGTCTAAGCATAGAAAGTACGTTGATGACATAACTTTGAATCAACTTTAATCTCTTTGCATGTCCTTAAATATTCTTTGCAGTGCTTGATCATTGATGTTGAATATGTCTGGCATTTTTTGTCTCTAACATTATTTTTGTAAGTTCCAACCAGGGAAAGGGTTACTAGTACTACTAATTTTTATTTCTAAGCAATAATATTATTAACTGAATATATTTCACGCCCTTTTTAGCTCTTTGTGCATTTGTAGAAATATCTTTTCCTTGTTGTCTGTTGATGTGTATTTAAGATATACAATACTTTCCATCTCTTATGTTGTCAATTCTGACTAGGGAAGCTCATGCTACTAACCTATGTGAAATATTTCGTTAACCCAAAAACTTTTTTTTGTCTTTAGGAAAGATTGTAGAGAAATATTTGTTCAACTAATTGTTGATGTGGATTTTGAATTGTGTATAATTTTCACCTTTTCTTTGTTTATGTGAATTACACAAGGGAGTTGGACCCCACTGAATATATTTTTTTAGCACCTAAAATACATTATCTAACCCTTAAACTTCACACCATTTAGGGAGATGAAAAGCAAGAGTTCAATTAACTAGGAATTTCCTTAGCATAATAGTTTGTAGAAGCTTTCCTTAATATTAAGATTTTGAGGACAAATGTGTAATATGAAATATCTATTAGCAACTCCTCATTTGTGTAAATCTAAATGTTCTTTTGTTGCTTCTCATTCAGCCCTTTCAACATATCTTATGGGATGATTTGACTGTAAGAGAAAAGGAGTCACATAATTTGTTTGAATCAACACTAGCTAAAGACTGTATGGAGCCTGAACTTGCTCCAACTTCCATGGCCAAACAAAGTATTGTTGATTAAAATTTAGTAGCATATCAGACTGGTTGCCTCGTGATATTACAAAATTGGACCATTGCTAGACTACAGATTTTAGCCCTTATAGGAACTTATTGATTTTCAGGGTATGAAGGACTGAACCTCTTCACCCCTTATGGTGCAAAGAGATGCAAATAGTCCCCATTCAAAAAGATGCTGAATGTTGCATTTTCTTGGTCGTACCATATGCAATGAACGTATTGAGTCTAGTATTGCAAAATTTGAGGTAGGATTTTGTATGATGTTTTTATATTTCTATGCACATGCAAGTTTGAAGGAAAAAGAAATCCTAACACAGTACATATGTTTGTATTACATAACTTGATAATGTTGTAAATAAATATGGCGTGGATATGCAATGTTATCAAACAGAAACACAGGCCATCACATGTGAGCTTATGCGGTAACAAAAATATATTGGTTGAATAAATCGTTGTTGTCAAAATTACACCGATAGTTAAAAATGTTATTCAATTACATCCAAATTTCATATAGCCTATCATATATATGATGAAATTCAAGAAGACAAAATCATACAGGGTTTTGTGAGTTGTTTTTAACAATCACTTGTTAGTAATTTGTGAAATTCAAGAAGACAAAATCATACAGGCTTTTGTGAGTTGTTTTTAACAATCACTTGTTAGTAATTTGTGATTTTGTATTTTAGGATGGCAGGGATTCATTTATTTCCAGATATGGGGATCTAAATATTTCTAATAACACTCCACTTCATTTGGCAAGCAATGGTATGAGATTTGAACACTTTTTGTTCTATTTCTGAATGTTTTGTATTTCCCTAAGGAATTACTCTATTTTGGCTTATAGAATGTGAATATAGTTCTCCAACTCACTCTAGTCCACTATGTTTTGGATTTGTGAATCCTAATCATCATGCTAGTCCACTACCAAAGGATTTTAGGTTGAGGATTTATTTGGAGAAATCCATTTGTAGTTTGAACTCTTCACACATTAAGATTGGAAACAAACAGTTAAATCAATCTTAATAGAATAGAATTAGTAAAATCCATTAGATGACAATACTTTTAGCTCATTGAAGAATGATATAATCTAAAATTCATTGGATGACATGGACTACTACCATTCTAAGCATTTAAATGTGAGGAGAACTTCAAATCTAGTTTGGTGAGGCTCTTTCTCAAATAGTACACTACATTCTCCTGTTGCAAGTCATCCTTTTAAATCAAGGCTATAACACTAGTTGATGCATATGATGCTCACAATAACAAGAAATATTTTCTATAGTCTAGTGGACAAAGCAATGGGGTGGTGACCATAGCCATTTTCAAGGAATTGAGAGATTATTGTGAAAACTCATACCATATAAATGGAACTCCCTTCTTTAAAATTTGCTTGAAAGCTTTTGTCACTTTGATATATAGTTGGGAATCATTATTAACAAAAATGTTTCCTTCCTTTGAAGGCTCTAGCACTGGTGAACATTGCACAAGGGAGGAAACTAATTTATTGCCTCAACTTTGAGCGAATCTACCATGATCCTGTACTAAGAGATAATAAATCCAAGTAATGTCCCAAATATAACAAAAAAAAACATTTATGTGGATTCAATGAAATCATATAGTGTCATAATCAGTCTAACACTAAACGAATATGATTAGGAGGATTTTCTGTCTTACGAGTCCCGTTATCATCAAGATCATACTTGGCATGGCCTCATTAAAACAAGCTCTAGAATTTTAAGTCTAAAATGCATCTTCTAATAAGAGAATGTGCCCGAAGGATGTATAAATGCAGCTTCTTGGTGGTCCTTAGGATGGATCTTAATCTAATTGTAATAGAAAAAACCATCCATAAATCAAAATATTTTATTTTTGGCGCATTGATCAATGATGTTATCTATGAATTGAGTAGGTTAATTATCTTTAGGGAAATATTTATCCAAACCCCTAAAATTATTACAAATGTGAATAGTCTATTGTTTCTTGTTAATTGGAACTAGGTTGGACACCCACATAGTTAAGGGAACTGAGTAGATATAGTGAACCTTCAGTAACTTTTCCACCTATGTGTTAATCACATATTCCTTTCAAGTATTAATTAATAGAAAATTCCATCAAATAGGTTTATAATTTTCATATAGTTTTATTTTTTGTTAAACAATATTATGACCAGGTATTCCTAGCATTGATTCATAGTTCTAAGAAAAAATTTCATGATATGATTTGAAAAGTGTAGCATATGTTTCAATTTATTTAGAATAACAATATTATCCAATCAAAATATTTTCAGTGGTGTAGGGATTCCTAGATATGTTAATTAGTATCATCATTGAAATGTTTTCAAAGTTTCCATTTATGTAAAATTTGTGTTTTGGGAGGGGAGTAGCATACCGAGCAAAATATCCATGTCTGATAATACCCTTATTATCAACATCCATTCTACTTATGTTAGGAATAAATGTGATCTATGATGCATATATTTCGAAGGCTTCTTAGTATTAGTCATGGCTTCTAAATTTGCTTCATCTGTAGATAAAAAAACATATTTAAGGAATATTGGATGAAATATGAGTTGATGGCTCATATACGTGATGTAAATTGGTAATTCCTACACTCTTGAAGAATCCTAATAAGATATGCAATATACTACTTCACACCTATGCTACTCAGGGTTCCCTAGAAAACTCTAAGGTCAATATTATTGTCCACTAGTGACTTTGAACAACACCAAAGAGGAAAACCAATCATGTGGTTGGTAGGGTCATTTCTATATTTTTCTTCAAACTTCAATATTTTTAATATAAATTTAGTTTCATTAAATATGACAAGCTCAACTTCGCAAGGAACGACAATTTTATCTAAGGAAAATAATTCCAACATTTGGGAGCATGTATCAACATTTGGTTGTTACTCGCAAAACAATTACTGGAGTATAACCAACTCCAGACATAACTGGAGAGGTCACTTGGGAAAGAATGTATAGATGAAGTATTTTTGAAATTTAAATATAAAGAGGGAAGATCCCACTAATCATGCTTCACATTCTAGGAAAGAGTATGTCAAAACCCCAAATTTTCACAAAAATTTAAAATTTTGAGATAACATAAATGTTTACAGTTGCAATTAGATAACTGCTAGCAGTTAATATAAGAAATGAAATAGAAAAATAAAAGTAACCATTTAAATTTAACACATATAACTTAATGTTGTTTTAATTTTTATATATGATGTAAGTAATCTGCAATCAAATATTTATCTCTACTGATAGTTTGAATGTCAAGTAGGTGAGGAGTCATTTTCTAGCTGGGGCTTACTTAGCAATTGCTAATGTATCTAGATCTCTGGCTCTTTACAGCCTAAACAGGTAAATTTTCGATCCAGTAAAAGTTTATTAAGGCGTTAACCAGATATACTTCAATTAGCATAGAATATACTGCTAGAGTAAAAGTTGGCTTTCTTAAATTCAAGGATTCTATGAGGTAAAACACCTTCTCTTTAATTGCATTATGACTATATCAGTATTTTAATAGCATCTCAATATGATCAGTGTCTTTAAACTATTGATGGACTATTATAAGAATGACTATTACTTAGATTTAAACTGCTTCCCATCATTACTTTAAGCTAATTTAGTCCTTAATAGAGTCCAAGATTTAGTATATTAGCACTCTCACTGTAACAATAGTTTATTACTATTGTCGATATAAATTTTCAAGACTGTTTAAGTTAAGAAACAGACCTAAGGCACTATACAAAATATGTTACACAGAACTCTTGACTTATCTTTAAGTAGCTTGGTGGAGAAAGTTATCAGATTATACTGCATTGCATTTACAGTCGTCCAAAAGTATAATTGTCGTCATTAAGTGACTTCTATTTGTCCAAATTCTTCATGTCTTAATAATGTGATGATAATACGATATCATCTTAATTATTTTTTAAAATAAGTGTTATACCACCAGTATACTTAGATGATTTTACTATCTTTCACTATTACGACTAACAACCTTAAATGAAATCATTTTGAGCTTTATTTACTCATGAAGAAATACGGATTACAACTTCTCTTGAAGTTACTCTAATATTATAGACTTCTTAAGAACCTATTCTAAAGTGAAGAAAATACTTTAAATATATCTAATGTTGAATTATGAGCTAATTCATTGTCATTAGAGTTTTTATATGGATTAACTCTAAAACATAGTTCATCACTATAATAATAGAATCAATGATTATTATGAAACTCTATTACTTGCACTTACGAGTTCATACCCTACTGGGGATCTCCTCTTAGTTGTATTAATTCATTTGATAATTTCCATTGATTACAAGTACCAATTTATTTGATACCATGTAAGCTTGGGTTTATTATTAACATATGTTCACAATTTTTAAAATCACCAAAATTTTATCAATACCCTAAGTTGTAAATACTCCAACATTATTGAACGATGATTATCAATGATATATATATTATCTTTGAACTTGGTGTATAATGATATTGCTATTGATCATTGAGGAGATTATTAACAATGATTTGGTCTTGCCAGCACCCTACGGACTATAAAACTCGACCCACTTGGTGACTAATAATTTAAGGGGGCACATGGAACCTTCCTCACCATGCATTACATGATTTAAAAGTATTCGATACAACCCTAGCTCTTCATTGTTTTGCTGAGGGTTTGGTCTCTGTTACGTTTGGTTTGTTGTGGCCATGAGGGCATGCCTGTGTTCAGCTCCAGCTTTGTTGTTTGTGGAATGGAACACTACCACTTAAGTGTGGTGGTTGGAGAGACATACATCTCTCATTCATTTTTCTTCTTACTTACCCTGAACTGTCGTGAGGTAGTGTAGCTCTGTTGGTGTCATCTGTCTGGTGTTGAACTCTTTCGTGGCCATTGCCAGGCTTTCTCTTGCTCCTGTTGACAGTGTAGCTTGCATCGTGAGCCCCCGTCGTCTCTGTCATCTGTGATTATGAGAGTTTAGCTTCTCATTACGCTGGTTGTGGTGTTGTTGTTCCTTCGTGGCTCCATAATCTCCACTTACATGTGATGTAAATGTTTTAGAGTTTTTTTTTACTAGATTTTATTTACAGTCTTCAATTCTATAACAAGTTTTTAATTAAACTTTGGTTTCCATTTTGCAGGGATAGTTCACCTTAACAAGAAAAGGATAGGAATCACGTCTCAAAGGGACCGACATTCAGTATACGGGTAAGCCCCGGTTACAAAATGGTTCTCCCTACTTGTTCAGACCTTAGGGGAAGTTTCCAGTTGGAAGAAGTTACGGCATGGTGGTTACCCAGTCTTGGGTTGTTGTTCTTCAGTTTACTAGTTTTGGTTTTTTATTTTAAACTCTTGCTTTCAGCAAGGTGACTCTAGCACAATGCCGTGACTTGTAAAGCTCTCTTCTTGGTTAAAAGAAAGGATTTTACCTTGCTGTAAATATAAATTTTGATAGTGTTTGTTTAATGAAACCCTATGTCATGACATGGGTGCACTGGCTTTTAAGCTGGCTTTTGTATTTTGTTTAAGTTTAAGCCTTTTCGGCCTGTCACGCAATACACAGTTTCTTTTGAAAACATAAGGGTTTCCCTTCGAGCTCAGACTTAGTTTACCTTAATGTTATTTATATGACTCTGTGTACTTAGGGTTATTACCCTATTCAACTGTGTAATAAATATATACTATTTATTATTTGCATTAGACTATTGTTAATGGTTTTTGGACTATCATTCAGTCATGATATAATTTATAAATTTTGTTATTTGCTTAGAATTATGAGCTGGGGTTTTCTTCGAATGAAACCCTGCTTAAAGAATTCTTTGAATTTTGTTAAGTGAGCTATGCTACTTGTAAAACAAATATTATTTTGAGTAAATATTATTATTAGTGTATAATGGGATTTCTTAAATTTGTATTCTATTCATTTATTGGTTATAAGGACTGTGACTAGTCAGTAACAGTTTATTTATTTATGCTAGTATATAATGATCCAACCAATGGATTATAACTTGGTTGCTTTTATTACAAGCAAAAGTATTTTTAGACTAGGGTTTCGACCCTATAATTTTCTTTTGCAGGTATGACCTGTCGTCGATAATTTCAAAATCAGTTCTTACATAGATATGTATTTCATTTATTAAATTACAATCATATTCTGTTTGTTTTATGTAATAAATTACAGTTAGGGTTTATTAGAATTCTTGGGTAAGATGTACATAAACTCTGTACTTAGTTTGTTCTTTTAAAAATTAGTTATTTTAAATACTTAGTATTACACTACTTGATTATTAGTAATGTTAGACTTAGTGTAGTTACTATTATTAGTGATTAAGATATATGAATAATAGTTATATCTTTAATGAACTTGAATGCAAACAAGGTAGTTTTAACTATATTCTTTTTGTTGCATAAGCAACTGGTTATCAAATAAGCATAAGGAAAATAAATATATAACACACTATGTTTATCTTCCTCCATATTTTAATTTGAAAATAAAAGTATAATATATTGAGTATAAACATGACATATTAACTACTAGTTTATTCCCTTAACATAATAAATCTTCTATCTGTAATGGAATACTGCTATTTCATTAACATCACATTTACATAAACAAAGAACATAGGTAATCAGGTTATTGGTCCTTTTGATAATAACCTAAATACTGAAATACATTACTTTGCTATTATGAAATGCATTTTACATCTATTCATTTCTGTTTCTTCTCATTTCCTTCATCTAATTTAAATACTCTGCCTGTGTTGGAGTACGGTCTGGTCCTTCCAGATGTGGAAAAACATAGGTTAGAATTATTTTTCCTTCAATATACTAAAAGATTACTAGCTCTAACAGTTCATAACTAAACATTTAACATTCATTAATCAGTTAGATTCACATTTAACCATCTAACATAGTAAAACAAAAAGACTGTAGAACCTGATTAAGCTGGACAACAACAGCGTTAGGAGGCCGTTCCTCCCTACCAACTCCTGGAGAGTGCTCAAACAGCATCTCCTCAAGACCCCCAAGCCTTTTCCTGGTCTCCTTAGCTGAGAACTAGTAGATCAAGCAAACAATAAACTAGTCCAATGACTCAGTAATCACTCTACACTTAGCAATAAGATCCTTCAGCTGAAAAGCTGCACTAGATCACTTTGCAGTTAACCCCTCAAACTCTTTCCACAAATTCCATCACCATTGAATTTCTCTAAAGTACATTCACCTGAATGAATACTTCTCTAGAAAATGAGCAGCCTCAGCTCTCTTCAATGGGCATTTTTATAAATATTGCCTAGGTCTTCTGGGTCAGTTGTCATTAATTGAGCCACCTGCTCTGATCCCACTTTCTTAGGGGATCATGACCCCAAATGTAGGGAGGTTTCCACCTGCAACAATTGGAAAAGGTTTGAGGATGCTGCCACTTGTCTGTTTTCTCTCCGCCCAGTCTACTCCACCAACTTGACCAGTAAACACTCTTTTAATAGCTCTCCTAAGCTGTTGTCTCCACTTTTGTTTATTTATAATTAAAATATTCAGAATTACATTCAATATCCTTGACTCTTTTGAGTCATCAATTACAACTTAGCATAAAATTTGGCATAATGTCTTAAATAAAATCAAATAAGATAATATTATTTTTGCAAAATTGGGGCATGTGACAGAGTAAAATTTCCTAAATGCATCACTGAGCTTAAAGTATATTTTCTTCAAACAAATGGATTCAATGTAGGGATATTTAATCCTCCAAATGGAAAAGTATACAAGGGGGTAGAATAAATTCTAATAGATATGTTAAAATCAAGTAAGATAGGTTGCTTATTCACGAAGACATGTGGAATTCCAGTAGACAGAATCCCAAAAATAACAGATTGACTACTTTGAGGAGAAAAGGTAGATTTTTTGATTCCACTACTAAGGGTTATTAGAGGATAGAAATCATCTCAACTTGAAACTATAGAAGTAGAGGAAAATGGGTTTCTAACTAGGACAATTGCAACTTGAAATGGGAGGATTGACTCCTCCACCAGCAACATAAGAAGAATGGGTATGGGTGCTCCCAATTCTAGAGATTTAATTGATGGTGCTCATAGTATACAATTATAGTAGAGGGCTTGTGTCTGTCATATCATTCCAATTAAATCAAACTTATAATTTTGAAAAGAGATGGACTTTTTTATTTGGTGAAGGGAGGATAAAATTGAGAACAATTCAATGGATTTGTTAGGTCTACAATATCGACAATACCAATATCATATTCATGGGAAGGTTATGGAACCATTATTTACATAGATATGTGATTATCTAAATCCCATAGGTACCCTTGAGTTGTCATTAAAAGTATTATATACACTACATATTTTCTTCTGGCATTTTTGAAAGGATCTTGAGTCTGTTAGTCTTACTCCTGAATAATATCATCGAGGCCCTTTCCTTGGAATTGGATATGGTCACTAGGCTAGAATAGTGGGATATTTGGGATATAAAGGGATATTTTTTTATAAATTTATACAATTTTTTCATATTTTTGACAGAATTTTCTATTACATCCAACAGAAATGTGATACAGTCGATGTTCTTGCTTGTCGATAGTATCACATTACCATCAGAAGAAATGGGAATTGTCTTAGAATGTCTGACATCCATGTAAAAATTTTATCATCGAATATCCACCAAATCTGAAAACCATGTTATACCTTTAATAGCTCTACTGCATCAGTTATCCGACCCCTTTGAAGTGAAATTCATCGGTGAACAACGTCAGATTTTAGACTCCAGTGAAGTTAAATTCATCGGTAAACAACGTCAGATTTCTGACCCATATGAAGTGAAATTTTTTGGTGAACAACATCGTATTTTCGACCCCTATGAAGTGAAATTTGTCTTATTTGCGACAAAAATTTTAAAATAGTGGGTGTAGGAGTTTCTACGGGTGGATGTCAGAAATCTAATGAAGCTATTACACTGTTGGACATCCGTCGAATTTCAACTAACATTTAAAAAGAAATCTGATTGTTGAATGGTCGACAACAATATGTCAAAAATTAGACATATATGCCATTGAATTTTGTGTTCAAAAATTCTAGTAAATGTATCTTTTTGGAGATAAGGGATGGTGGCACATCAATATTTTTGGAGGATGCTTGGAAACAAGCCTCTCCACTTTGCTCTAAATCCCTTTGGGAACCTATTTACACTCATATGTGTCAAATTCCTCTAACTGATGTCTACCACTATTGGAACAACCACAGCTAGAATAAAATCTCTCATACCTATATTTTGGTGGATCATTGGAACATCCTAGAGAACCTTCCTCGGAAATCATCCCTTGCATAAGAACTCTTTCAGCATTATATTCATTTTTTAGATGGACAAGATGTGTTCAAATGGGGTTTCCAATCTAAAAGATGTTTCAATCTCAAATAATATTACTCTATGTTCCTCCTCCTGTCGAAAGATCCATAAGCCCGCATATGGAACAAGATTTGAACTCAAAATTTATGGCCAAAAGTCTCCATATTACTTTGGCTCGTTAGCCAGAATCATGCCCTCACATAGGGCAAAATTTGAAAATGAGACTTTGAGGGTCTCTCTGGGTTCCGTTTATGCAATAACAAGGAGGAGACACTAAATCACATTTTAAACACATGCTTATTCTCATTGGTTTTCTAGGACAAAGGATTTGAAATCTACATGTCAGATAGAAAAAAGAAAAAGAAAAAAGATAGTGTTTAAGACACCATTGACAACTAGAGGTCTTTCACTTTCAAAAACAAAATTCGTAATCACATTTCGAAGATCCTTCCGAGTTTCACTCCTTTGGAACTCCAGAAAGAATGAAACATAAGAGTTTTCAAGTACTCGTAGTCGATTGAGGAATAAGTTTGATCCCTCATCTGGAAAAACATACTAGAAATAGTTAGCTCAATGGCATGGTAGGAGACTGATTGGGATTGTGGCAAATCTAAAAGTTTCATTCTGGAAACTTCAATCCCCCCAACTCCCAACATCAACCTTTTTCGTCCTTTGTCCCTCCATATTCAACTTCCACAACTCACTGCTCCCTCCTTGTTGCTATATTGAACAATCTAAACTTCAATAGGGCCTCCAAGGGTAACACAGGGAAAGATGGTGTTGTCAGTGAATTTTGTAATGAAAATGGGAAGATTCTAGGGGTCTATGTATGTGCCATTGAAAATGACAAAAATAACATAGTGAAATTGCAATCTCTTATTAATGTTCTTCAAATAGCCATCCAAACCCAATACATGAATCTCGTTGTAGAAGGGGACTCACGGCTAATAATCAATTTGATGCAGAAGTTACAAAACTGTGTCGAAATCAACAAGATATCCACCAACCAAAGATTGGAATCCAAAATTTAAAATATGGGGCCCATCATCCCTTCCATTAATATGCATGATTCCCTTTCATCCATGCATGTTCACAGATTGACCAACAAAGTGATCAATTTTTTGGAAAATGTTGGTTCCAACAACAAGGGAGAAAATATTGAGTCATACTAGTAGGAAAATTATAGCACTGACACTAATAAGAAATGTCAATCTCTCAGCAACCAGGACTCTCATCCTTGAATGTAGGTGACCTAGGAGGAGGGTACAGGTGTGGTATCGATCAAACATTTATATATCCCTTTGACACCCACCACATGCATTTAATTTATGTCAATGCGCATCATCCCTTCTTAATGGAAAGGACATTAGAGGTTAAATTCACCATCTTGCATTATGGCATATTCCCAAGTTGTAAGTTAAATCAGAACTAGATCATGATGATTGACATTATTGTTAAGCAAGGAAATATTTTATGAAGGATACTGCCTCACAACATGATTATTATCATTGATCCTTCAATGGGAAAGTCAATTTATGTGCATGATAACCTTGGTCATCTACCTCTATATTATAGGCTTATTCTCCACAACTTGGCAATGACCGACTATTGTTTCCACGAAAGTCTGAAATTGGCTCAAAAAATATTGGAGAAGGGAGGAATTCTAAAGTTTTGGACTTGAATAAGGGGAGGGATCATCAAGATGACTATGTGATCAATGGTGAGGTTGAAGGGGGAAAGTGGGATTGGAAGAAGACATCTCATATGCCTATAATGGAAATGGAACTTCGCAAGGACAAACAAAAATTCTATTGAGAGGTTCTTTACGAGATTTGTTAGAGGATGGAAAGCATATAATAAGAAATTGGTAGGTCAAGAGATTATCCAGAGGCACATAATTCCCAGATGGAATGGGTAGTAAAAATATTATATGTTGGTTCATCCAGGTCAAGGGATACCAAGCATGGAAAGACAACAATTCTTTATTGGAAGATAAAAATGTTGATGGGTTTGCCATTGGTGGAGAATAAGGACAAAGAAGCCAAGGACGGGGACTAAGAAACACCTCTACACATTCATTATTCCTTGGTTAGCATTGTTGATGCCATTAAGGAACTCAGTTAATCAATCAACATCTTGGCTCAAGCCACCACGAGTAAATTTTTCAAGCCCGGGATAGAGAATGAGTAGCTAGGTATTCCATAGCCTTCACCTGTCAATCGTGTGGTAACCATTTCTGATGATTCCTAGTTTTCAGAATGGGTATGGCCCTAGGATCCTATGTCTTTTGGTCCTCTCTACCTTTAGCTTCAAACAGTAATCACAGTGTTGTTTTATTTTAGTTAGTGTATGTTTTAAGTTTGTTTCAATAATGTGATGGTTTAAGTTTGCATGGGACACCTCCATCAAACATTCTTATTAAGAAAAAAAAATTCCTTAAACTTGTCCACAGATCTTGAACTTGGGAGGCTATTAATAAAGCAATTTTTCATAAATATTCATATGTTATTAGCAACATGTCCCTGCATTTACTTAATAATTTCTTTGGATACACAAGTATATCGCTCATATTTTCCACAATCATGTTAGTAACCCCAATAATCCTTGAAATTCTGAAATTGTCAGCTAAATAATGCATACCTTCATGATTCAAACAAAAATATAAACAATAAATACTATGAGACTGGCGAATTAAAATCATACATGTCCACATGCATGTATTTATCTTGTTAAAATGAATACCTAATGACTTACCAATATATGATAGAAAGGGTTGAGCAACTTCTTCAATACTTGCCACAAGATAGTGCTAGAGGTGTTGATATGGGGACATCATCGATTGGAAGGTAGTTGGGACCTTTTGCATATGACAATAAACAACAAGAACCACACCCTATATTGCTCCATCATCAAGTAAGGAAGCAAGAGGATTGACCCATTATTTATTAGCAACATATAATACTTGTTTTTCCACACATATGCAAGGGAGCAGGTCCACTATGATGCTTCAAAGTCTTGAAGAATCGTATACCTATGGATCGAGGAACTCCCAGTAATTATCATCATGTATACCCTTGTAATTTTATTCCAAGAGAGCCAAAATATCATCACAAATCACAACCTAAGGATATGAAGAACTCACCAATTCTTTAGCTTCTTCAACTAGGTCTTCTTGATCTTCATTTTCTAGAGGAGTTTCATTTCCGTCTTCAGAAATCCATTCATATTTGGACATAAGGGCCATCATGTCAGTGACCAATTCTTCAACAACAAATTCTTCAAGAAAACATTTCGAACGTTGATATTCATCATAAACTTCATCATCAAGGAGTGCTTCATGCTCTTTGAAGACATGTTCATCCATATCCATATGATCATCCTTCACTGTTAGAAAACAAGACCACAAAGCAATAACACATATACAGTTAAATCATTCAACAAGATGCAAAACACATTAAACACATTAGAGAGAGACACATATATAACATGGTCCACCCAAACGATGACCTACGTCCATAGAGAAATTGCCAATCCTTTTATTACAGTCCATAAAGATGAAGGGATACAGCCTGCAGCAAAATCGCTGCACTTCCTCTTCACGCTCTCATAGTCTCTCCTAGACAATCACAGAGATTGTTTACAATAAAAAATAATACCATACACAATCGTGTTACAATTATTTCTTTTATAGGGTAAATACCATGGGAAAATACTACGGTTAGCACAATACCATGGGTCCGCAAAATTGTTGGCCAACACACATCCCAAAAATATTTCTCGGGGGCTCCGCCCCCAAACCCCCTGTTCCTTAGGGGCGCTGCCCCCAAACCCCAAGGCAAGGGGAATGAGTGTACAGCACACCTAGGGTACAAACACAACTGAATAATATCTCTGGATCTGGAATATTAGGCTCCACAACAAACAATCTCCCACTTGGAGACTGATCGCAAAAACTCCACTGTTAATGCACTTGTTGGACTATTCTCTAGACCTTGGACTTGGAAAATTTATTATTTTAACCTTCATGCTTGAAGGCCAACAGAAACTGAGCAGGAACTTAGTTTCTCTCTGGTTACTCCCTTTGTCAACATGTCTGCAGGATTCTGGCTAGTATGTATCTTTTCCAGTTTTAACAGTTCTTCATTTAGAACAGATCTTATGAAGTGGTATTTGAGCTGTATATGTTTAGTCTTCGAATCAAAGGCTGATTTATTTGCAATATGAATGGCACTCTGGCTGTCACGTACAACCTACTATTCTCCTTCTTCTTACCCAATTCTTCCATGAACCTCTGCAACCAAATCATCTCCTTACTAGCCTCTGTATCAGCAACATACTCTGCTTTCATTGTTGAAAGTGCAAAAATCTGTTGTAGTTTTGAAATCCAACTTATTGTTGTTCCATCCACAGTAAACACATACCCTGTGGTGCTCCTCCTGATGTATTTATCACTAGCCATATCTGCATCAACATACCCTTGTAGAACAGTGTATGAACCTCCAAAACACAATGCATGTGAAGTGGTACCTCTCAAATACCTAAGAATCCACTGTACTGCTTTCCAATGCTCTTTACATGGATTATTCATATACCTACTCACAACTCCCACTGCATGTGCAATATCTGGTCTTGTGCACACCATGGCATACATCAAGCTTCCAACCGCAGATGAATAGGGAATCCTGGACATGTAATATATTTCTTCTTGTGTCTTTGGACACATCTCATTACTTAGTTTGAAATGGCTAGCTAAAGGTGTACTAACTAGTTTTGCATTCTGCATTCTAAACCTCTGCAACACCTTTTCTATGTACTCACCTTGAGACAATGTCAATTTGCGATTTTTCCTGTCTCTTGTTATTCTCATACCAAGGATTTGCTTTGCAGCACCCAAATCCTTCATCGCAAATGAATTAGCTAGTTTTCTTTTGATCAAAATTATATCCTGCATGTTAGGCCTTGCAACAAGCATGTCATCCACATACAATAACAAGATAATATATATTCCATTATCTAGCCTCTTGAAATAAACACAGTGGTCAGAATGACATCTATCATAACCTTGTTCAGTCATAAACTTATCAAATTTTAAATACCACTACCTTGGAGATTGCTTCAGGCCATACAAGCTCTTCTTCAACCTGCAAACCAAATTCTCCTTACCTTTTACCTCATACCCATGTGGCTGCTGCATATAAATCTCTTCCTCCAAATCCCCATGGAGAAAGGTTGTTTTTACATCTAACTGTTCAAGATGCAAATCTTCTACCACCACTAGACTTAAAATAGTTCTAATTTAAGTCATTTTAACAACAGGAGAAAATATTTCATCAAAGTCTATACCTTTCTTTTGTGTGAACCCCTTTAGAACAAGTCTAGCCTTGTACCGCTCTTTGCCTCCATATTCTTCCTTCAACCTGTAAACCCATTTATTCTGCAATGCCCTTTTTTCTGCAAACAACTTAACCAGATCCCAAGTCTGGTTTCTTACCAATGAGTCCATCTCCTCATTCATGCCTTGCTCCCACTTCTTTCTAGTTTCTACCTGCATTGCTTCTTCAAAACATTCTGGTTCACCAGAATCGGTCATCAATAACTAATACAGTGAAGGAGAGAATCATTCAGGGGGTCTACTTAACCTGGTATACTTTCTTACATTTGTAAGAGTTTCAGGTACCTGCTACTGCTCTTGATTTTTTGGTGCCTTTGGAACTTCATTTTCTTTGATTTCATCAAGCACTGTGTACTCTGTGTTTTCATTTTCTTCTTTATTTCCCTGCAACTAATCTTTGTACATGACCTTTTCATTGAATACTACATCTCTACTCCTAATGATTTTACGGTTTTTAATATCCCATAAGCGATAACCAAAATCATCAACCCCGTATCCAATAAAGTTACATTTCTTGGATTTAGCCTCAAGCTTTATTCTATCATCTTTATCAATATGGACAAATGCTTCACAACCAAAACTTCTCAGAAATGAGTATTTTACCTGTTTACCTGCCCATGCCTCCTCTGGAATGCCACCATCCAAAGCACTTAAAGACCCTCTATTTATTAAATAAAGAGCAGTGTTTACAGCATCAGCCCAAAACTATAAGGGCAAACCTGCATGCAATCTCATACACCTTTCACACTCCATGATCATTCTGTTCATCCTTTCTAACACACCATTTTCTTGTGGTGTTCCAGGAATTGTCTTCTCTCTGTGAATCCCATTGTGTGAATAGTAACTGTCAAACTCCTTGCTGTAGTACTCGCCTCCATTATCAGATCTAATACATTTCAACCTTTTTCTTGTCTCATTCTCAGCCAAAGCTTTCCACTTCTTAAAAGTTTCAAGCACATCAGATTTTTGTCTAATGCAATAAACCCAAGTTTTTCTAGTTGCATCATCAATAAAAGTAACATAATAATGAGAGCCACCAAGAGATTGTACCTGAGCTGGTCCCCATACATCTGTATGGACAAGCTCTAACTTTTCACTCTTCTTTTGTTTCCCAACCGTGAGAAATCTAAATCTCTTATGTTTTCCATAAACATAGTTTTCATAGAATTCCAAACTTACCTGCTTCAAATCTGGAAGCAGTTTCCTTGAGTGGAGAATCTGCATCCCCTTCTCACTCATGTGGCCAAGCCTATGATGCCACAGCATCGCACCTGTTTCTGTGGAAGCTACAGAGATAGAATATTCAATATTATGAGGACATAAATATAACGTACCTACCCTATCTCCTTTTTCCATTAACAATGATCCTTTAGTGATCTTCCACCACATTTCTCCAAACATAGACAAACAGGCGTTATCTCCCAACAGACCTGTTGAGATCAGATTTCTTTTCATAGCATGAATGTTCCTTACATCCTTTAGCATCCATTCACTTCCATTATTTAACTTAATCCGTACCTTACCCTTTCCAACAATATTACATGGTTCATCATCCCCCAATAAAACATGTCCAAAATCACCTTGAACATAATCATGAAATAATTTCCTATGGGATGTAGCATGAAATGAAGCCCCTGAATATACTACCCAGTAATCACTAGTATTATCTAATGCAAGAATCAAAGCATCTTGTAACACATCACCTGCTACATTCACTTCCTGAGTAGTCTCTTACTACCTCTCACCTTTCTTCTTTGGTGCTCGACAGTCTTTCTTCAGATGTCCTTTCTTACCACAGTTCTATCACTCTATTTTTACGAATCTAGACTTGGATCTTCCCTTTTTAGACTTGCTACGATTTCCTAGGCTCCTTCCTCTCTCATTTTGTCTCCCTCTACTCTCCATGGTCAATGCATTACCTGATGTCTCACCTGTACTTTTTCTTCGCATTTCCTTGCTAAGAATAACACCAACAACATCATCAAACTTAAGAGTATTTGAACTAGGGACAGAGTTACTTACAGCCATGACCAAGCTATTCCATCTTTCTGGAAATGAGCACAAGATTAGAAGACCCCTAACATCATAATCAAAGTTCACTTTTACAGAACTTAACTAACCGGTAAGTGTATTAAACTCATTTAAATGGTCAGCAACAGATCCACCTTCCGACATCTTCATATTAAATAAACACTTCGGTAAAAATACCTTGTTAGAAGTCGAGGGTTTTTCGTAGAGCTTACTCAATGCACTCATCACACCCTCTGTTTTTTTTTTCTTTCGAAATATTGAAGGCCACCGACGAACCCAGCCACAATTGTATTGTTCCCAGTGCCTTTCTGTCAAGAACCTCCCATTCTTTGTCCTTCATATCCGCCGGTTGTTTTGCTTTTCTGCCCAACACCAAGTACAGATCCTTTTGGTAAATATAGTCCTCCATTTGCATCTCCCATAACTAATAGTTTTGGCCATTAAATTTCTTGACTCTAAACTTTCCCTTCTTCTACCATTTCTCCCACTCGAACCAGGAACCCTTCTTTCCTGTGAGTTTACCAACCAAATAGACCTTTTGGCTCTGATACCAATTGTTAGAAAACAGGATATAGAGCAATAACACATATACAGTTAAATCATTAAACAAGATGAAAAACACATTAAAAACATTACAGAGAGACACAAATATAACATGGTTCACCCAAACGATGGGCTACATCCATGGAGAAATTGCCACTCTTTTTATTACAGTCCAGAAATATGAAGGGATACAGCCTGCAACAAAACTGTTGCACTTCCTATTCACGCTCTCACAGTCTCTCCCACACAATCACAAAGATTGTTTACAATACAAAATAATACCATACACAGTCATGTTACAATGCTTTATTTTATAGGGGAAATACCATGGGAAAATACTACGGTTAACCCAATACCATGGGTCCACAAAACTGTTGGCCAACACAGATCCCAAAAACATTTCTCGGGGGCTCCATCCTCGAACCCAAAGGCAGGGGGAAAGAGTGTACAGTACACCTGGGGTACAAACACAACTGAATAATATATCTGGATCTAGAAGATCAAGCTCCACAACCAACACTTCATAATCTTCGGGATTTAATTCTTGACATTAGGATACCACTAATCATAGAATGATTCAATCAGTTGTAGATAAGAGTATATCCCCTTACGAGGAAGTTCCTCATACCAAGCATCCACATCCCGGTTCCCTCCTAGACCGAGGGACATTAAAAACAACTGCATCATGCTATCCTCATCTGTAACGTCCCAAGCCACAATAAATTCTTTGAACTTCTTAACGTGTGTCACAACGGTACCTTCACCCTTGTGGAATGCCGAAATAGAATTAAAACAACGATCCTTGTTAAACTTATTTGGGTATCCTGGAATGTTTGAGAATTCAAACGGATCTAGAATCCCCATATATTATCTTGGTCTTGTTCTTGCAAAGCACTTGTTTTGATTTTCTTCAATGGAGTCTCCAGGAGACACCTGTCAAGATAAAGAAATCTACCAAAGTGCATAATAAGAAACATACTTGATTTGAAGGGCTGAGTTCCTTTTGGAGTTGCCAGACAATCCCGCAATATTAGTTCTTTCTAGAAAAAACATATGCAATCATGCAAACAAGGACTTAAGACTCAATAACAATGTTGTTCTTTCTTGGATAAGTTACCTCAACAAATTCAAGGTCCCCGACAACGGTGCCAAAATGTCACCGGATGAACTAGTAGGATTAGTCATCGATAAGAATATGTAAAAGAGAGTGACCACTTTCACCTTAGTCACTCCTCCAAGACTGATTTGGAGAGTTGAAGCCTCCAAGGGGGTATCCCTTATTGCAAACACATAAGAACACTTAGACGCCAAAATAGGGCTTCCAAGACACCAAAATAGGGCTTCTATGACAAAGAGTTGGTGACCAGTTCCTCATGTCATGCAATGCAATTGTGAAGAAATATACGACATAAACCAAACCATTCAATGTATCAACATCCAAGAGAATTAAACATCTCATTCAATATGTAACCAATTTTAACCAGATACTTTTATCAAACAATGCATTCAATAATGAACAGTTTAGTTTTGGAAGTTGATCCCTTGTGTAAACTCAAATAAAGTGTGAATTACCAGCAGTGAGTTTTTTGCACGTGACTGAAACATATAACAATAATTGATATCTAAATAGTGAACATATTAAACCAACTTTACCTCAAGTAGTATATGCATTTATCCACAGTATTAGCAAAGCAAACAAGTGTGGTATTGTTGAGGCCTGGAAAATCGCAAGCAACAACAGCAAGGGATTCTCCCCAGTCAACGTTCCCAACTAGCCCGTGACTATTTGGTGTAGGGAATCCGTCCAGTTTTCGGTCCGGCTACCGTAGGTCTCAAGTAACAAAAATAAAAAGGTTTTACCGGTTGCAACCCGGTCCACCATGTATATTTTTGTATTTTTTGACTCTAAATATGATATACAAGTGCCTATCTAAAATGCAGATTGATTGAGAATGCAAGGAGTGTTCACAACGTGATGCGCAGGTTCTTACCTCTCGTCTTAGGCTCTCATGAATCTAAATCACACACAGAAAGAAATTAAATCTAACTACCTACCTATCCCCAAGGAGCAAGATTGTCACTTATTAATGAGTAATGTATCTTGTGCATGCATTATAAAGAGAAATTACAGATAGCTGATATTTCTTCCAAAACACATGAACAATTGAAGATATTTAAACAACCAGATAGCCAATTGCTTATGAACAACATTCATTACTCATGGTGGTAATTTTCATAAAATGAACCAGAAATCATTCAGACAAGAACATAGGTCCTAAGAGTTAGAACGATCTCACAGTTAATGGACACAAAGCTGAAAACGAAATAGTTCCTCTTCAACAAATCCATAGCATAACATTTGAACATCCCACCAAGCTTTCTCCAACAGGAAAATTGTAATTATCTATTGCAAAA
Organism: Pseudotsuga menziesii; assembly: GCA_001517045.1. Classification (NCBI taxonomy): domain Eukaryota; kingdom Viridiplantae; phylum Streptophyta; class Pinopsida; order Pinales; family Pinaceae; genus Pseudotsuga; species Pseudotsuga menziesii. Next base: position 15,053 of record LPNX010911795.1, on the reverse strand, counting down.
GGAAATAGTTCTTCTTACAATATGTCTTCACTCATCTAACTGGGAAAAAGTCCCTCTACTTATCTAGATTCTCTATATTTATACAAAAGAGCAAAACCGTTGGGCTTCCCATGCAATGACTCTTGGGCTTCCCCAACTCTTCATCTCCCATATTTTCTTTCAGTAAGTGTTTATGAAAATTACAATATATTACAACAAAATGAATAAGATTCTCATGAGGAGGGTCCCACCTAATTATTTAAAAAATTCTTCCATGTTGAAGCTTCTGAAGCAATACTTTTGAATTCATAAGTTTCCAGGAATCGAATATTTATTTCGAATTTAGCAGCCTGGTTTCTGATGACTTCTATTCTGGCTACGCTCAGGCGAAGTTGATCTTCTAACAGCTGCACACTAACTGCGGCATGATCTACTTCATTCTTCAGGATCTGCTCGTCTAAAGCTTTTATATGCTGTATCCTTTGTTCGTCTTCCTAATATCTCCTTCGCAAAATTTCCAAAAATAGGCTATGGTCTGGAAAGGTGTCCATTTTATGTTCATCCTCAACCTGGCAGCGATTATAAGTGATCAAGAGTCTCCTTAAAAATTCTATACAAGCCCCTTTTGTCTTCTTGACAGCCTTCTTAAACTCCTCAGTTGTGTTTATGGCAAACTCTAGTAAATCATAGTCTTGCCTTAGGGCTTGTTGATCTTTCGATGGTAGCTCTGCAGGGGTCCCTTCGTTCGCCTCTAATCTCGCCATCCTTCCTGTCAAGACCTCTAAAATGTCCTACGATCTATCCACAAAATAAGAAGAAGTTTCCAAAATCTCTTCCAACTGATTGTCCACTTGCAATACCTTGCACCGTTATTTCTCAATGGCCACCTGCAACTGGTGCATCTTGCTTCTTTGTGCTAGGACGTGCTCCTTGAACGGCTGAAGGCTGACCTGTTGTTCCTTTGCTTCTTCTAAAGCTATTGTCAACGAGGTAATCTGCTCTTTAAGTTTTGCTTTCTGCCCTTGAGATTGCCTCTCATCTGCTTCCAAGGTAGCCTTCTGCAGCTCCAATTCCCCTGTCTTGCTTAGCAATTGCTCCTTTTCAACCCTCAACTCCTGATATTCCTACTGCACCTTTTCCATGCATTCTTAGGCGGTCTCCATAGATCTCTTCTCTATCTGAAGGACCTGAAGCTCATCTTTTGAAGACTTGATTTCCTTTTGTATGTCTTCAAACTTTCTCTTTAACCTATTATTTTCTTCTCTTTCCTTTCTCAGGGTATCTTTGAGCTCAGAAGAAGACTTCTTTGACTACTCAAGATCCATCATTATTTTATCTACATTGTCCTCGGAAGCATGGATCAATGCAGCCCCCACTCTGATAGTGAACCTAGGATCTCTGTCTGTCCCGTATACAATAGTTGTATCATTTATCATTTTACCAGACAGCCCCCCAGTTTCAACCTTCCTCTCGATCCTCTTTACTATCCTTTTCTTTTCTTTATCATAAAAGATAGTATTAAAATCCGGTACCTCCTCCCCTTTCTTCTGTTCAAAGGGGATTAGCCTAAGGGTGGGGACCATAGCCTGTCCTAGTGTGCTGGCAGCAGGCACTTCAGGATCTTGAATGTCAGGTTTTTCCAAGTCCTGAGCCTGACTGTCTACTGCATTAGAAGCTGATTGCTCTGTCACTGCCTGTGTCAGCTTTATCTTCTCTGCTTCCTGCTTCTTCAGCTCCTCATCCATCTTTCTTTTTCTTTCTTCTTCTTCACTTTTGGCAGCTTCTTCTGCCTTTCTAGCTACCTCTTGTGCAGCTCTTCTCTTTTCCTCCTCCTCTCCTTTTATCCAGCCTTCGGCCTCTTGGGCTAGTCTCCTAGCCTTTTCATTTCTTTTCTTGGTTTCCTCCTCCTCGGCCTTTTCCTGCTCATCCTGTCCCTTTCCACCTTTGGTGGTGATTTTCTTTTTAAACCTTCTTCTTAAGGCCATCATGTTCTGTGCACTATGGAAAATGGACTCCTCTCTGTCTCAGTGGCTAGTGTATTCAAAATGTACATTCGCCTCTTTGCAGTGCTCTGCAACCTTATTCCGGGAGTCATTCCTGTGGAAACACATTTCTCCAAAATGGAATTTCTCCAACTCCTCCACGAATTCATTGGCCTTATTTACCCTGGTAAACTTGTAACTTCCCAATCTGAATGGCAAAGGAGGGTATGCTGCTGTCTTATGTTCAAATAGAAAACTCCCTATGCCATCTAAAAGGACTTGTCTAACTGCCTCTTTGTGGACTACATAGTCTGTGGCATACTTAGGCAGTAGTGAGGGTGCTCTAGAGAATCCAAACATTCTGAAATATAGTCCATCTTCAATCAAATAATAGTTTGCATACTCTTCAATCACCTGCAACGCCTCCTCTGACATGCGGTTGCACTCTTTCAAGAAAATCAGGGTATACAATGGCATAATGAAATGCTCACACACTTCCATGTAGTGACTGTGGTATTTGTGGGCCCACAGTGGCTTTTATGCTGAGTAAACTGGTGTTCTTTCCCAGTCCCAAATACACCTCAGGTTAGGGAAGGGTTGATTGCATAGTATGCAATCAATCAGTATGGAGCTCATGTAGAACTCTGATCTCTTTTGGGACACCCCTCCTAATGCTGATGCCATGCAGGTCGAGAGGCTATTGGACACAATGTTGGCCCAGTTGAACATGGTCCCCTATGTTGCAACATAGAAAATGATAGGCACCCACTCTAATTTGAATCTTTTACCGTGGGCCCTCCCGAAAATCCTGTTTAGCATCAAGGAGATGAACCTGTAAGGGGTTCTTAGACTTGCAGTGTCATATTCTCCAGTCAGCCTAGTTCTAAATTTTTTTTCCAGGCATGAGCATCCTATTCAATGTCTCGACTGGGTCCATCCTGATGGCCTTCAGCCAGTCTTCAGTCAGATATACTTGTACTTATGGTAAGTTAAGGAAGAGCCATATATCCAGGGCTATAAGCAGCATAACCCTGTTTATCAACATTTTCTAGAATCATGGTGGTTACATCTGTCTTGGGCAGAATCCACCCAATCACCTCTGAGCATGGAAAGAGCTCAGGTCTGGTAGCAATTTTCATTAGTGAAGACCTTTCTATATTGGCATAGATGGTTTCTTCTTCAAAACCTATGTTAGGCACTTCTCGATGCATTATCAATCTGTGGATTTCCCCCCATTGATATTCGGGCTCCACACCAACTACGCATTTGGTGTCCTTGTAAGTATATTCGACTCTGGTAATGTCTTCGACTTCAGGTTCCTCTTCGACCGCGGGAGCCTTCTTATTTTGACGTTTAGACATCTTAAGTTCCGAGGAATTTCCCTGCCATGTACAAAAATGTATTTTAGGTTCTGTTAGGTCATTTCCGGATAACATTTAAAGATAAAGATAACAATATAAGTGTTTTACCTCATATGTGCTAAACATGAGTGCAACTATGAAAAATAAGAAAACAATGTTCAAAAACAAATGCTCCTGCCCAAAAACTAAAACCGGCTTAGTCCAACAAAGTTCGGGTTTTAGAAAAACACGAGCTTTGTCAAAATGAAAACAGTCCTGAACCCCCTCTCGGCGCCATGACCTACACGCTATGTGAAATACAGAAGGCACCTAATCTAACTAGCTCAAGTGAGAACGCTGCAAGTGATAGCACACTAGAAGACTGTAAATGCTCACTTTACGGTCCGACTGGGTAATGCGATTCTAACTTAGACCGGTTTGGGGTTTGGATTTGAAACTGAACAGGGTCACCCCAAGCGGGAAGTAAAACAACAAAGAGGTCCTGGTTTGTGAAGACGAGGGCAACTGAACTACAGAACCAATCATCACGGCCTCATAAGAAAGCCATGAAAGCCCCCCGGATGGCCAAACACACAATGGGGGAAACTGGTGCGGACAGCGTAACAGCCGTCTGCACTAGTTTCCCCAGCAATCGAGTGTAGGCTGCAAAACCATAACGGCCACGAGAGAAAACATCAAGTAAACCACAAAGACCCCCCAAACCGATAGCCATACCATTTACCTTAGAATATATACATGTCAGGACGGAAACCCAAGTAAAACACTAACCGCAGAGACAACAAAATAGCTCATCCAATTGAACAAAACAGGAAAATGAGCATAAGGGCCTACCTAGCACTACTGCGCGACTGACGGAGAAAAATTGTAACTTCCACGGCGAAGCCACCTAGGAGCGACGGTACCGACAATGAAATTCTCGGTCTGCTTGAGTGAAAATGACAGCACAAAGAAAAGTCCAAAATAATAATAAAAAATGAAACCTCCAAACTCCATTATATATACGCCCCCGGTCAACTACAATCGACGGGAAAAAATAAAGTCACCGGGCGGAAAAAGTATAAGGGGTAGGAAATCAAGTCACTATCTCCTCCGCAACGGTGAATGAAGAAAAAAAGTTGAAATGCCCGCAATGGAGTTGGCGGGAGAAATGAACCAACACTCGCGTCGGAGCTCGCGAGACTAGGGCTTCGGGCCATAAGATGATTAGAGAGCCGCAACGGCGAACCCGTAAAAGAAATGAGTTCCATAGACCAGCAGAATTAGAGTCAAAAATAACTATGAATCAAACGAAAAAAATCAATCAAGCGAATAAAACAAACTTTCAGAATCATAGTGCTTTCTAGAGCCGCAACGGCAAGAGTTGACGAGAACCAAAAATCGGCGAAACAAAATGGTGGGGATGGGAAGAGGATGAAACAACTATCGGATCATTTCACAGTACCCCTTCCACAATAGCTGAAGACATATAGACAATGGTTCCGACAGGCTTTCAAAACAACCGCCGATAAAGACAAAACATCAGAGGCCAAAAACACTTGGCTTCGGACTTGGTGTCCGGTTCTGCTCCGCAACGGCGGACGTGCAGGCGACTAGACTCCCGACTCAAAAATTCCAAAATACTTCCGAGGGTGAGGCAAAAGAAATAATTCAAACATAAAAACATTTGCCCGCATAAAAGTAGTCTTCATTCAACATCAAGTAAAACCCAAAAAATCGAGCAAAATGAATTTAAAGGAGGGTCCCAAAAAAATTTGAATTTTGGGAAATTGTTGCAGCTGCAACAGGTATGTATGTGCAACAAAGCTAAGATCTGTCTGTTATATCATTATTCATAAGATGTATATGGACAATGATTAACAACTTCATCATTTATTCATTTAAGCATCTAATTCAAACAAACAAAGGAAGATATTCAATGAAATTTTACTAATGAGCGATGAATGTAACTAACTTGCAAACATCATATTACTAATCCAAATCAAGTAACCATTCATACAAATAAGCGTTGTGTATGCACAAGTATGACAGCCAAGTTATGATAGTATCTTAGTAGTGAACAGTACTAAAATGTATTAACACTTGAGAATCAATGTTCATAAAATAAAACTATGTATTCAATATGTTCCAACAGTAAACCTCATCCTATTTAAATATGAATACTGGTCAATTCCAAACCATTTACCAGTTGGTTGTAGAACTTCCCATGCATGACAAAATTCTAAACTGTAGTGTGAAAACAGTGTTACCTTCCAACTCTTGATAGTTAAATACTGACCAGGCCTTAATTTATAACATTTTGGTGTGTTTTTGTTGCAGGTGTTGGAGTTGTCCAAGTTAAAATAGGTTGTAATAAGTAGCATCCTAGGAGGAGATGCCTAAGGGCTACACTAAAGGGTTTCTACATCCCACAAAGGACTGTGCAAAGGAAAAGGCCAAGGCCTAAAGAGGTTGGTTGAGGGTGAAAAAGGGGAGCCAAGCCCAAAGGGGTAGGTTAGGGCTTAGGAAAAAAACCCTAGGGATGCTAGGGTTTAATTATAGGGATTGTTTTTAGTATTAGGGAAGATTTTAGGGATTTTTGGATTGTTTTAGATTTATGGGCTTCCTAAAATTTCTCCCTAGGGTTTCTAGGGCTTAGGGAGACAAGACGAAAATATAGGAGAGAGGAATAAAATTTTAGGGAGTCCAAAAATTGAAAAAATATATATTCTTAGGGTTTTTGACATAAAATTTCAGGCCTAAATTTAACCTAATCTATCATGCAAGGTGCAATATTTACACATCCAAATGCAAAATTTGGAAGGAGAATAACTTTTGGGACAAGGGTTTTAGATTACCCTAACCCTAGGGAATCCAAGGAGGTGACAACCTTCCTTTTGATAATCATGTCCTAGGTTTGACAACAAAACCTAAATTCCTAAGGTTACAACCCTAGAAGGGCCTCTATGAGGGATGCACTTCTACAAACCAAGATGACTAAAGGTTGAAAGACGGCCTAGCCAAGACAAAATGCAGCTCTAATGGCTACCATTCAATCCATATACATGCATCATTCATCAACATTTAACAAAAGAGATATCAAGAAAAGCCTTAGACACCTCTGTGTGTAAGTGTTTAGCTAACAAATCATAGCATCACCTTTAGCAAGAGCATAGAATCAAAGAAACTTCAAGAAATTGTCATCAAACCCAGACAATCACCTTCCTCAAGAGGGGTGTATCATTTCCAAAGATCCCTAGTAGGGTAAAATAAGTGTATATTGTTTTATCCTACTTGCCTTATGTTCAAATGAAGTGAGGAGAGGCGTATTTATAGCCTCTCACACTCACCTTACAAAAATATCCAGGCCAACATGCCTTTAAAATATCAATTTGAAATTATAAAATGTCAACTTAAAATTATAACATAAATAAGATAAAATAATTTGAAAATGGCCTAAAGTAGGCTTATAGTAGACTACCCTGGGTATTTTTCCCTTGAGTGCCTTAAACTGCTAAAATAAGCGAATCACTTCGAACAAAAGGTTGGAGTGAAATGGAGGGAGGGTTTCATGCCCCATATAACCCCGAAAAATGTTGTAAATCCATCAACACCCCCCCTCAAAGCAACAGCACGGCCTAGGAGGAAGGATGGCGTCCTATGAGGAAGAAGGACAAGGAGAGAGTGCACCAATCAGTTGAAGGACCAGGTGGGTTTCTGAGGTGGCTGTAAAGGGAGACTCGTAGCTGAAACAAAGGCCACTAGTGTAAGGAAACAAGGTGTGGGGTCATGTGACCCAGTGATCAACCCCGAGGAGCCCTAGACACAAACCTCAAGTTAAAAAACCCAACAAAGGGTAGTTAACAGTGCCATTAAGCCATATTACTCCTAAAGGAAGGACCAAAGGGCCTAGCTATGACCACCACTACTGAATAACACCCCTCCTAGTAAAAAAATGGCCTCTATCTCCCTAGGGAACATATGAAAGTGCGATGAGTACAAATGCAGCATAATAAGTCGAAAAATGTTTATTACAAAAGTAAATAAATTTATTTAAAACATCATAAAAATAAAAGATAAAAAAATATTTTAATCGAAGTTAAAAATCAAAAAAAATAAAATACTATGTTATTGACTTACCTCCAAAATCATAATCATCCATTCATTTCCACACACCAAATCCATATCTACTTTTATTCTAGACAACGTCGACCTAATATCCACATGAAACTAAGAGTTCACCGACCTTTTTTTATGGGAGAATATTTCATCTTTGGATTTGCAATTTATTTAAGAATATGCACATGACCCTTTTCAAGAAAATGAATTCCTTCTCTAGTACTCGGTTACAATTTTATTTAGTATTTTAAGAGGTGCCCTTAATGACTAATTTTGTTTTATTAAGAGTCATATTAGAAAGTACAATGGAAAGTACCATGCTATAATTTATTTAGGAAGATGCACATGACCCTTTTTAAGAAAATGAATTCCTTTGTATTTCAGGAAGAAAATGAATCCCTTGTGCTATAGAAAGTATCGGCTTACAATTTAATTAATTAATTGTTTTAATTAAAATATTATTTAAATAATGATATTATTAATATTAATAGTAAGTTATTATTTTCAATTAAAAATATTATTTAAATAATAATAATAATAAAACCTACAACGGATGTGAAGGAGCGTACAAGCTAGTGAGGGGTAGAGAGGGCAAGTTTGAGACCTTAGGTGATAGATGATGAACCAAAGGGAGGTGGTACATGCATGTTTAATGGATGATGAACAAAATGATAAGTAAAGGTGCAAGTGCCATAATGTGCAAATGAGTGAAGTAGGTGGAGAGGTACCAACATACTTGTAAATGGGATTGTCTTATTTACGTGAGGAAAGTGGCCATCATGGAACCTTACCTTGAGGCTCATCAATGGGGAGGGTGGTGAAGGCTTTCAGATCCCCAAGCCTTTGTGCCTCCAATTTGAATTGGTTCTTTGTTGCATAAGCTACTTATGAAGAGTTTGAGTGCGCACAGGTTGGAAGGTTTTTAGGGTAGGGAGGGTGTCTGAGGTTGTGAATCCAGAATGAGTAGCGAGATGAGGGGCATGACAAAGAACAAGGAAAGAAAGGTGGAGAAGGGGAAAGTTGTGTCCAAAGAACCAATTGGATTGCAGGCCTTGGAGACACAAGGTCCAGCATGGCTTTATACCATAGGGAACTCCACCTATATTGGAATCTCAAGTTATTGTCGGGAGTCACCCTAGCCAACTGGGACAAACAAATTGTAGATTTAAGAGAGGACTTAGCTCCTCTTAAGCATATGAGGTTGGATATTAAATTTGTTGAATCCAAGTTGGACATCATCACTAAGAGGTTGGTTATCAAGTTGGAGACAAAGCACATATAAATGGGAAATACTCCTTAATTGACCCATATAATCAATGAAGGAGACGAAAAAGCTCCTGAGGTTCCCCCAACTTAATAGTACATGGCTTATCTATTGTTTATTTTATTGTTTCAATTTTTGTTAATATGTTAAAATGTAGGGCATAGAATGATAAACCATATCTATAGACATGTAGGAAGGCTACTGTTATTTTGACTTTGGCTTCTAGAACATTGAGTATTTTTGAACTGTTTAATATAAGAACTATACACGGAGACCCTAGATGACAAACATGCATTATTTTTTTACTAAAGCTCAATGTTTGGACTGTTTGCCAATTTTTTGAGGGTCAACTAGTGCCTCGATATGTATCTTATGTAGATTATATATAATATATAATTGCTCTTGTTTTTAATGTGGTTCATGCCCGATGATCGAGCTACTACATACACATAAATAATCCAAGGGGGCCCACCTAAAGGGGCGACACCCTATTAGGATATTTCCATAGCCTATCCTTGGCACCAACATTGGTTCCTTACCTCGAAGGACCTAGAGAGAATTGAACCCCCGACCTCAGACCTCGACCTTATCTTTCTTGGTCCTAGAAGATCTGACCAACTAAGCTACCCCTTGGGGCTAATATAGAACTTCACTTATTTACAAAATAATAAAAATAATAAATTTATAAATACCAGTTTATGATGGTGTCAAGTAGGAGGTTATGGAGTTTTATTTTTAGTTGTTTTTAGTTCTTCTAGTTGAAATTTTAGATATTATGGCTAATAGTGCAAGTTTTATAAAGTTTTTTTATGTTTTTGTATTATGTCTTGGTATATGGAGTTCATTCTCCGTAATGCAACTGCAATCAATATCGGTAGTGTAGGAATTGGTGTAAGTTGTTTCATGATCAGTCCTTTGGACAACTCCATGCATATTCTCATTTTTTAATATAAATATTTTTTTTCGTGGGAAAAAAGGATAAATTACTAAATATTTTATCATTTAATTTTTTTATAAATCATAAACATTATGTTTATGTATCCTTATACCTTATCAACAGTGTGAAATATTTATTTTTTCATTTTTCCAAATCATGTGCTTAAAGTGGCTAAAAATTGTCATGGCTCGAAACCATTTTAATTAATTAATAGTTAAGGTTATGCAATGATATCATCTATAAGGTATGCATAATCCACTCAAAGTAAGATTGAAGAATTCATGGGTTTGAGGAATTACATTTCATTTTTTTCAATACGAAAAAACTTATAATATTTTTAGGTTTATCGACCAGGCCTATGTTTTCAAGATTTTAATGTGCAACAACATCATTGTGTGTAAACAAATCCTAGTCACATAAAATAACCCACTAATGAGTTTTAAGGAGACAAACTCCATCTCTTACCAAATGTCATTGAGCCTTGGGTTGTTAATCCCTTTCATTACATCCAAGGAAGACAAACTCTTAGCCAATCAAAAGCAATTTTAGATGAGAGAGGACAAAAAATAGTATTTTCATACCCTTTCTATATCCACAAGATAGATAATATCTCATGTTTTCGTCATTAAAACAACAACAAAAAATAATATATTATACATCTAATTCTCATTGATTTCATCAACAATGTGTCCCATCTTTCTTTCTCTCTTGATGATGGGCCACATTGGTATGGTTCAATTTTTTTTTGTAAGCTCCATAGTGAAATTATATTAGTATACAAAAATAATGAGTACATGCACCAAAGGATCATGAAATTCACCATCTCACTATGACTTCTCACGGACCTATAACTGCTAAAACTTAAACTTAGACACATTACCCATGCATGGAGTGTCATCCTAAACTAGTCAATGTTCATCTTACATGCATGGGAGATCAAGAAACTACTAAGCAGGCTTATGCCTAAGTATATTTCCAAAATGAACGGTTTATCAAAATAGCCTCAGCGGACATGAAAATCTAAGCAAAAATGACGAGCAACTTCAAAAGCAAGAATTCCTTGCAAACTAACAACTACAAAAAAACTCGAAAAGAAAAAAATAGAGAGGTTACTCGGAGTTGCAAGCGACTTCAGCATCTTCGGGCTTCTCTTTTAGATTTGGACACCAATTCTCCTCCAAAATTGAAGTATTGTCCAAATATTTTTTAACTAGGAGAGCCTCTATTTTCCTAAAGGAGGAGAGGTCCACCTTCCCATTGCGCTCCACCTTCTTCCTTTTATGGTCGCTCATGGAAGCAATATTCATTTTATCCTAAGCCATGGGGGGTGTTTTTCAGCTTAATCTTCTTTAGTTCCATCTGTTTGGAAACCAACAAGAGAGTCGGCGAGGGATAGAAATGGATAACAGAGCGGGAGAAGGAGAAGGCATGGATTTATTGTCCCTTCCGGAATCTTGACATTTTAAGAGAACGTGAGCCAACATATTTTTACACTCCATGTTAGATTTTTCACACAATTATAGAAGTATAACTTAACTACAAATAAACAATTGGATCACTAGAAGAAAGACAAAGCACAGAAACAAAGAACACAAGATTTTATGCTGGGAAACCCAATAGGGAGAAAACCCAACAACCTTCATATAGAGATTATCAATTTCGAGAACAAAGTACAAGAATGAGAGAGAGAAAGAAGAAAATATCTCTCAGATAAAAGCCCACAAAACACGTCACTTTACTGTTGTAGTGAACTTCTCCTTGACTAGGTGAACTTGTTTTTGTTGAGTGTGTCTTCAAATGATGCACGTGACCTCTCTATTTATACACTTTACAAAATTAAATTTTTCCCTAACTCGGTCGAGTTGTCTTGGGGAAAGATAAAATTAAAATTTAATTAATTTGTTTTCTTATGTAATTATTCCCCGAGGTTTACATTGATTTTTTCAAGGGTTTACATGCTTAATTACATCAATATAATCTCTCATAGGAAGTACAAAACAATACCATAAATTTGCAATAAGAATAACTTCCAAAGTTGCACAAATTCCAACACTCCCTCTCAACAACAAAGGTATTCTTTGGACACTGTCATCATCATCATCATCATCATCTAGGTCTCATCTGTACATCTCATCTATCTCTATCATCTCTATACATATTGAAGGTTTTCAACACAGTCTCAGTTCGTCGAGAGGTGTCATCATACATCTGATACACTCAGTCCTTTGATTGATACAATAATCAACATCTCATCTACTACATGTTCATCTCTACCATCGATGGGATCCTCTCATACCTAGCTAAGAACCTGGACAAGCTTCACACGACCATCTACTACCTATTTGTTTCTACTACCAATGGGAACCTCCCATACCTTGATAAAAACGTAGACGAGTAGAGCTACCTATGTAGAAGCAGGCTTCACATGACCATCTATTACCTATCTATCTCTATTATCGATGGGAACCTCCCATACCTAGCTAAGAACCTATGAGTAGAGGTACATGTGTAGAAGCCAGGTAGATGATTGTCTCTATATCATCTTTCCCTCTTCGGGAGGGACACGTTCTCTTCCACTCCAAGTATTTCGTGAAAGTATTCAAATTTTATCTTGGGAAGAGGCTTGGTAAGAAAATCTACAGTCTGGTCATCTATCGGAACATACTTTAAATCGACCACGCCTTTCTACATCATATCATGAATGTAGTGATATCAAATATCTGTATGCTTCAATTTACATGGAATACTAGATTCACTAACATTTGCACATAACTCTTGTTATCACAGTGAATCACAGTTTTCTTTGAAATCAAGACTGTTAGCACTCAGATTTTACCCCCGGTTGTGAAAAGGTAAACACCAGGGAAACCACAAAACCAATCTTTAGGAAATAAAGTTGGATTCTTTCTCTCCAGAGAGGGATATCTCAGTAATTTTTCTCACAGACCATATATATATATATATATATATATATATATATATATATACAAAAGATAAAAATAAGATTGGTGGTGGTTGAAACAAATGTACATTGGGCATGGATTCATAATGTGGAACAATAACATTAATAGTGATGTTGCATGGGAAACTTTAGCAGAGGCAAGGTAGCAATCTCATTACATTCAAAATGATTTTGTCTCATGATTATGCAGTAATTTAGAAATAGTCCATTAATGTGGGCATCTTACTAGGATGAATCCAACATTAACTTTAGATGAACAAGTTTTGTGAATTTTCGAAAGTAATAGACAGAGCATATGATTATGAATTCTACACTATTAAAAACTCATTCAAATATGAAAGGGAAAACATAATGGAAGTAATAAACAGGAAACACATGCACATCAGAAAAGGAAAGTATAGACTGTAACAAAGATAACACGGGAATATTTGAAAAGGCTAGCGTCAACTCTGTAAAATTTGTTAATCTCTAGAATAATAGTTACAATGGGAAATATCATGGGTTGCAACACTTGTTCTATTACAAAAACTTGTTCTTATACAAAATATCGCTCCATGATCTGAATAACTAAATCTAAAAATAGGCAATAACTGTATTTTTACATCTGTCGTCTATATCTCTTAACTAATAACTGCTCTTGAAAATAAATAAAACTCCTAGTTAACTAGTCTTCAAACAAATCTTCGACGGGTCTTCAATATTTCCTCATCGGCACAACCTGTATTTTGTCTTTACATACTTTTCCACTGTCTTCCATTGGTCAATAGTTGGCAACTCCAAATTGGTCGTCTCCTTGGCCATAACACTTAACATTGCATGTTCCACGTAATCAAATTCTGGCAATTGTGCACATGTGGCTCTAAATGCAAACAGTATTTTCAAATCCTCTAATAAGTTATCAATGATTATCTTTCCAGATAAAGATTGTTTCATATCTTCAAATTTTCTATGGTCTAATCTGCAATTGACCAGTTGATCGTGGTATTCTTTTTGAGAAAATATACTACATTTTTCTTCCCAAAAGAAATGCAGTCCCTTTTTAAATATCGGTGTAAACATTTCAATAAAAAATTTCACTTGATGGGTCATGATATCAATTTTTGCTTGTACTATATCTAGATTTTGGTGCTTACTGACCACCTTCCTGGCCCATGTAATGACCGAAATCCTATCTTTGATATATGTTGTCTTCAGGTCATCTTCGGCCAAACCATTTAAGAAACTTATTGTGTTGTTTGTAGTATCTGTTGGACTAATATTTAATACTTCTTTTACTATTGCAACACTCTGTCTGGAGGATTGGACAACAATTTCCTTATCCAAAATATAATCCAAGTAGGGCCTGAGCTTAGGTGCTTCAACTATGATCACATCCCAAATGATGTGCTTGGCTCCCTGCACAGGCAGTTGTCATGTCACTTGTTTCATTAACTTATCACTTTTATCTGAAAAATATTTGCATTTGTTTTCCCAAGCTACCTCTCTTCTTCTCTTTTCACGGCTATATTTTCAAGGTTCTTATTCTAGTTTTTCAAACCAACTATTTCCAAATCCATCAGACTAACCTGAGACATAGCTTTTACAACAGAATCTGTATTGGCTTGTACATGAGGTGGAACAATCTGCACTTCAAGCTCTTTTTATTTTTCATTTAATTCTTTCTCCAATTCTTATTGTTTTCCTTTTAGAACCTTCTCATTTTCAACCAAATTACCCATGTCCCTTTCCCGTTGCTTATTTTCTTCAACAAACTTTAAAAGATTTGATTTACAATCATTCAATTCATCATTTAGAGTCTCTTTTTCTTTCTCCAACTCTGTAAGCTTTGTAGCTTGTATGAGCTGGGTAGCTCTGTTAGAATAATCAAACCCATAGTATTACCCACTTAGACATTAATTCATTTATTTTTGTCTTATTTTCCTAGTTCATGAGTCCCACCATGTTCAAGTTGCTAATTGCCTATCCATAGAGGTCAAACTTGCCATATTTGACTCATGTAGCGCTTGGGAAAGCCTTAGGAATCAAATCTGCTTTATTCCTGGCCTCCTAGGTGCCCTTCTGCTTTTTCTGCTTTGTTGACTGCTTTTTCAGTTTTTAAAGCACATAAGGAAAGCAAGACTAGGTGAGGTGAACCTGTTTTATTCCCCCTTCATCCTCCACTCTTTCCTCCATGCAAAAGCAAGTATGAGCTGCCATTTCACCACTCATTAGCTTTCCCATGTGCCCTTGCCAATTCGTGAGCCTCATGACAGATTTGGGATCAACTTTTTACACCTATGGGGGATTTGCCTATTTTGGGTAAGCCTGCTTTATGCTAGTTTTGGATGCTTCCTCATGCATTTGATTTCTTCATGTATTCTATTTATTCAGCAGCCTATGTTATTACATGGTTGGCTATTGTACACTGAGTTAATATAATTTTGTGTTACAGCTCCATTTTCAGTCTCCATTGTTGACAATTTTGCATGATCAA
>LPNX010911768.1:99609-166491 GCA_001517045.1 Pseudotsuga menziesii | reverse complement strand
CTCAGGATCCTCCTCTCAAACGGGAGTTAAGCACGAGGCAGTGTGAGCGGTTATTGATTGGGATGACCCCTAGTCATAACTAAGTAGCACCGGAGATATTTCTAGGATTGTATTCGTATCTAGGGGCTCTTTCGAGAGTTTCAGGCTTTGCTACCCTGCCCATACGGTCAATCCCTCCTGCGACTGTCTGCCTGAGCTTTGATCATATTGAGGTGACCTTAGTGACCTTACCTAGGATATTGAGGGGGTACTTGTAGAGGTTATTCTACGGGTGTCTTGGCCAGGTTGGGGTCGGACAGCACAGTCGCTTTATGCGTTGAAGTTGAGGGCCACAATAATTGGTTACGTACCTCCGCTTGTTGTGTATGGGAGTCTCAGGCCTCTCCTAGGAGAGACATGCCTGCTTCATTCAGGAGCTCACTTATCCAGCCCTTGTTTTCTTGAATTTGGATTTAGATTTTATTAGTGATTTCTCTATGCATGCTAGTTGGCCTAGGGTTTACGTAAATAGAGAGTCTTTGCTATTTTTTTTTTGAGTTATTGTGGATTCGAGTGCGGTTCCGCGTCGTTCTCATCGGTTAGCAAGACTTTCGCCTTCCACTTCTCCTCCTCCTTTGGAAGAGAGACCTAGACAGTCTAGGTGGACTATGTCACACACTGATTCACACACCATGGAGGATCATTCAGAGACTATTCCTCAGCCACCTCCTCTCCTTCATGTTGATGATGGGTAATTTACTCCTACATACGATCCTTCACCTGACCTAGCTGATTTCAGTCCTGTGATTTCCTAGATAGGATCTTTGCATGATAGACCTACTTACCCTACGGCTGATTCCCCGTTGACACATTACCGGTATGGAATGCCAGAAGATGCCGAGACTCACTTTGAACCTACCAGCACTAGCTACGATAGTTATGCTACGACTCATTTTCCTATGCACGATTTGACATTTCATGTCGAATATGAATTTGATCCTAGCGCTATGCCTGGGGCAATCCCATTCCTTACGTTGCAGAGAGGTTTGGGGGTACTAGTCACATTGCACCTTCCATCGCAGTGGTGGAAGCTACATCTAATCCCCCTCCTAGGTCTAGGGTTAGTGATCCGATTAGGATACCAGGTCTGAGACGGGTGACAATAGGTGGTAGTACATATCTGATTACTTAGATTCCTTCATCCTCGGTTCCTAGTTCTTCAAATTTACATCCTCCACCTTATCCACGTGGTCCTTCGAGCCGATATATGGCTACGAGTCAGGTCCATACTATGGTTACTAGGCCGATTGTGTCTCAAGTTCATATACCACCCGCTGCTTCGGGAGGCTATATTCACGCTTATAGTGGTCAAATTATTACGTCCAAGGCATATATACCTACTTATGGTATGTATGTTCCCCCTTCCAGAGCTTATCTTCCTACCTACAGAGTGTCCCATGGGACATCGCATGCGATGACCTATGGACCTTATTACGGGACGCAATATGGACAGGTTTCTTCACCTTACGGAGGCGGGTATCAACAATCTGCTTACTCTCCTAATTATGGCTTAGTAGCTCTTACTAGTCAAGGTCTACCTTACTATGGTACTTCCACGTCACCTTATACGGGTCAGACAGGAGGAGGACACTATGGCCAAGGCCATGGTGGTGCTCAAACCTATGTGAACCAGGGAGCAGTTCATCGAACTCATCATCCTAGTCTCCCTTTCCTCGCGATGCTTAACCTTCCTGACTTATCGAGACTTACGAATGATCCCATGGCTCATGACCCGGCTTGGCCGGCCGTCCCTACCAAGCTTCCTTTGGACATACCTAAGTTCAAAGGAAAACTGGGAGAGGATCTAAGTGAACACGTTACCACATTTCACCTTTGGTGCTCTTCGAATTCATTACATCAGGACTCAATCCGCTTGCAACTATTTCAACGCACCCTAACGGGGACTGTTACGAAATGGTATATAGAGTTACCAAAGGGATCTTTTACCTTGTTCGATGATCTTGCGATGACTTTTATTAATCACTTCCAGCTACCAGTGCGCTATGACGTTGGTACTGAACTCTTGTCGACATTTCGACAAGATAAAGACACCCATATTTCTCATCATATTCAGGAGTGGTGTATATGGAGGAGATTAATTAAAGATTTTATACCACCGGAGTTCCTTCTCGAGTGGTTCCTCAAGTATTTATTTCCATATATCACGAAGGATTTTTCTACATCCAGAGTGCAGAATGAGGAACAAGCAATATTTAGGGCACAGGAACTGGACTTGATTTATGCTCAGTCTGGTTTGTTGTATGAGATTATTCCCAACGCTCCTTGTTCTAGTTTTGATCCCAAGGTCAAACCTGGACCACATGCCGATGGCATTGTGGGTTGTGCAAGTGAGAAACCTGTAGATTCGTTTGCAAAACAAGTTAGTCAATTGTCACTCAACCAGTCTGCTTTGGGACAAGCTACGGCTTCATCTCAACCCACCCAAATGGTGAATTTACTTTCTGTACAATCGTTGGACCAGAAGGGTAACCAACAACCCGGACAGAATAGAAAAAAGGGTAAGAATAATAATCGAAAGGGTGGAAATAGGAATGAAAATGCTTCCAATAATGACAAGAACGGTCAGAATGCTGGTGGGGACAAGCAAGTGAAAGCTAAGTTTAAGTTCCCTTGCAAGCTATGTAAGGATGATAACCTCAGTTACTTGTGCCCTAGAATTGATGAAGCTTTGAGACTTTTAGCACAAGGCCCAGCTGTGCTAACAAACCCTTTACCCCATAACCAGAATATGAACTCGAAGTCCTAGGAGAAATCTAGTGAGAATGATCCACCAGAGACTAGTGCTCATGGGTGCATTAACATGGTCTGTGCTACCAAGTTTGTGATTCATGTGAAATATTATGGATCGTCACAACCCAACCCAGGAAAAGAACCTGATCCACCAGGAACCCCTTTGCGCATTGAGAAACCTGCGGATAAACCTGAGGCTGCACCTCGCATTCCTAAGGGGTACTTAAGCGCTCGGGGCATAATCCAAATGCCCGAGCCACCCAAAATTATTCAGTTGTCGAGGATTTGGGCCATACTCCTTATGCGATGTCTACATTGGAAGTGCTTTAGAGTTGTCCTTCGCAAATGAAGGTTTTGCTTTTTGCTCTTGTTGTGAATGGTGATGATTCTTCCTCAGTGATCAAATTTGAAGCCGCGGGTCATCAGTCTTACTTTCCCTAATATGTGTCACTTTTGGTACATGTAGAATGTATTAATATGATCATCAAGCGCACTGTGATTGACGAGGGCGCTACTGCATCTGTGATGTCTTTGTCCTGTTGGAAGGGTCTTGGTTCTCCTGAGTTGTTGAAATCAGCCACTGTGTTAACTGCTTTTGATGAGAGATATTTTAGGCCGCACGACATCATTCTGTCCCTTAAAGTCCATTTGGGAGGGAATACCATTGCGATAGAGGATGAGGTGGTTGATGCACCCCTCGACTACAATCTCTTGCTGGGTCGGAACTGGATGTATAGTATGCAAGTTGTTGCTTCTTCCTTGTTCCGCGTTGTATGATTTCCACATAACGGGAAGATTGTAACGATTGATGAAATGACATTCAAAAATTCCCCTGTTACTGCATCTTTGGGAGCTTCAATCCTGGTCATTGAACACTCTCAGCCAACAAATGGGAGTGTAGGTGTAGGCATGTATCCATCCCTCATGGGAAGCTTTAGTTGTCCTACGCTGGTCCTCATGATAGGATCTTGTTCCAATAAGGCTTCGACTTCTACGACCTCAGTGTCTTTTCGCACAACTCATACAGAATATCCTTGGATTATTCCTACACTGAGTATTTCGAGTGAACCTATCGAGACCAATGTGCCACTTCCTGCAACCATGATAGCTTATTAAGCCAATCTTGAGAATGTTGCAGATCCTTGTTCTTCCTCTTCGTGGATGGAAGAGGAATACCCCTATGTACTGTCGGCATGGGCAGTACAGTCTTCTCATGCCCACGACTTCCTGGATACGGTTTTCCCTTCAGATAAAGCGATCATCGAGGCTATGTCGGGCGTTGAGCCGCCATGGGAGGAACTTCATCATAGATCATATTTCCTTCCACCGCTTGACCGTTTGGAGCATGAGGATTATAGGGAGATTCTTAGTCAAATATTTGGTAGTCCCACGATTCCATTAAGCTCTCTTGGTCAGATGGCTGATGGGAACATGGTGAACATATCTTCCACGATTTCTATCAACATCTCTCGAAATCCTGGTACCATTAAGAATGTCTATATTGGGGTGGAATGTTCCCATGCTGAGATTCTTGAATATACTGAGCTATTCAAGGAATTCCATGATATTTTTTCTTGGTCTTATGATGATATGCTAGGTATTGACCCTCAAATTGTCGAACATGAGATTAAGACTTACCCCAATGCTAAGCCTATTCAAAAACGTTTACGCGCCGTGAATCCTAGGAAAGCACCCGCCATTAAGGTAGAGATAGAGAAGCTGTTGAAATCCGGTTTCATCTATCCCGTTCCCTTGACGGAGTGGGTTTCAAACCCCGTTCCGGTGGATAAGAAGCAGGGAGAGATATGAATATGCACTGATTTCCACGATTTAAATCATGCCTATCCTAAGGATAAGTTGCCCACACCATTTATAGATCATATTTTGGATGAGTGTGTGGGTAGCGAGGTGTTCTCCTTTATGGACGGCTTTTTCAGGTATAATCAGATCCAGATTAAACCTGAGGACCAACACAAGACTGTATTTATCTATCCTTGGGGAACATTTGCATATTGGAAGATGCCTTTCGGCCTTAAAAATGACGGAGCTACATTTCAGCAGGAAATGACCTTGATTTTCAACGATCTCAAGTCTATTATTGAAGTATTTTTGGATGACCTTTTTGCTCATTCTCGTATGAGAATGCGTCATTCATATCACTTGATATTGTTCTTCGAAAGATGCTGGCACTATTCGGTTCGATTAAATCCTCATAAGTGCATCTTTTGTGTGAAGTCAGATTGTTTACTAGGATTCATCTTTTCAAAGGAGGGCATAAGAGTCAGTCCCTTAAAGGTTGAGGCAATACTTCAGTTGTCTCCCCCGAAAAACATTCGTCATCTTCAGTGTTTGCAAGGTATGGAAAAATTCTTACGAAGATTTGTGGTCAACTTTTCCAATTTGACTAAAGGTTTCATGCGTCTCTTGAAGAAGGATACTTCCTTTGAATGGGATGAGCGAGCCCAGGAGTCCTTTGATGCACTTAAGCGAGCCCTAGCATCGGCCCCGGTGATTAGTCCTCCGGATTATCGCCGTGATTTCGTATTATATGTGGCCGCGTCTTTAGAGACGATTGGTATGGTATTGGTTCAGGAGGATGAGGAGCTCCAAGAGCATGTCATATATTATCTAAGACGAAACCTTATTGACGTAGAGATTCATTATTCTCATGTCAAGAAGCTTGCTTTAGTGACCGTACATGCAGTTCAACGTTTGAGACATTATATTCTCCTTCACCAGACCTCGATTGTGGCCCATGTCAATCTGTTTTAGTTCATCCTCACATGAAGGATGATTGGGGGAAAGTATAATAAATGGATTGTCATCCTGCAAGAGTTCGATCTCAAATTTGTTTCGGCAAAGTCGAAGAAGTCGTTAATTTTTACAGAGCTTATATTGGATTTCCCGAGCGAGGCTGAGGAGTTGGTTTGTGAAGATACGTTTGTCGATGAACACATCTTCTTAATCTCAACGTCTAAACCATGGTAAGGAGATATCATAATATATCTGCAAACACAAAGGACCCCTACTCACCTCTCGCGAGATGAACGACGACGATTACGTCACGTCTCTAAGAACTACCTTATAGTGGACAATACTTTGTACCATTGTGGGATAGATTCAATTTTACGACGTTGTTTAAATCATGAGGTGGCTGAGGTTGTGCTGAATGATTGCCATGGAGGGGCATGTGGTGGTCACTTATCTGGGCTTTCTACAGCTCAAAATATTTTGAGAGTGGGTTATTTCTGGCCGTCGATATTTAAATATTGTGTTGATGCGGTCAAGAGGTGCCACCCTTTCTAGGTGTTCACACGGAATATGTGCTTGAAGCCTGCCCCGTTACATCCTATTATCACCGCCGGTCCCTTCACCAAGTGGGGGCTCAATTTTATGGATTGCAACCCAGCTTCGGCTAGGGGGCACCATCATATTATAGTGGTTGTGGATTATTTCACGAAATGGGCTGAGGAAATGCCTACAGTAAAATTCAATGGTGAGATAGCCACTCACTTCATATTCAACCAAATCATTACTCAGTTCGGGATTCCGAAAGCGCTTGTCACTGACCATGGCTCACACTTTCAAAACTGTATTATGGAAGAGTTGGCATCCAAGTTAGGGTATAAGCAAGAGAACTCCTCTTATTACTACCCCGAAGCGAATGGATAGGTTGAAGTAGTGAATAAATCACTTAATTCCATTCTCCAACGAACTATCGCATAGAGCAAGACGAATTGGCATATTATGTTATACCCTGCTTTGTGGGCATATAGAACCGTGGTTAAGACTACCACTGGTTTTTCTCCATATCAGCTTGTGCATGGAGTGGAGTCGATATTTCCGGTTGAATGCGAGATTCCTTCGTTGAATCTAGCTGTCAAACTCTTACCAGACACTTCACCTTTAGAGGAGCATTTGGTCTAGCTCAAGCAACTTGATGAGCAGCGTCGAGATGCCTTGGTGGCTCAAGAGGTTAATAAACATCGCGTTAAGGTCCAATATGACAAGTCTGTCCATCCAAGAGTGTTTAGTGAAGGATACTTGGTCCTTTTGTGGGATCAATCGAAAGAACCCTTGGGGGCAGGGAAATTTAATCCTATGTGGCGTGGTCCTTACGTGGTCAAGAGTGTCTTAGAGAAGGGTGCCTATGAGTTAGTCAATTACAAAGGAACAGCTTTGGTGGAGCCTAGAAATGGGCTCTATCTCAAAAACTACTATGCATGATATTTAGCCAAGGCTGCTTGTTGTATATTATTGTACAGCTTTGCATAGTTAGGTCTTTTTGTTATCGTGATCGGGTTTGTGATTAGTTTCTGTTTCTTTTGGCAGATGTCAATGGAATCTTCCACCTACATAGGATTCGCGGATGGTGCAAGCCGTCACACTCAGCACTCAGCCTCTACTGCTTGGGTGATTTATACTCCTATGGGTCAGGTATTGACTTCAGGAGGTGTATGTTTATGGCCATCTTGCAACAATGTTGCTGAATATAGTGTCGTTATCGAGCTTCTACGGGATGCCATTTCACATGGCATTCTCTCTTTTGAGGTACGTCTTGATTCGGAGTTAGTAGTGTCACAGCTCAATGGTTTGTACCATGTTAGAGATCCGACGTTATTGAGAATATTGTTACATGTGAGATTGTTAGAATGGAAATTTGACAGTATCACATATATACACATTCCAAGAAATGATAATCAAGTTGCTGACTCATATGCTAACTACGTGTTAGATTGGCATTTGTTTCATTCATAATAAATTAATCACAAACATTTTTACACATGTAAATAAATAAACTGATCACCATAAAACCTTTTATATATATAAAAAATGTGGTAATACATAGTGTCATATACAAAAGTGGAGCTTTCAAGGCTTACATCATATAATACACAGTCGTATACTCCCAGGTGTCTAATACTGTGGAGGGGGAGGGTTGTGATCATGATACATCACTACGGCTCTAGCTAGCCGCTAG
Organism: Pseudotsuga menziesii; assembly: GCA_001517045.1. NCBI lineage: Eukaryota > Viridiplantae > Streptophyta > Pinopsida > Pinales > Pinaceae > Pseudotsuga > Pseudotsuga menziesii. The sequence continues at coordinate 158,720 of LPNX010911768.1, read as the reverse complement.
AATAAATGCACCCATGCATGTGGCACGCCCACCACCTGTCGCTGCATGGCCTCAAGCAAGTCCTCGACTTGTGCCATGGGAACTCTATGAGTCGGTCGTACAAATTTGGTATGAATGCTCGGGAGCGTTCGCTCCGCATCCACACCTGTGATGTCATCCCCTCTTCCCCTCCATCTATGACATGGGAATCCCTTTGGTCGCCGTGGTCCCACATATGCACATGAATGGTAGATGTCACTATGTGTTGTCACGCAAAACATGTCTTTTTGATTCCACATAATCAAGAAAATACAAAAAAATTAAATAAATCAAAAAACAAAAAATCCGGACAAGGAAAGATGTTATCTTTGGCAGCTGTTGAGTTGTGTCACCTTCGAACAGAGCACTGTATATCACATCCATTGGTTGGATTATAGTTTGACTTAGGAGCTGTACTCGTTTAGCTGAGTTTATCATCACTGATTGGTTAAGCTTCCAGTCCCTATGGAGCCTCTGTTGATGCCTCCTATGTCACAGAAATGTCCCAGTTTGTATATTGAGTCTATGTTGCCTTCATTTCGTCACCATACGTTGTTATGCTCTTGTTCGAAGGAATTTGAAACTTGTGTTGGCCATTCCACAGTCATCTTGACTTTGCATGTCGGCCATTCCCGGTACAGTTACTAGTTCGTGCACCTTATGATCGAGCCCTTCCACATTAGACAGCTTTCCTGAGTACCTCGTGTTGGATGATGGGGGATTCCTTAATGCCCTCCTTCCAGTGGATTTCATCCCATTGACTTCAGATCATTTATTCTGGGATTGGAATCTAGAGTCCTTTTGAGTTCCTTGAGACTTGCAGTCATCAGTGGCAGGTTCTCTCACCATCGACAGTTTCTTGGGAATACATCAATGTCCCCTGATTGATGGATTCTCTCAACTGTTCGACCTCAACACATCTATTCACACTTGTTAGTTTGCACTCTAGTACCCTAATTCCCATTTTCATTATCGATGGGTAATCTTGCATCTGTTAATGGTATACATCAATGACTGGTAATCAGACGATGGACTACTATGTTCGACCTCGACACCTCTATTCGCATAGTTGGACATGTAGTCATAGTGGTTTGTGTAGAAGACCTTCCAGACTGGTGGCATCTCTTATATGCTACCTCCTTGATCGTGCCAGTGTTCATGACATTTCATCTCTCGTGACTTCGTTCTAGTGTATGTCAGACATTTCTAGCCACTATGGAGATCTTGATCTATTGTATATCTTCAGCCATTTTGGAGATCATGGTCCTTTGTATATATTCATTATGGAGATTCTGATCTATGTATATTGTACATGGCGATGACCACATATGTGATATCATGTATTATGCCTATTCATGGCCATTGTACTCTTATGTATCCGGGACTACTATATGTACTTGCAGTTATATGCAGAGTTGTATTATTGTACTATGTTGATTGGGTGGCTGGTCTTCCATTTGGGATCCTTCATCACTCCACTTCTGGGATGGACTTATAATGTATTTTGGCCATCGTATGACCCCTCTGACCTCACACATTTAGGGGGCATCTGTTATAGCGGATTTCACCACTCTAGGTGAATCACACTTTGTATGGCCTTCCCCTGTCTCCCTGCAGACTCTTTAGACCCCATGGACCATCTTTTATCCTTTGATGTTTCCTTGATCATCCCTAAAACTATATGAAAAATGATATATGCGGCTTTTTACCCGATAACCGTGTACATACACGGGTTTGACCCATATAACCACGTACATAGGGATGTGTGCATAATCCAAATCCTTTTGGAGTTTTCCTTGACATGGATCCGACTCATTCGACTCCTGGCCTTCCATATGCCTTGAGATCACTCGGATTCGACCCTTCATTATCCCTTGTGAAGCTATATAAGGAACCCCTTAGTACATTGAAGGCATATAGAGAGATTGAAAGCAACGAAACTATAGTCCATTGTTGCCAGAATTTATACTTGAGTCTGCATCCCTTTGTCCCTTTGGAGCACTTTTGTGTTCTTCCCAAGCTTGCCTTTTGCTAGTGAGCTTGCTATCGTGAGATGGAGGATTGAAGTGGTGGAGGCCCAAGTGGGGGATTCAGTTTCTCCGGTTTGCATATGTGCCGTCAGAGGTTGTATCTATCTTGTAATCTCTGATTTATACTAATAAGAACTATCTTTTCCTATCCAATGATGTGTATTTGATTGAATATTGTATCCATTAGAATATGTCAAATGCTTTTACATTATTGATTATATATGCTAGAATAGATCTAACACCATGATATATAGTATGCTTGTATTGTTTACTTGTTGTTGAGGAAGTATTATATCAATTCAAGCTGAAGATTGGAAAGCTCAACGGGGATCTACTTCAACTGTCCAGAATAAGGTACGAGGTCTGATCCTTTAGTGTTAGACATTTTATTTCTATTACATATTGGGAAAGATGGATTTTTGGAGTCAAAGTTGTCTGTTGTGGTACCCCAAGCCATAGGAATTTCTCTCCGTAACAATGATACAAGCCATTAAACTGTGACACTATTAACTGCGAATCAAGACATACCTCAAGAGAAAGAACACCATGTGAAATGGCATCCCTTAGAAGCTCTATAATGGCACTATATTCAGCAACATTGTTTGTAGAGGGTCGTAAACATACGCCTCCTGAAGACAATACCTGACTCGGAAATCACCCAAGCAGCAGAGGCTAAGTGTTGAGTGTAGCGGCTAGCACCATCTATAAATCCTATATAGATGGAAGACTCCATTGACATCTGCCATAAGAAACGAAAGCTAATCAACAAACCTGATCACCATAAGAAAAACTTAACTATGAAAAATACTGTACAATAATATACAATAGTCAGCCGTGGCTAAGAATCATGCATAGTAATTTTTAAGATAGAGCCCATTTCTAGGCTTTGCCAAGGTTTCCCCCTCATAATCTACTAACTCATATGCACCCTTCTCTAACACACGTTTAACAACGTAAGGACCATGCCACATGGGTTTAAACTTTCCTGCCCCCAAGGGTTCTTTAGCTTGATCCCACAAAAGGACCAAATCTCCTTCACTAAACTTCCTTGGATGGACAAATTTATCACACTGGACCTTAACATGACACTTATTCACTTCTAAAGTCACCAAGGCATCTCAGCACTGCTCATCAAGCTGCTCTAGGTGGACCAAATGTTCCTCCAGTGGGGAAGTGTCTGGTAAGAGCTCTATGGCTAGCTTCAAATAAGAGACTTCACACTCAACCAATAATACAGATTCGACTCCATGTACAAGCTGATATGGAAAAAAATTGGTGGCAGCCTTAACCGCGGTCCTATAAGCCCACAAAGTAGGATATAACATGATATGCCAATTGGTCTTTCTTTTTGTGATGGTTCATTGGAGATTGGACTTGAGTGATTTGTTCACCGCTTCAACCTATCCATTCACTTGAGGTTAATAAGAAGAGGAATGCTCCTGCTTATACTCTAACTTCGAGGAAACTCCTCCATCATCTGATTCTGAAAGTACCTACCATGGTCAGTAACAAGATCTTTTGGAATACCGAACCGAATAATGATCTAGTTGAATGCGAAATGTGCGGCTATCTCACCGTTGGATTTAACCGTGGGCATAGCATCAGCCCATTTTGTGAAATAGTCAACAACCACTATAATATGATGATGCCCCCAGTTGAAGCTAGGTTTCCATCCATGAAATCAAGCCCCCACTTAGTGAAGGGACTGGCGGTGATAATTGTATGTAACAGGGCAGAATGTGAGGGCATATTGCATGCAAACACCTAGCAAGGGTGGCACTTCTTGATCGCATTGATACAATCTTTAAAGATCGACGACCAAAAATAACCCGCTCTCAATATTTTTTGGGCTATAGAAAGCCCAGATAAATGACCACCACACGCCCCTCTTTGGTAATCATTCAGCACAAGCCGAGCCTCCTCATGAGTTAAACAACGACTTAAATTGGAATCTACCCCATGGTGATATAATGTGTTATCCACTATGAGGTAATTCTTGGATACATGATGTAACCGTCGTCGCTCATCCCGTGAAAGGTGAGTAGGGACCTTCAATGGTTGTAAATATATGATAATATTCCCATACCATGGATCCAAAGTTGAGATCAGGAAAATGTGCTCATCGACAAATGTATCTTCACAAAATTCCTCCTCCTCCTCGCTTAAATCAGATATAAGCTCTGCAAAAATCAATGATTTTTTTGATTTTGCCGAAACAAAATCGAGATCGAATTCTTGCAAGATGACAATCCACTTATTATACTTTCCCCCTATCATTCTTCTAGTGAGGATGAACTGAAATGGATTGACATGGGCTACCACCAAGGTCAGGTGAAGGAGAATATAGTGTCTCAATCTTTGAACAGCATGAACGGTAGCTAAGGCAAGTTTCTCTACATGGGAATAATGCATATCTGCATCTATAAGGTTTCAGCTCAAATAATATATGACATGCTCTTGGAGCTGCTCATCCTCCTGAACCAAAACCATACCAATCGTCTCCATGGATGCGACCACATAAAGTAAAAAGTCACGGCTATAGTCGGGTGGAATAATCACTGGGGCCGATGCTAAGGCTCGCTTAAGCGCATCAAAGGACTCATGGGCTTGCTCATCCCAGGAAAAGTTAGTGTCCTTCTTCAAAAGACACATAAAGCCTCTAGTCAAATTGGCAAAGTTAACTACGAATCTCTGCAAAAAAATTTCCATGCCTTGCAAACATTGAAGATGTCTAATGTTTCTCTGGGGAGACAATTGAATTATTTCCTAAACCTTCAAAGGGTCGACTCTTATACCCTCCTTGGAGACAATGAACCCTAATAAGTGACTAGACTTCACACAAAAGATGCATTTATGAGGATCTAACCTGACCAAGTAATGGCGACATCTTTCGAACACTAATCTCAAATGGTAGGAATGATGCATCCTCTAACGAGAATGAGCAGCAAGTTCATCCAAAAAGACTTCAATAATTGATTTGAGATCATGTAAGATCAAGGTCATAGCCTGTTGAAAAGTGGCTCCAGTGTTTTTAGGGCTGAAATGCATCTTTCGATATGTGAAGGTACCCCAAGGACAATTAAAGATAGTATTATGTTGGTACTCAGGTTTGATCTATATCTGATTGTATCTGGAAAATCCATCCATAAAGGAAAATACATTGCTTCCCGAACACTCATCCAAAATTTGATCAATAAATGGTGTAGGAAAATTATCCTTAGGATAGGCACGATTCAAGTCATGAAAATTAGTGCATATACAAATTGTTCCCTATTTCTTATCAACAGGAACGGGGTTTGAAACGCACTCCATCAAGGGAATGAGATAGATAAAACTGGCATTCAACAGTTTTTCTATCTCAGCCTTAATCGTGGGTGTTTTTATAGGATTCACCGCATGTAAGCATTGTCGAATAGGCTTAGCATTGGGATCAGTTTTAATATCATGTTCAACAATGCGAGGGTCAATACCTGGAATTTCCTCATATGACCAAGAAAATAAGTCACGAAACTCTTTAAACAACTTGATATACTCTTGAATCTCAGCTTGGGAACATTCTGTCCCAATATAGACATTCTCAATCTTTCCAGGATCATGAGAGATATTGATAGGAATGGTAGGAGGTATATTTTCCATTTTTCCATTAGCCATCGGACCAGGAGAGCTTAATGGAACCACGGGACTACCAATTCTCTCACTAAGAATCTCCCTAAAGACTTCACACTCTAAACAGTCAAGCTTGAGAAGAAAGTAAGATCTATGATGCAACTCTTCCGAAGGTGGCTCAACCCCAGACATAGCCTCAATAATAGCTTCATCTGATGGAAAAACACTATCAAGGCAATCATGCACGTGAGAAGACTCAACTGCCCATGGATATAGCACATATGGGTCCTCCTCCTCCATCTGTGAAGAGGAAGGACTAGGCTTTGCAACACGTTCAAGATTAGCTTGATATGCTATCATTGCTGCAGGAAACAGCACGTCCATTCCAATAGGCTCACACGATGGACTTGATGTAGGAAGAATCCAAGGATATTCCATATGAGTGGTGCAAAAAGACATCAAAAGCACTGATGATGAAGCCTCACTGGAACTATACCCGATCATAAGAACAGATGCAAGACAACTAAAGGATCCCATAAGGGATGGATACATGCCAACACCCACACTCCTAGTTGTCGACTGAGAGTGCTCGACAATCGGGACAGAAGCTCTCAAAGATGCGGTAACACACGGATTCTTGAATGACATTTGATCAATTGTAACTATATTCCCATTAAATGGAAAGCTTACAACTCAAAATACAGAAGAAGTTGCAGCTTGCATACTATACATCCAATTCCTACCCAGTAACAGATTGTAGTCAAGGGGTGCATCAACCACCTCGTCCTCAATTGTGATGGTCTTCCCTCCCAAATGGACCTTAAGAGAAGGAAGAATGTCATGTATCCAAAACAATATACCATCAAACATAGTCAACATGGTAGCTAATTTAGGGGGAACCCAAACCCTTCCAACACGTCAAAGACATCACAGAAGCAGCAACGCCTTCGTCAATCACAGTTTGTTTGACTGTCTTGTTAATACATTCTACATGAATCAAGAGAGACACATAGTAAGGCAAGCAAGGTTGTCATCCTACGGTTTCAAATTTGATGATAGAGGAAGAGCTATCATCATTAACAGGAAGAGAAAAAAGAAAATCATTCCTTTGCGAAGGACAACTCTGAAGTACTTTGAGTGCAGACATCGCACAAGGAGTGTGGCCCAAATGCTCGACAACAGAATAGTTCTGGGTGGCTCGGGCATTAGGATTGCGCCTCAAACGCTTAAGCAATCCCTTAGGAATGTGAGGTGCAACTTCAGGTTTATCCATAGTGTTTTTAATACACAAAGGACTCCCGGGTCAGGTTGTGACGAACCATAGTCCTTTGCATGAGTCACAACCTTAGTAGCATGCACCATATTGATGCAACCATGACCATAACTAGATTCCGACGGATCTTTATCTCCACCAGACTGATCATGGGTCCTCAATTTCATGTTTTGATTATGAGGTAAACGGTTGCTCAACACAGTTGGGCACTGCGCTATGAACCTTGAGGCTTCTTCTATTCGAGGGCACAAGTAAGTGAGGTGGTCATCCTTACACAACTTGCAAGGAAACTTAACCTTACGTTTAGGATACTTGTTCCCCCCAACATTTCAGGAATTCTTGTCATAAGAATTGGCATTTTCATTCCTATTCCCACCCTTACAATTATTTTTACCCTTCTTTCTATTCCTTCCAAGTTGTTGGTTACCCTTCTGGTCTGACGATTGCACCGAAAGCACATTCACCATTTGGGTGGGTTGAGATGAAGTCATGGATTGTCCCGAGGAATATTGGTTGATATATAATCGAATAACTTGTTTCACAACTGAATACACATGTTTGGTACTCATACAACCCACAATGCCATCGGCATGTGGTCCAAGTTTGACTTTAGGGTCAAAACTAGAACGCAGAGCATTAGGAATGATCTCATATAACAAACCGGATTGAGCATAAATCAAATCCAATTCCTGCACCGTAAAAATGGCTTGTTCCTCATTCTGAACTTTGGATGTAGAAACATCCTTCTCTTTATAAGGTAGTAATGATTTAAGGAACCAATTGAGAAGAAACTCCGATAGTATGAAGGCTTTAATCAATCTCTTCCGTCTATGCCACTCTTGGATATGGTCCAAGATATGTGTGGCTTTGTCTTGCCAAAATGTCAACAAGAGTTTCGTACCAACGTTGTAATGCACTGGTAGTTGGAAGTGGTTGAGAAAATTCATATCTAGGTCATCGAACAAAGTGTATGCTCCCCTACGTAACTCTATGTACCATTTCACTGCAGGCCCGGTGAGGGTGCATTGAAACAACCTTAAATGGATTGAATGCTCATGTAAGGAATTAGAAGAGCACCAAAGGTGAAATGTAGTAACATGTTCACTAGGATCTTCTCTTGGTTTTCCCTCGAATTTGGGGATGTCTGAGGGAAGCTTCGTAGAGACAGCCGACCAAGCTGGGTCATAAGATATCAGATCGTTCGTTAGTCTTGATAAGTCAGGAAAATTTAACATTGAAAGGAAAGGGAGCCTAGGTTGAGCAGGTCGATGAGGCTCTCCCTAATAATTTTGGTTCACACAAGACTAGTTATCATAACCACCGTGGCCATGGCCATATTATCCTCCTCCCATTTGACCCATCTACGGTGGCATGGAAGCACCATAATGTGGTGTACCTTGACTATTTGGGGCTACAAAGCCATAATTAGGGGAGTAAGTGGGTTTTTGATACCCATAAACATAAGGAAAATAAATATGTGCATACTATGGTCCATAATATGGTCCATAATAAGTCCCATGAGACACTCCATAAGTAGGAAGATGACCTCCCAAGACAACAGGAGGTATTTGACTCTGAGACACAACTACACGAGTAGCAGCAATACGCACATGACTCATAGCGACATTCTATCCCAAAGGACCACATGAATGAGGGGGAGGAATAGCATTCGAAGAACTAGGAATAGAGGATGAAGGGACATCTGAAAATATGTAAGTGGTATTCCCTACCGTCACTCATCTTGGTTCTGGTATCTGAATAGGACTACTAGCACCAGGTCTAGGACGAACACGTGACGTGACCTCCATTGCCGAGATGGAGGGTGCAATGTGACTCATGTTCCCAAACCTTTCCACATGGAAATGACTAGGAATGACCCCAGGCATAGTGTTAGGTTCAAACTATGACCCGGTGTGCTGTGCCAAATCATGTGTAGGAATACCAGATGTATCATAACTAGTGCTCGTAGGTCCATGATGAGTCTCATCACCCTGAAACTAATACCGATGACCTATGAATGAGGGATCATACCTAGTGTGTGTAGGTATATCAAGTGAAAGATCATATGTAGGAGTAGGATCTTCTTCCCTAACGTCATGAGGTTGAGAAGGAAACTCAGGAATTTCATCTTCATGATCTCCCATCATGTGTGAATCAATGTGAGAAGTAGTCAGCCTGGATTGTCTGTTTCTCTCTCCCAAAGGAGGAGGTTATGTAGAAGGTAGAAGTCCTGCTAAATGATGAGAACAGCGAAGTGTCGTACCTAAATCCACAATGACTCAAAAAAATGAAAAAGTCTCTTCTAATTATGCAAACCCTAAGCAAGCTAGCGTGCACAGAGAATACACCTATATAATCTAAATCCAATCTCAAGCAAACAAGGGTAGGATATGTGAGCTCCCAAATGAAGCAGGTATGTCTCACCTAGGAGAGGCTTGCGACTCCCATACAAAACAAGCGGAGGTTCGTAACCAATTATTGTGTCCCTCAGCTTCAACGCATATAGCGACTATGCTGTCCGACCCCAACCTGGTCGAGACACCTGCAGAATAACCCCTGCAAAGTACCCCCTCGATAACCTAGGTAAGGAAACTAAGGTCACCTCAATATAATCAATGCTCACGCAGACATTCGCAGGTGGGATTGACTGTATGGGTAGGGTAGCAAAGCCTGAAACTCTCGAAAGAGCCCCCAGATATGAATACAATCCTGGAAATATCTCTGGTGCTACTCAGTTATGACTAGGGGTCATCCCAATCAATAACCACTCATATTGCCTCGTGCTTAAGTCCCTTGTAAGAGGAAGATCTTGAGAAACACTAATTATACCAAGGAATTTCACACTCTCACCTAGACAGACACATACATGTTGTTGTTTGGTGGTCTTGGAGAATTTACTCACATTGAACTATTCCAAGACCCTAAAACCTAATCTTGTTGGTGTACCCTATCAAAGAAAATAGTGTAATCAATTTTAATTAAGTGTTGATTTTATTTGGCTTTATTACTCAAAAAAGGTAGATGATCGTGCAACCAATGGTGTTATGACGCAACATGAAGCAAAATGCACACCTAACAATCAATGCAAATGCATTGTGTTGAATGAAAAATAGGGCATGCTACTACGTGAAGTGAAAAAGTTTCTTCAAATGACAAATGCAATCATCCCTATATGAAATCTTGACTAATACTTCTCTAAAAAAATCTAGTGGGAGTTCCATGCAAAATGCAAAGTGCAATGATGCAAAAAATAAATATTTTTGGATTTTTTGAATAAAAATGAGATAATGAAACAAAAGAATGACTCTAACACCCCCAAATTTTGTAAGCACAATAAAACAGCACTCATGCAAAGCACTAAGGTAAAAGAGATCTAATGTACTAATCCCAAAACAAAAAATTGAAAATGCAATGACAAGAACAATCTTTTAAAAAAAATTACCCTAAAAGGCCTCTTTGGTCAGAAACAGAGGTGTATACAGACTCTAGAAGCATCAAAGGAGACTCAAGAGTCATCAAAAGTCACCCAGCCACACTCAATCTTCCTCTAAAAGGAAAAACTCAGGGCATACATGACTTTATGTAGAAAAACTGCATATGTACGCGGATATCTCAGGAGAAACCGTGTGTACACGCAACTATGAGGAAAAAACTCGCGTACAGGAAGAAAAAGAGATAAAAATGAAGACAAATAGATAAGTTGAGACAAAATTCACACCTATCAGACACTACCAGGAAAACATGCCCCCAGACTCGACTCAGAAACAGAGAAATCAGAGCAATTCAAGAACATTGAATGCCGATAAAAACCCCCAAAGGACAACTACTAGGAACTCCCTAACGGAGTCGCCAATTCTGTTATGGAGAGAAATTCCTATGTCCTGGGGTACCACAACAGACAACTTGAATCCAAAAATCAATCCTTTCCTATATGCAAGAGAAACAAAATATCTAACACTAAAGGATCTCAATTCATACCTTATTCTGGACGGTTGATGTAGATCCTCATTGAACTTTCCAACTCCAACTTGAATTGATAAATTGCTTCCTTAACATTCAATAAACAAGACAAGCATGCTATGTATAATTGTGTTAGACCTACTCTAGAATATATAATCAATAACATATAAGCATTTGAAATCATCCATGGATCAAATATTCATTCAAATACACATTATTGGATAGGAAAAGATATTTCTATTAATATAAAATAGAGATTACAATAGAGACAACCTCTGTCGCCATGTCTGCCAATTGGAGAAACCAAGTCCCCCACTTGGGCCTCCACCACTTCAATCCTCCATCTCTCGATAACAAGCTCACAATCAAAAGGAAAGCTTGGGAAGAACACAAAAGTGCTCCAAAGGACAAAGGGATGCAGACTCAAGTATAAGCTCCATCAACAATGGACTATAGTTTTCTTGCTCTTCAATTCCTCATTCCTGCAATGTATCCAAAGGTTTCCTTATATAGCTCCTCAATGGGGTAATGAAAGGTCGAATCCGATCGATCTCAACGCATATGGAAGGCTAAGAGACAAGTGAGTTGGTTCCACATCAAGGAAAACTCCAAAATAATTTATCCTTTTGCACACATCCCGATGTACACGGGTTTGAGGGTCAAATCTGCGTATATACACGAGAAACGGGATTAAAAGTTGTGTATGGCGATTTTTGCATGTTTTTAGGGATGATCTTGGAAACATCAAAGGTACAAAAATGGTCCATGGGGTCTAAGGAGTCTGTAGAGGGATAGGGAAGGCCATAAAAGTGTGATTCACCGTGTGTGGTAAAATCAACTATAACAACAGTATTACAATAGAAATCCCTTCAATCCAACTCTAACTAGCTTGGAAGAGGTAATATGTCCTTTATTTATAGCAAAAACAGGAGATCTAGACTAGGGGGTGCAAATCCCAAGGAGAGTGAGACTGCAGCTGCACGTGGAGTGAATCTGAGCCTAATATGAATCTATATGAGTCTGATCTGAGTCTCACTTAGTGCAAATGTCAATCAGAGGGCTGATCTCACTGACACCTCAGCCTGCTAACTAAAGTATCCACCAAAACTCATCCAGATGAGCCCACACATGTGGAGGAGAGAGGGAGTGCACAATTCCTAAGATTGCATGCATTAATGTACCCTCTGTTCAGTCCAAATTATCTCCTTCTATCAAGGAATGGTCAAATCCAATCAATCCCAAGCTGATGAGACTGATTTTAGTCAAATCAAAGAAAATTCCAATGATTTAGGACTCGGGGTTTTCTCCATTACTTAATTAATTTATCAATTAAATAATCAATATTTGATTTTTAGGGATTTTTTACCTGAGTGATGGACAAATCACTCAAAACTTAGAAAAAGTGGGTTTATGGGTTTACATGGTGCTCTTAGCTTGAAAATGAGCACCTCCATGACTGGAACTGATTACCGATCCCACTTTAATTACAAAACCAATTTTCCCAATTAGACTATTAAAAAATAGCCTAAGTTTTGTGGAAAAAGTAAAATTAAAAAAACTTTAAAATTTAAAATAAATTAAAACTTAGAGGGTCTTAGACAGGTTCATATGACTCGACCATGATGCCTAGCATGTTTATACATTGACACATAGACTTTAATAACCTAAATACACCTAAATTCCAAGCCGACCACCCCAGCTTTGGAGGTATTGAGTGAAAAACTTAGAAATTATCAGTCATTTATTCAACAACCAATAATAACCAAGGAAAAAAAACACCCTGGGCTGATCGGATTGACAAACAAAGTCTAAGAGACAGAGTCTTTTACAAACACTATCATGCTAGAACATTTTATTAGAGCTCCCCTATGGGGTATAAACATGTGATATAGTACAACAATCACTTCCTAGAAGCGATTTTGAAGGTCTTCTAAATTCCGAACAAATCATCTTTGTCTGATTCACCAGGATCACTTGATAAAAACCACTAAGTACAACTTAGGTGGTCACAAGTATCTCATCATCTTGTATGATTGGATTTTGATCAATATCCTTCATTTGAAACACATGACATCAAGGATCATCCTCATGATCCTCATGATACCACAACATATAGCCATGTTTCTTCCAAGATTCCAAATTGGTATAGACCACTTCACCTTCCTCTTATCCTTCATGATTTTCCAACAAAACACTACAAATACCATCCTAAGTTTGATGGAGAATCCAAGAACCTTACAGCTGAAAAAATTCTACAAGTCTTTGAGCATTTCCTTAACCTATTTGAAGTAGAACATGATGATGTTTGTATGAGGTATTTTTCCCAATCTTTGCAAGGAGACGTTAAGGAATGTCTTAAGCATTTGTAGCTCGAATCCATCAATACATGGGAAACGGGAGGGTGAAACTATGTCATTGGACCAAGTTCTTTTAGAGTTGTATTCCATGCAGAAACAAGAGGGTGAAATTATGTCTAGTTTTAACAAAAGGTTTGCAAGCTTTTATTATAATATGACAAAAGAGATTCAACCATTAGAAGGTGGTGAAAAATTATATTATGCATCTACCTTTCATCCCGAATTGCCTTTCTTCTTTTGGAGAGAAATTTAGTCACATTGCAGCACATGTTTATTGATTCATTGGAGGTTGAAGGCAATATTAGAATGTCTAAAAAAATTAAGACCAAGACAATGGTGTTAAAATTGAAAAAGAGATAGCCTTGGTTGAGAAACATGAACAAAAAGACTTTGCCTTGCCTTCCAATTCTGTTTTTTGTGAGAAAGAATATGATCATCCCAATTATGTACAGGAAGAATGTTATAATCAATTGTTTCATGAAGATTGCAATCATTCTGTCATAAATTTTGTTAGTGATTATTTTAAAGAATTTTTCATCCTACCTATATATGACGAATATGAGGATGATTACTTGGATTATGTACCCAAACAGACAGATGGAGATTTTGCAAATTCTGGGCCTGCTAGTGAAGAAAATCTGATTGTACTCCAAGGTCAAAAGGCTGAAAATAGAGAGGATAGTGAGTGTGCTAAAGGTGATTGTTTTCCTTTGTGTTTTTCTTCATTTGAATTGATGAGACAATTACTTAAAGCCTCTAAACAAAAACAGAAATTTGATGATATGGATAATGTTATGGAATTTTTAGAAATGGATAATGATAAGAAGGATGATCAATCATGCAATCAATCTGAGCATGTGGAAAAACCAGTAGTTTATGATGAGGAATTGATTCACACTAAAGTAGATGAGGGTTCTTGAATGCATGTTCCTTTTTGTTTTTCAAATTCAGAAATTTTGTATCAAGGACTTAGTTTCCTTGATTCATTTAAAGAAACAAATGATAATTATTTTGAAACCGGTGGAAATAATCAAGTTGTTAATTCTGAAATTTTGAATGAAGTAGTGGGTGTCTTGGTTGAAAGTTGTCATGAGCATTCCTTGCATGGTTATTTTGAAGATCAGCTTGACAATATGCAAAAGAATTTACTTTTTGAACATCCATGTCAAGGAAAACAAAGAACAATTTCTTTTGAAGTATGCCATTTTTTTTATGATCCAGTAGAATAATATATGGACAGATTTTTTAGTTGGGGTGGTTGGTTGTGTTCTCACCAAAAAAATCAAATTCAGTACCATTTTATTTTGCCATTATGCTTTTATGTTATGTTATGTTATTGGAGCCAGTTGTTAGCTCTATTTTTTTTTTTGCTGAAGTTTGCATTATCGCCCTATAAATTTCAAAGTTTCATTGGTGATCTAGCAGTTGCAAGGTTTTTCTTGGTTCAATAATGCATGAAATTTTCGTGTTTGTAAGGAAAAAAAGGTTGTAAAGGTGTTTTGAGCAAAAATAAAAAGGAATTATTTTTACAATTGGGAAACTTTTATCCATTTTGGATAAATTTTTCAAAGCTGGTTTTATTATAAAAAGTGGGCTAATGTTTATTTTTTATTAAAAAGAAAATAAAGACCAAAATAATATTTTTGTAAAAGGTATTGGGGCCAAGTCCGAGCTCAACACCGAGAGCCTATGGTCACATAGACCCACACATTCAAGACATCAACACACCAATAAACACCCACCATCCAATAAACCAAGCATCAAGATTCCAAAGAATACCACATCACGTTATTCATTGGTGTAGATTGAAAGGTTTGGTGTATATAAATGGAAAAAAGAATCATTTCCCTTTGCGTGTGGGATATTTGTTACCAAATGATTTTAAAATACTGCGGAAGGAATAATATGAGTTATTATTTCTATTCATTTAAGTTGGTTTATTTCATCCATCAAGTTGTATATCAATGTTCTTTTCAGCAATAGCTATGTTAATATTGGTTTCCACAGTTTATAATATTCCAAGATGGGTGAGTCAGATTTGCAGATGGAAAGGTCGAAAACTTTGTCGAAGATGGTCCACTGTCAATGGTTTGAATCTCATCAATTACTATCATGCATAGGATGAACGTCAATGGTTAAGGAAGAAGTTATTGAATCTCCAGCGAAAATAAGCACAATTATTTTAGAAGTATTCAAGTAGCGTGATCTTGTTTGATAATAGAGATAAGGAAGAGTGATCTTGAGACAAATCTATCAACGAATCTTGTCAGATGACAATAAGAGTTAGAAGTTCAACTTGTGTCTACTGAATCAGAATCTTTGTCTATTGATCTTGATCTTAAAATGCAAGAGCTAAGAGATGCAAAGGCATTTGTTGATGAAACCACCCAATAGCTAAAAGCATTTATAGACCAAATAGAAAATTACACAAAACAAATTAGAAATATGAAGAATGCAAAAGATGAATTGAGGGCATTGGAAGACAACTACGAGCATACACTTCAGGATGAAGAAAAATACCTTGAACAAATTCTAAATAAGATAAACCTTCTTCATGCAAAGGAGAAGATTACATGAAGAAAATTTGAGAATTGGGTTCATTTCCATCAAATGCATTTTTCCCAAGTGTGCAAGGATGTTAGATTATATTATTTATAATGTGGTTTCAATGCAAAGAATATTCTCATTGCCATTGCATTCCTAAAATATATGGAAGGTTGTCTATGCATTATTTTGCATCCATTACAGCATATGGAAGAGCACTGCCATTTTTTTTAGCATATATACTTAAGGCGTTAAGGAAGGATGGTTTGATTGTGGAAGTATATTGGTACTCTTTATCCTGAGAGTAATTTATTTCAGCAAGATTAGATGAATGGGTTCCATCATATATTGACAGTTGATTTCTATACTATTAGGTCTCTTCAATACACTTTCATTGAACGAAAGTGTACGGTCCATAAACTTCAGTTTCCAAGATATTCTGAATTGTTGGAATTTAAAGTTTTCCATTCCTGGCATATAGATCTATTTGTGCATATTAAGGTTGATGTTATTCCAAATTCACAGCTAGAGATGGTTAGCATTCTAGAGAAACCTTTGGAGGATGGAGTAGTATGTCATGCTTACGATGATAGCACACCAAGTCGATCACAACTGAGAATTCTTCATCTTCGAGTTTCACAGTTGGTCATGGGTTCTGCTACGACAAATTGTAGCGACAAGACAAGAATGCTAAGATAGCCCAGATTTTAGACATTTATAGGAGCAATATGGTCCAAAATGAAAATATTACAAAGGATCAATGCTTCAGATAAGCACCCAAACCATCCAACCAATCTTATTTATTTCATAATTACAACTTGCATGGAGAAATTAAAAAATCAGCATTATGAAATGATATTAAACTACACACAAAATCAAGTGTCAAACAGGCAAATGAAATAAATCTATAATTACCATCTATTTCGCAATGAGAAAGTAGTGGTGGTTTAATTTTGTAAATATTAGCGAAAATTTATTTAGCTGGGAAAATCTAAACACGTTTTTTTATCCTATTTATTCAAGAATAAAATCAATGGTTGACAAGTGGTTTGCTGACGGAAAAGGACGTGAGGTTAAAGATGAAGCCTTTGCATGCTTTCGTGTGCACTCCATATCATTTTCAGATGGTGAATGTTTAGAACAAGAATTCTTCCTATTTTGTAAAATGGATCTAAAACAATTTAGAATCTAGTGCATTTGACATTCAACTAAAGTGCCTGTCCATATTATCCACATCCATTGGTAATTCAACAGGAGAATATTCAGAAGAGTAACTGAGCAGTTCACTGCTATGTTTAGAAGGAAGGATTTCTTGCATTGGTACATTGGTGAAGGCATCGATGAGATGGATTTTATTGAATAAAAGAGAAATAAGATGCAATGAAACACATTGTGAAGTGGATCTATAACCCATATGGAAACCATACATATTCCCACTGAAGAGAAATTATATGTTTATGATGCAGTTATGGGGCATAAAAGTATAGGGCATGATGCAATTTTTCTTACCGAAGCTATCACATTTTTAAGCATTTTTTGAATAATATATGGAATTTTCAATGGTATTTTCAAGTATTCAGAAGACCATCATCAAGAGGTGTGCCTAGTTAAACAACAAGAAGCAATACATAATCCTTATAAAAATGATTGTTTTAGTCATTAAATTCCAAGAGTTGTTTATGTGAAACCAAGAAAAATTAGAGAAACTGATAAAGGGTTTTTGCTCATAACATGCCTATATACAATAACCTCTCTCAAGTTTTACACAGGTATTATGGTTTGGGAGAATTGAACTTATCTTTACAAGGAATTTTTTCAGAAATTGAAAAATGGCAGTCTGAGTCATCAACTTCAAAAGCAGATTTCGATGAGCAGGAGGAGAATCTGAGAAAAGGAAGACATGGGTTTTGTCGAGTACATGGTCAATACAAATATTTTTCTCATATTTGACATAGCTGTCACCAGTTAAAATATGTAGGTGGGGCTTTGAATCCTATTTTTCAACAGTCCGCTTCCTGAAATGACGCAAATTAGTTGTAATTATTTCTATTTTTATAGTTTAGTTAGATTTTGAATTGGATATACGGTAGAGGTTATTTTCCTATATATTTAGATGCATTTGATAGATATAAGGTTGTATTTTCAAGAGCAGAGAGCCTCTTCATTGTAATAGGTTTCAGTTTTCTAGAATGAATAAAAATTGCAGAGGAGGAATGTTGAAGTTTCCATGGCATGGATTTCTTGTGCCATTACTTTTCTTAGTAAGTGATTTCCTTATGTGACTATTTATCCCATTTTCTCACTCCATTTTGTCTTTCTTTAATTTTTGAGCAGTATTTTATGGGATAGAATTCATCTTGCATGATATAGGTTTATTTGTTCAAGCATTTCAAAACAATTTTCTACTAAAGTCTTGCAGAATTCAACCAAACTTGGTGCTCTGCATGATGGTCTATCTTCTTTGTCTTCTAATTTACCTACAAAAAACTCAATAAAGAGGAAATGGTGTCTACCTTGTCTTTATCCATGAACCTTCAAATCGCTACCTTTTGCAACTCAACTCATGTCTTATTTTTTTACTCCATTTTTCTAATGGCCTCCTAATGTCTGTCCTACCAAATATTTTATAAAAACAATTTGTCCCTATGAGAAATCTGACCTTCTGAGTTTTTTGTTTGAATATCTTGTGTGTTAAAACCTTATAAATAGTGAGAGATCCCTATATGATTGTATTAGGTCATAAATACAGTCTAAAGTTGTTTTGTTATTACCTTGGTACTTCCTTGAAACAACCCAAGGAAAATATGAGGGATAACAGGCTGCAATGCAGAAGATTGTTGGATATTAAATTTTGAGAAGAGATCAGTAATATTGATCACAAGTATACATGATTTGTAAATCTTATCGAACATATTGAGCATTATCGCATGACATAGCAATAGTATCCGCGACAAGAATGGGTTCATCACTTTATACATACATTGGATATGGTACCAAGGAATTGGTACACATCAGTGGAGCTACAATGAGGAAATCTCGAGTGGGATGTGTTAGCTACAAGTTTCAGAAACACATTTTTATTTTCAATTGATCATCCAACAATTGATGTTGCATTGTAGATAATGAAAGAGAATATATTTGAGCAAATCCATGTCGCAACTACAAATTTCCATTAGTGCATCACGAAAATCCACCATTGAATGGAATGTTACAATGTCAAGGGAGAACTGGATTCCAATGAGCCGCTTGACATAAAAATACTTGAGTCATAAGGTATGCATGCAATGGAAGGATTTAGCATTTCTAGCAACCAATTCCTAAATCCACTTAAAATTAAGAAATTAAATATTGGCTCACCTGAAAATCCAAATTTTGCCAATATTGGAGATTATTGGGATGATGAGATTGTGGGGAAGATCATTGACTTGTTGCATGAATTCCAAGATCTATTCCCTACAATTTTTTCAGAAATGAAAGGAATAGTTGGAAACATCGAAAAAATGAATATACCTTTGAGGCCCGATGCAAAACTAGTCATGCATCAACCATACAAATTGAATCCATGATACAAAGAAAAGCTTAAGGCTAAATTAGATCAAATGCTAGAAGCAGGTGTTATAGAAAATTTCGAGGAATCAGAGTGGATTATCCCAATTGTAGTACAGAACAAGAAGACCTCAGGTGAGGTAATTGTTACAGAGAGAAATTCCTATGGCTTGGGGTACAACAATAGACAGTTTGATTCCAGAAATCAATCCTTTCCTATATGCAAGAGAAACCAAATATCTAACACTAAAGGATCTCAATTTGTACCTTATTCTGGACGCTTGATGTAGATCCCCGTTGAGCTTTCCAACTCCAGCTTGAATTGATAAATTGCTTCCTCAACATTCAATAAAAAAGACAAGCATGTAATATATAATTGTGTTAGATATTCTACTCTATCATATATAACCAATAACATATAAGCATTTGAAATCATCCATGGATCAAATATTCATTAAAATACACATTATTGGATAGGAAAAGATATTTCTATTGATATAAAATCAGATTTTACAATGAATACAAACTTTGTCGGCACGTTTGCGAATCGAAGAAACTGAGTCCCCCCACTTGGGCCTCCACCACTTCAATCCTCCATCTCTTGATAGCAAGCTCACAAGAAAAGGGCAAGCTTTGGAAGCACACAAAAGTACTACAAGGGAGAAAGGGATGCACACTCAAGCACAACTTCCAGAAACAATGGACTATATTTCTCTTGCTCTCAATTCCCCATGCCTTCAATGTATCCAAAGGGTTCCTTATATAGCTCTTCAATGGGGTAAAGGGTTAGATAGCACAGTTGGACCCTGTGCTATGAACCTCAAGGATTCTTCTATTTGAGGGCACAAGTGAGTGAGGTGGTCCTCCTTACATAACTTGCAAGGAAACTTAACCTTACATTTAGGCTGCTTGTGCCCCCCAGCATTTCGGGAATTCTTGTCATTAGAATTGGCATTTCCATTCTTATTCCCACCCTTACGATTGTTTTTACCCTTCTTCTTATTCCTTCAGGGTTGCTGGTTACCATTCTGGTCCAACGATTGTACCGAAAGCACACTTGCCATTTGGGTGGGTTGAGACGATGTCATGGCTTGTCCCAAAGTAGTTTGGTTGATAGGTAATTGATTGACCTATTTCACAACCAAATTTGTAGGTTTGGTACTCGTACAACCAACAATGCCATTGCCATGTGGTCCAGGTTTGACCTTAGGGTCAAAACTAGAATGCGGAGCATTAGCAATGATCTCATATAACAAACCAGATTGAGAATAAATCAAGTCCAATTCCTGTTCCCTAAAAATGGCTTGTTCCTCATTATGAAATCTGGATGTAGAAACATCTTTCGCTACATAAGGTATTAATGACTTAACGAACCACTCGAGGAGAAACTTCGGCGGTATGAAGGCTTTAATCAATCTCTTTCATCTATGCAACTCTTGGATATGGTCCGATATATGTGTGGCTTTATCTTCCCAAAATGTTGACAGGAGTTCTATACCAATGTCGTAACGCACTGGTAGATGGAAGTGGTTGAGAAAATTCATATCTAGGTCATACCATCGAAGTTTCTACGAAGAGAAATTTCTATGGCTTGGGGTACCACAACATACAACTTAACTCCAGAAATCAATCCTTTCCTATATGCAAGAGAAACCAAATATCTAACACTAAAGGATCTTGATTCTTACCTTATTCTAGATGGTTGATGTAGATCCCCGTTGAGCTTTCCAACTCCAGCTTGAATTGATAAATTACTTCCTCAACATTCAATAAACAAGACAAGCATGCTATATATAATCATGTTAGATCTACTCTAGCATATATAATAAATAATATATAAGAATTTGAAATCATCCATGGATCAAATATTCATTCAAATACACATTATTGGATAGCAAAAGATATTTATATTAATATAAAATCATAGTTTACAATGAATACAACCTCTGTCGGCACATCTGCGAACTGGCGAAAATGAGTCCCCTACTTGGGCCTCCACCACTTCAATTCTCCATCTCTTCATAGCAAGCTCACAAGCAAAGGGAAATCTTGGGAAGAACACAAAATTGCTCCAAGGGACAAAGGGATACAGACTCAAGCACAAGTTCTAGAAACAATGGACTATAGTTCTCTTGCTCTCAATTCCTCATGCCTTCAATGTATCCAAATGGTTCCTGATATATCTCTTCAATGGGGTGATGAAAGGTCGAATCCAAGTGATATCAAGGCATAGGGAAGGCAAGGAGACAAGTGAGTCGGATCCACATCAAGGAAAACTCAAAAATAATTTGGTTTTTTGCACACATCCCGATGTACGCGATTTTAGGGGTCAAACCCGCATATATATGCAAGAAAGGGTTTAAAAGTCGCATATAGCAAATTTTGCATGTTTTTAGGGATTATCTTGGAAACATAAAAGGAACAAAAATGGTCCATGGGGTCTAAGGAGTTTGCAGAGGGACAGGGAAGGCCAAAAAAATGCGATTCACCAAGTGTGGTAAAAACAGCTATAATAGATGCCCCTTAATGTGTGAGGTCAGAGGGGTCATACGATGGCCAAAATACATTATAAGTCCATCCCAGAAGTGAAGTGATGAAGAACCCAGTGGAAGAACCAGCCATCCAATCAACACTATACAATAATACAACTCTGCACATAACTGCAAATACATATAGCAGTCCCGGATACATAAGAGTACAATGGCCATGAATAGGCATGATACAATATGACATATGTGGTCATCGCCACGTAAAATATAAATAAATCAGAATATCTATGATGAAGATATACAAAGGATCATGATCTCCATAAATACTGAAGATATACAATAAATCAAGATCTCCATAATGGTTGGAAATGTCTGACATATACTGGAATCAAGTCACGAGAGCTGAAATCTCATGAACACTGGCACGATTAAGGAGGTAGCATATAAGAGATGCCACTAGTATCGAAGGTCTTCTACACAAAACGCTACGGGTACATGTCCTACTATGTGAATATAAGTGTCAAGGTCAAACATAGTAGTCCATCATCTGATTACCTGTAATTGATATATACCGTTAACAGACGCATGATCACCCACCAATAATGAAAATGGGAATCAAGGTACTAGAGTGAAAAATAACAAGTGTGAATAAATGTGTTGAGGATGAACACTTGAGAGAATCCATTGATCAGGGGACATTGATGTACTCGCAAAAAACTGTCGATGGCGAGAGAACCTGCCACTAATGACTGCAAGTCTCAAGGCACTCAAGAATGACTCTAGATTCCTATCCATGAATAAATGATCTGAATTCTATGGGATGAAATTTACTGGAAGGAGAACATTAAGGTATCCCCCATCATCCAACAGGAGGTACTCAGCAAAGCTATATAATGTGGAAGGACTTGATCATAAGGTGCGTGAACCAGTAACTGTATTGGGAATGGCCGACATGCAAAGTCAAGATAACTGCGGAATGGCTAAATCAGGTTTCAAATTACTTTGAACAAGAGTATAAAGGTGAATTGTTACTGAATGTAGGTAGCATATACTCGATATGCAAAATTACGACATCTCTGTCACACAAGAGGCATCAACAGAGGCTCCATAGGGACTACAAGCTTAACCAGTCGATGGAGATAAACTCAGATAAATGAGTATAGCTCCTAAATTCAAACTATTAACCCAACCAACAAATGTGATATACAGTGCTTTGCTCAAAGGCAACATGACTCGACTGCTTCCAAAGATAACATCTTTTCTTGTCCGGATTTTTGGTTTTTTAATTTTTTTTTTGGACTTTTTCAAATATTTGAAAAGCTTGAAAAAGAATAAAATTGCTTTAAAGTTACAGACTGGGAGGAGATGAGTGTCAAATAGGCAAACAAATTAGTTCCAAGCAGTGGAACATACCTTGCTCAATGCAAGGATACATGTGTAGGATAGCAACACTCGAGGGAAAGTCCCCTCCCGGTAAAAATAGGGAATCAAGCTTCAAAGGATATACAAAATGGCTCTGCGTGGCTAGACATGAGATAAGATCAGGCTATATGGATGATACTCAAAGTTAGGTGTTACGGAGAGAAATTCCTATGGCTTGGGGTACCACAACAGACAACTTGACTCCAGAAATCAATCCTTTCCAATATGCAATAGAAATTAGATGTCTAACACTAAAGGATCAGACCTCGTATCTTATTTTGGACGGTTGAAGTAGATCCCCGTTGAGATTTCCAACTTCAGCTTGAATTGATATATTACTTCCTCAACAACAAGTAAACAATACAAGCATTCTATATATCATGGTGTTAGATCTATTCTAGCATATATAATCAATAATGTATAAGCATTTGACATAATCCCATGGATAAAATATTCATTCCAACACACATTATTGGACAGGAAAATATATTTCTATTAATATAAATCAGAGATTACAAGATATAACCTCTGTCGGCACGTCTGCGAACCGGAGAAACTGAATCCCCCACTTGGGCCTCCACCACTTCAATCCTCCATCTCTAGATAGCAAGATCATAAGCAAAAGGCAAGCTTGGGAAGAACACAAAAGTGCTCCAAGGGACAAAGGGATGTAGACTAAAGCATAAGTTTCAGCAACAATGAACTATAGTTTCCTTGCTCTCAATTCTCTCTTATGCCTTCAATGTACCAAGGAGTTCCTTATATAGCTTTTCAAAGGGGTATTGAAAGGTCAAATCCGAGCGATCTCAAGGCATAGGGAAGGCCAAGAGTCAAGTGAGTCAGATCCATGTCAAGGAAAACTCCAAAAGGATTTGGATTTTGTACACATCTCGATGTACGCGGTTTTAGTAGTCAAACCCATGTATATACATGATTATAGGTTTAGAAGTCACGTGTATCATTTTTCACATGTTTTTAGGGATGGTCAAGAAAACATCAAAGGAAAAAAAATGGTCCAAGGGGTCTAAGGAGTCTGCAGTGGGATAGGGGACGGCCATACAAAGTGTGATTCACTTGGAGTGGTGAAATCAGCTATAACAGATGCCCCCTAATGTGTGAGGTCAGAGGGGTCATACGATGGCCAAAATACATTATAAGTCCATCCCAGAAGTGGAGTGATGAAGGATCCAAAATGGAAGACCAGCCACCCAATCAACATTGTACAATAATACAACTCTGCACATAACTACAAATAAATATAGTAGTCCTGGATACATAAGAGTACAATGGCCATGAATAGGCATGATACAAGATATCACATAAGTGGTCATCGCCACGTACAATATACATAGATCAGAATCTCCATGATGAAGATATACAACAAACCATGATCTTTATAATATCTGAAGATATATAATGGATCAAGATCTCCATAATGGATGGAAATGTCTGACATATACTGGAATCAAGTCACGAGAGTTGAAATCTCATGAACACTGGCACGATCAGGGAGGTAGCATATAAGAGATGCCACCAATCTGGAAAGTATTCTACATAAACCGCTACGAGTACATGTCCTACTATGCAAATAGAGGTGTCGAGGTTAAACATAGTAGTCCATCGTCTGATTTCCAGTCATTAATGTATACTGTTAACAAGTGCGAGATCGCCCACCGATAATGAAAATGGGAATCAAGGTACTAGAGTGAAAACTAACAAGTGTGAATAAATGTGTTGAGGTCGAACACTTGAGAGGATCCATCGATCAGGGGACATTGATGTATTCCCAAGGACTGTCGATGGCAAGAGAACCTACCACTGATGACTGCAAGTTTCAAGGCACTCAAAATGAATCTAGATTCCAATCCCAGAATAAATGATCTGAAGTTGTTGGGATGAAATCTACTAGAAGGAGGGAATTAATAAATCCCCCATCATCCAACATGAGGTACTCAACAAAGCTGTATAATGTGGAAGGACTCGATCATAAGGTGCATGAACCAGTAACTGTACTAGGAATGGCCGACATGCAAAGTCAAGATAACTGAGGAATGGACAACTTAGGCTTCAACTTCCTTTGAACAAGAGCATAATGGCGTATGGTGACTAAATAAAGGAAGCATAGACTCGATATACAAACTGGGACATATCTGCGAAACAGGAGGCATCGATAGAGGCTCCATAGGGACTGGAAGCTTAACGAGTCGGTGGAGAAAAAATTAGATAAATGAGTACAGCTCCTAAATTCAAACTATAACCCAACCAATGGATGTGATATATAGTTCTCTATTCGAAGGCGACACGACTTGACAGTTTCCAAAGATAACATCTTTCCTTGTCCGGCTTTTTGGTTTTTTTGATTTTTTTGAACTTTTTCAATTATTTAAAAAGCTTGAAAAAGAATAAAATGGATTTATAGTTACAGACTAGGAGGAGACGAGTGTCATAAGGGAAAACAAACTAGTTCCAAGCAGTGGAACATACCTATGCTCAATGCAAGGATACATGTGTAGGATAGCGACACTCGGGGGAAAATCTCCTCCCGGTAAAAAGGGAAACAAGCTGTGAAGGATATAAAAAATGGCTCTTCATGGCTACACATGAGACAATCTCAGGCTATATGGCTGAAACACAATGTCAAGGGAGCCGACATAAAGCTCAATAAGGTAGGAAAAGTTCATGATAATGCATCCACGACTTGACATGAGGGAGTCCTGAGGGAAATAGGACAACAAAAGATGAAGAGGAGTATGAGGCTCTTGCGAAATGTCATGGCAATACTATACAACGGACTCCCACACCCTAAAGGAGAAAATGTCATCATGGGAACCAAATGCAAATAAGGCACTAACTAGGGTACCCATGTAAGGTGAAGCTCTACCACTCATATCATGCCACTTCTAAAACAGCAAGGAGGTTCCGTGACATTATAGAGTGGATTCGTACCTAAGGTCATGATGAGATGGTCATAAGGTCATGAAAAATGAAAATAGTGATGAAACCTAACCTATATGCTAGTTTATATATGATACCTAATATCGGCACGAACAGGTCAATTCAACGGCTGAAACGGCACTGAGAAAGGTCCTCTACATCATGAATTATGCCGAAAACGGTCCAAAATTGTTAGAAAATGTTGAAACTATAGGAAAGGGGGTAAAAATTTTCAAATATTTGATAATTTTCTATAAATACTAAACAATTCAAAATATTATAAAACATTTAAAACTTTTACCCATTTGAGCTCATATTTTCAACAGCGAATTCGAGGAGATCTAGCCGGCGGAATCCACTACCGTTTCTTCCAGGTATTTACCCATGCTCTTCTCTTCCATTTTAATGCAATTTTTATCAAATTCCATGGTCAATTAAGCTTTCTAGGCCAAACTAAAAAGGGAATTGGGGCCCACACAGAAATCAAGGGCTTTTCCACGTATAAGGCTCGATATACGCGGAAAATGCCCCCAAAGCCGCGTACATACGCGACTGTTTTCAAAATAGTCACATATGAGGCCGTGCATAATGTTTTTTCAATGATCTACTGGGAAAAATTTCAATTTCTTATGCAGGATGGTCCTAGAGTGGAGAGAGCATGAACATGGTGATGTAGAGGAAGCAGTAAGGGCCGATCTAATGGCTCAACAAGCTCTACGTGCATGCAGACTCTACAAGTTTTGATGTCTTAGTGGTTTGAGGGCCAAACCAAGACTATTACATATGCGGGTGGATTACTGGGATCCAGAATCAGAGTCCTTTCCAGATAGATGGGATGTCCCTCACCATAGAGGTGGAGGACATATACTTCATTACTAGGATTTCTAGACGAGGGGAAGTGGTGAACCTTCGTTCTTGTGGTGGGCCAAGAGGTGGCCTAAATATCGATGAGTACATTACGGTGTACTACTATCCAAACATAGAGAAGGTGGGGAGTCATATCCCTACCAACACTATACAAGTGCTGGGCCTAAATGCCATACTATTGACATTGGGCAGGATAACAGGCTTGGCATCACTCCACCAAGCCTCGCGGCCTCTGATGTTCTATGCAGTGGAGTGTATGAGACCCACGATTTATGACTGGAGCACTACACTACTAAGAAACATGAAACATCAGCTCAGTGAGTGTAAGGCAGGTAGAATGTGGAACTTTTGGTTCAGCAGTATTTTGAGCACGTTTTTCTTCGAGCATGTTCCAATATTGAGCCCCAGAGTGGACGTTCCTCTTCACGGGGTTCGAGATCCAACCCAACGGCATTGGGTAGATGCGATGCGCAGACTGGGGGGTGGTAAAGTGGCCAAACCCTATCTAGCTGAGTTCTTTTCATGGTGGCAATGATAGATAGTTTCCATCGATGACTACCCCTATGCAGAGATAGATTTCCGGGGGGACCCAGACATGTCACTACCACCAGGATCGACATATGGTGATATAGGTAATGAATATTGACCCTCTTTTTTTTTAATTTTTGATTTATTTAATTTTTTTGTGTGTTTTTTTATTATATGGAATGAAAAAGACATATTTTTGCGTGACAATACATAGTGAGATCTACCATTTGTGTGCATATGTGGGACCACGATGGCCAGAAGGCTTCCCTAGTCACAGACGGAGCGGAAGAGGAGATGACATCATGAGTGTGGATGTGAAGCAGATACTCTAGAGCATTCATACCAATTTTGTGAGACTGAGACATAGGGTTCCCATGGCGCAAGTCAAGGAATTGCTTGAGGCTATGCAGTGGTAGGTGGTGGGTGTACCATGCACATGGGTGTGATTATTCCGACGGCTAGCTAGAGATGTAGTGACCTTCCATGATCACAACCCTCCTCCTCCTCCATAGCATTAGATACCTGGGAGTGTATACATTTTGTACTACCGTGTATTATATGTTGGTGGCTCGAGAGCCCCAATTTTGTATCATGACACTATGTATTACCACATTTTGGATGTTATATAAATTTTTTATGGTGATTGGTTTATTTATTTACATGTGTAAAAATTGTGTTTGTGATTAATTTATTGTGAATGAAACAAATTCCAATCTAACACGTAGTTAGCATATGAGTTAGCAACTTGATTATTAATTCTTGGAATATGTATATATGTTATATTGTCAAATTGTCGTTCTAATAACCTCACACGTAAGAATCTTCTTAATAACGTCAGATCTCTAACATGGTACAAATCATTAAGATGTGACACTACTAACTTTGAATCAATATGTACCTCGAGAGAGAGAATGCCATGTGAAATGGCATCCCATAGAAGCTCAATAATGGCACTATATTCAGCAACATTGTTGGAAGATGGCCGCAGACATACACCTGCTGAAGACAGTACTTGACCCATAGGAGTGTAAATCACCCAAGCAACAAAGGCTGAGTGTTGAGTGTGATGGCTCGCACCATCCGCAAATCCTATGCAGGTGGAAGATTCCATTGACATCTGCCAAAAGAAACAAAAACTAATCACAAACCCGATCCCAATAAGAAAAAGACCTAACTATGCAAAACTGTACAATAATATACACTAACCAACCTTGGCTGAAAATCATGCATAGTACTTCTTGAGATAGAGCCCATTTCTAGGCTTTGCCAAGGCTATTCCTTCGTAATCCACTAACTCATAATCTCCCTTCTCTAAGACACGCTTGACCACGTAAGGACCACACCACATAGGATTAAAGTTTCCCGCGCCCAAGGGTTCTTTCGGTTGATCCCACAAAAGGACCAAGTATCCCTCACTAAACCTCCTTGGATGGATAGACTTATCATACTGGGCCTTTACGTGACGTTTATTGACTTCTAGAGTCACCAAGGCATCTCGACGCTGCTCATCAAGTTGCTCAAGGTGGACCAAATGGTCCTCCAATGGTGAAGTGTCTGGTAAGAGTTCTACAGCTAGCTTCAAAGAAGGAATCTCGTATTCAACCGGCAATATCGACTCCACTTCATGTCCAAGTTGATATGGAGAAAAACCTGTGGCAGTCTTAATAGTGGTTCTATATGCCCACAAAGCAGTATATAACATGATGTGCCAATTATTCTTGCTTTGTGCAATGGTTCATTGGAGAATGGATTTGAGTGATTTATTCACTGCTTCTACCTGTCCATTTGCTTGAGGGCAGTAAGAGGAGGAATTCTCTTGCTTATACCCTAACTTTGATTCCAACTCTTCCATTATACGATTCTAAAAGTGTGAGCCCTGGTCAGTGACAAGTTCTTTCGGAATTCCGAACCGAGTAATAATTTGGTTGATTATGAAGTGGGTGGCTGTCTCACCATCGGATTTAACTATAGGCATAGCCTCAGCCCATTTCATGAATTAATCAATAGGCACTATAATATTATCATACCCCCCAGCCGAAGCTGGGTTGCAATCCATAAAATCGAGCACCCACCTAGTAAAGGGACCGGCGGTGATAATGGGATGTAACAGGGCAAGTTTCAAGCACATATTACGTGTGAACACTTGGCAAGGGTGGCACCTCTTGAATGCATCTACACAATCCTTAAATATCGACGGCTAGAAATAACCTGCTCTTAAGATCTTTTGAGCTGTAGAAATCCCAGATAAATGACCACCACACGCCCCTCCATGGCAATCATTCAGCACTACCTCAGGATCTTCATGAGTTAAACAACGTCGTAAAATGGAATCTACCCCACGGCGATACAGAGTGTTATCCACTATGAGGTATTTCTTAGAGATGTGACATAACCGTCGTCATTCATCTAGCGAGAGGTGAGTAGGGGTCTTCAATGTTTGTAAATATATTATGATATCCCCATACCATGGGTCTAAATTTGAGATTAAGAAGATTTTTTCATCGACAAACGTATCTTCACAAACCAACTCCTCGGCCTCGCTCGAGAAATCTGATATAAGCTCTTCAAAAATTAAAGACTTCTTCAATTTTGCCGAAACAAATTCAAGATCGAATTCCTACAGAATGACAATCCATTTATTTTATTTTCCCCCAATCATCCTTCAAGTGAGGACGAATTGAAATGGATTGACATGGGCTACAACCAAGGTCTAGCGAAAGATAATATAATGTCTCAACCACTGAACTGCATGTACGGTAGATAAAGCAAGATTCTCGACATGAGAGTAATGAATCTCTGCGTCAATAAGGTTCCGAATCAGATAGTATATGACATGCTCTTGGAGCTCCTCATCCTCTTCAACCAAAACTATACCAATTGTCTCCAAGGGTGCGGCCACATATAATAGAAAATCATGGCTATAGTCTGGGGGACTAATCACCGGGGCCGATGTTACGGCTTGCTTGAGTGCATCGAAGGATTCCTGGGCTCTCTCATCCCAACAAAAGGGGGTGTCCTTCTTCAAGAGATGCATGAATACTCTAGTCAAATTGGCAAAGTTGACAACAAATCTTCATAAGAATTTTTCCATGCCTTGCAAACATTGAAGATGACAAATATTCTTTAGGGGAGACAACTGAAGTATTGCCTCAACCTTCAAAGGGTCGACTCTTATGCCCTCTTTAGAAATGATGAATCCTAACAAATGACCTAACTTCACACAAAAGATGCACTTATGAGGATTTAATCTAACCAAATAGTGCTGGCATCTTTATAATACCAATCTCAAGTGATAGGGATGACGCATTCTCATACGAGAATGAGCAGTAAGGTCATCCAGAAATACTTCGATAATTGACTTGAGATCATGGAAGATCAAGGTCATTGCCCGCTGAAATGTAGCTCCGGCATTTTTAAGGACAAAAGGAATTTTTCGATATGCAAAAGTTCCCCAAGGACAAATAAATGCAGTCTTATGTTGGTCCTCAGGTTTAATTTGTATATGATTTTACCCGGAAAAGCCGTCCATAAAGGAAAATACTTTGCTATCCACACACTCATCCAAAATTTGATCAATAAATGGTGTGGGGAAATTGTCCTTAGGACACGCACGATTTAAATTGTAGAAATCAGTACATATGTGGATCACTCCCTTCTTATTATCCATCAGAATGGGGTTTGAAACCCACTCCATCAAGGGAACAAGATAGATAAAACCAGTGTTTAACAGCTTTTCTATATTTTCCTTAATCGCGGGTGCTTCCCTCGGATTCACCGCACGCAGCCGTTGTCGAATAGGCTGAGCATTGGGGTAAGTATTAATCTCGTGCTCAACAATACGAGGGCTGATACCTGCCATTTCATCGTAAGACCAAGAAAAGATAACATGGAATTCTTTAAATAGCTCGGTGTATTCTAGAATCTCAGCATGGGAACATTCCACCCCAATATAGACATTCTCTATCCTTCCAGGATCATGAGAGATGTTGATAGGAATTATTGAAGATATGTTAGCCATGTTTCCATCAGCCATCTGACCAGGAGAGCTTAAGGGAACCATAGGACTACCAACTCTCTCACTAAGAACCACCCTAAAATCCTCATGCTCCAAGCGGTCAAGGTCGAGAAGAAAGTACGATCTATGATGGAGTTCCTCCCATAGTGGCTCAACTCCTGACATAGCCTTAATAATCACTTCATTTGAAGGGAAAACCATATCAAGGTAGTTGTGCGCATGAGAAGACTGTACTGCCCATGCTGGCATCACATAAGGGTCCTCCTCTTCCATCCGTGAAGAGGAAGGACTAGGCTCTACAACACACTCGAGATTAGTTTGATAAGCTATCAGAGTTGCAGGTAGCGGCACGTCCATCATGATAGGCTCACTCAGAGTACTCAGTGTAGGAAGAGTCCAAGGATCTTCCATATGACTCGTGCGAAAAGACACCGATCTCATAGATGTCGAAGCCTCACCGAAACTAGAACCTATCATAAGAATCGGTACAATACAACTAAATATTTCCATGAGGAATGGATACATGCCTACACCCACACTCCCAGTTGCCGGCTAAGAGTGCTCAACAATCGGGATCGAAGCTGCCAAAGATGCAGTAATAGATGGATTCTTGAATGTCATTTGATCAATCGTGACTATCTTCCTGTTATGTGGAAAACATACAATGTGAAATAGGGAAGAAGCAATGGCTTGCATACTATACATCCAATTCCTACCTAGCAAGAGATTGTAGTCAAGGGGTGCTTCAGCCACCTCGACCTCTATCACAACAGTCTTCCATCCCAAACGGAATTTAAGGGAAGGAAGGATGCCATGTAGCCTAAACGATCTCCCATCGAACACAGTTAACATGGTCGCTGATTTAGATAGCTCAAGGGAATCTAAACCCTTCCAACACGATAAAAACATCACAGAAGTAGAAACGCCTTCATCAATCACAGTGCGCTTGACGATCATATTAAGACATTCTACGTGAATAAAAAGAGACACATAGTAAGGCAAGTGAGGCTAAAGTCCTGCGGTTTCAAATTTAATCACAGAGGAAGAATCATCATTGTTCACACCAAGGGAAGAAAGCAATGCCTTCCTTTGCGAGGGACAACTCTGAAGCCCTTCCAATGCAGGCATCGCACAAGGAGTGTGGACCAAATCCTCGACAAATTAATAGTTCTAGGCGGCTCGAGCATTTGGATTGTGCCCCGAACACTTAAGGACTACCTTAGGAATGTGAGGTGTAGCTTCAAGTTTGTCCACAAGTTTCTCAATACACAAAGGAGACCCTGGTGGATTAGGATCTTTTCCTGGGTTGGGTAGTGATGAACCATAATCTTTCACATGGGTCACAACTTTCACGGCACAGACCATGTTAATGCAACCATGACCACTAGCCTCCGACGGATCTTGATCAGCACTAGAATGGTCATGGGACTTCGAGTTCATTTCTTGATTATGCGGTAAATGGTTAGTTAGCACAGCTGGGCCCTGTGCCAAGAACCTCGAAGCTTCATCAATACAAGGGCACAAGTAAGTGAGGTGATCATCCTTACACAACTTGCAAGGGAACTTAACCTTATGTTTAGCTTGCTTGTCCCCCCCAGCATTACGGCCATTATTGTCATTATTATTAGCATTCTCATTCTTATTCCCACCCTTACTATTATTCTTACCCTTTTTTCTATTCCGTCTGGGCTACTGGTTACCCTTTTGGTCCGACGATTGCATAGAAAGTACACTCACCATTTGGGTGGGTTGAGACGAAGCCGAAGCTTGTCCTAAAGTAGATTGGTTGAATGACAATTGACTCACTTGTTTTGCAATCGAATATGTAGGTTTCACACTTGCACAACCCACAATGCCATCGGCATGTGGTCCATGTTTGACTTTGGGGTCGAAACTAGAACGCCGAGAATTGGGAATAATCTGATATAACAAACTAGACTGAGCATAAATCAAGTCCAGTTCCTGTACCCTAAAAATTGCTTGTTCCTCATTCTGCACTCTGGATGCAGAAACATCCTTCGCTATATATGGAAATAACGACTTAAGGAACCATTCGAGGAGGAATTCCGGTGGTATAAAGGATTTAATTAACCTCTTCTGTCTACGCCACTCTTGAATATGATTTGAGATATGTGTGGCTTTATCTTGCTGAAATGTCGATAAGAGTTCAAAACCAATGTCATAACGCACTGGTAGCTGGAAGTGGTTAAGAAAATTCATTGCAAGGTCATCGAACAAAGCGAATGTCGCCCTAGGTAGCTCTATATACCATTTCATGGCAGGCCCTGTGAGGGTGCATTGAAATAGTCTCAAACGAATTGAGTCCTGATGTAAGGAATTTGAAGAGCACCATAGGTGAAATGTAGTAACGTGTTCACTCAGATCCTCTCCCAGTTTTCCCTCAAACTTAGGTATGTCCGAGGGAAGCTTAGTAGGGACAGCCAGCCAAGCCGAGTCATGAGCTACAGGATCATTCATTAATCTCGACAAGTCAAGAAGATTTAGTATCGTGAGGAAAGGGAGCCTAGGATGATGAGGTCAATGGACTGCTCCCTGATTCATATAGGTCTGATTACCACCATGGCCTTGTCCATAGTGCCCTCCTCCTATTTGACTCGTATAGGGTGGCGTGGAAGCACCATAGTGTGGTGGAACTTGACTATTAGGAGCTACAAAGCCATAGTTCGGAGAATAAGTAGGTTGTTGATACCCACCCCCATAAGGTGAAGAACCATGTCCATACTGCGTTCCATAATAGGGCCCATAAGTCATCACATGAGATGTCCCATGATACACTTCGTAAGTAGGAACATACACTCCGGAAGTAGGAATATACACTTCGGAAGTGGAAATATACACTCCGGAAGTAGGAATGTGACCTATAGAAGTATGAGCATGACCTCCCGAAACAACGGGCAATACATCATTCTGAGACACAACTGGTCTAGTAACCATAGTACGGACATAACTCGTAGCAACGTTTTGGCCCGAAGGACCACATGATTGAGGTGGACGGCGAACATTTGAAGAACTAGGGATATAGGACGAACGGATCTGTGTGATTAAGTACGTACTATTCCCTATAGTCACTCATCTCAGATCTGGTATCCAAATAGGATCACTAACCC
This sequence comes from Pseudotsuga menziesii, assembly GCA_001517045.1. Taxonomy (NCBI): domain Eukaryota; kingdom Viridiplantae; phylum Streptophyta; class Pinopsida; order Pinales; family Pinaceae; genus Pseudotsuga; species Pseudotsuga menziesii. The sequence goes on along the minus strand of LPNX010911768.1, from coordinate 124,003 downwards.
TAGACCTAGGAGGAACATGTGATGTAACTTCCACCACCGGGATGGAAGGTGCAATGTGACTAGTGCTCCCAAACCTCTCTGCATGGTAAGGAATTAGAGTGCCCCCAGGCATAGTGTTAGGATCGAACTCAGATTCGACATGAAATGCCAGATCATGTGTAGGAAAATCAGACATAGCATAACTACCATAACTAGTGCTGGCGGGTTCAAAATGAGTCTCAGCATCCTCTGGCATTCCATACCGGTAACGCGTCAATGGGGAATCAATCCTAGAGTGAGTAGGTCTTTCTTGAAAGGTTCCTATCTTATAAATCATAGGACCTAACTCATCCAAGTTGGGTGAAGGATCGTAAGTAGGAGTAAACTCCCCATCATCTACACGAATGGGAGAAGGTGGTTCAGGAATACCTTCTATATGGTCTCCCATGGTGTGTGAATCAATGTGTGAAGTAGTCCACCTGGAGTGTCTAGGTCTCTCTCCCAAAGGAGGAGAAGTAGAAGGAGAAAGTCCTGCTAAACAATGAGAATGGCAAGGAGCCATACCCGAATCCACAATGACTCAAAAAATTGAAAAGACTCTCTATTTACACAAACCCTAGGCAAGCTATCATGCACAGAGAAATCACTAATAAAATATAAATCCAAATGCAAGAAATCAAGGGCAGGATAAGTGACCTCCCGAAGGAAGCAAGTATGTCTCGCCTAGGAGAGGCTTGAGACTCCCATACACAACAAGCGGAGGTATGTAACCAATTATTGTGGCCCTCAGCTTTAATGCGTAAAGTGACTGTGCTGTCCAACCCCAACCTGGCTGGGACACCCATAGAATAACCCCTGCAAAGTACCCCCTCGATATCGTTGGTAAGGCCACTAAGGTCACCTCAATATAATCAATTCTCAGGTGGACAGTCGCAGACGGGATTGACTATATGGGTAGGGTAGCAAAGACTGAAACTCTCGAAAGAGCCCACAGATACAAATACAATCCTGGAAATATCTCTAGTGCTACTCAATTATGACTAGGGGTCATCCCAATCAATAACCACTCACATTTCCTCATGCTTAACTCCCTTTTGAGAGGAGGATCCTGAGAAGCACTGGTTATACCAAGGACTTCACACACTCACCTGGACAGACACATACATGTTGTTGTTTAGTGATCTTGGAGAATTTAATCACAATGAACTATTCCAAGATCCTAAAACCTAAGCTTGTTGGTGCACCCTATAAAAGAAAAGAGTGTAGTTTATTTTAATTTAAGCGTTTATTTTAATTGGATTTATTACTCAAAAGAGGGATATGGCCATGCAACTAATGATGTTATGACACAACATGAAGTAAAATGCACACCTAACAATCAATGCAAATGCATTGTGTCCATGAAAACAGGGTATGCTACTACATTTAATGCACAATTTTTCTTCAAATGATGAATGCAATCTTTCCTATATGAAATCCTAACTAATACTCCAAAGCAAATCTAGTGCAAGTACAATGCACAATGCAAAATGCAATGCATGATGATAAGCAAATGTTTTTGCATTTTTTGAAGAAAATGAGATACAAAAAGCAAAAGAATGATTCTACAACCCCCAGACTTTGCAAGCACACTCAAACAACACTCAAGCAAAGAACTAAGGTAAAATAAATCTAATGCATTAATCTCAAACAAAAAATCAAAAATGCCATGACAAGAACCTTCTTAAAAAAAAAAAAAATTAGCCTAAAAAAACGTCTCTGGTCAGAAACAGAGGTATAAACAGACTCAGGCAGTGCCAAAGGAGACTCAGCAAACATCAAATTTCACCTAGCAACTATTTAACTTCCACAAAAAGACAAAACTAAGGCCCTACGTGACTGTTCGCAGTAAACTCGTGTGTATATGCGGAAATCGCAGAGAAACTGGCGTGTATACGCAACTGTGAGTTAAAAACTCGCATACAGGAAGAAAGGTGCATAAAAATCAAGTTAAACAGATAGGATGAGACAAACTTCACACCAATCAAACACTACCAGGCAAACATTGCCCTGGACCCGACACAGAAACAAGAGAGAAAGAGCAATTCAAATTCATTGAATGCTGATAGAACAACCCCCAAAGGACAACTACTAGGAACTCCCCAGCGGAGTCACCAATTCTATTACGGAGAGAAATTACTATGGCTTGGGGTATCACAATAGATAGCTTGACTCTAGAAATCAATCCTTTCCAATATGCAATAGAAATTAAATCTCTAACACTAAAGGATCAAACCTCATACCTTATTCCGGACAGTTGAAGTATATCCTTGTTGAGATTTCCAACTTCATCTTGAATTTATAAATTACTTCCTCAACAACAAGTAAACAATACAAGCATTCTATATATCATGGTGTTAGATCTATTCTAGCATATATAATCAATAATGTATAAGCATTTGACATAATCACATGGATAAAATATTCATTCAAACACACATTATTGGACAGGAAAAGATATTTCTATTAATATAAATCAGAGATTACAAGATATAACCTCTGTAGGCACGTCTATGAACCAGAGAAACTGAATCCCCCACTTGGGCCTCCACCACTTCAATCCTCCATCTCTAGATAGCAAGCTCACAAGCAAAAGGCATGCTTGGGAAGAACACAAAAGTGCTAAAAGGGACAAAGGGATGTAGACTCAAGCATAAGTTTCGGAAACAATGGACTATAGTTTCCTTGCTCTCAATTCTCTCTTATGCCTTCAATGTACCAAGGTGTTCCTTATATATCTTTTCAAAGGGGTAATGAAAGTTCAAATCTGAGCGATCTCAAGGCATAGGGAAGTCCAGGAGTCAAGTGAGTCAGATCCATGTCAAGGAAAACTCCAAAAGGATTTGGATTTTGTACACATCCCGATGTACACGGTTTTAGTGGTGAAACCTGCGTATATACGCGATTATAGGTTTAAAAGTCACGTGTATCATTTTTCACATGTTTTAAGGGATGGTCAGGAAAACATCAAATGACAAAAAATGGTCCAAGGGGTCTAAGGAGTCTGCAGTGGGATAGGGGAAGGCCATACAAAGTGCGATTTACCTAGAGTGGTGAAATCAACTATAACATCAAGAAAGTTGGCATAAGGCTCAATGAGGCAGGGAAAGCTCATGATAATGCAATTACAACTTGACATATACCAGGGAGTCCCAGGGAAATGCCAACATAAAGTTCAAGAGGATTATGAGGCTCTTGCTTAAGGACATGGTGGGACTAAAAGGGACTCCTGAACCTAAGAGAGGACTCACAGCATGTGTACCAAATGCAGCAGGGAGCTAACTAGGACACCCATGTATAGGAAAGCTCTACCATTCACATAGTACCACTTCTAACAGTAGCGTGAAGGTTCCGTGATACCATGGAATGAGTTCATACCTAAGGTTAAGATGGAATGGTCATAAGGCAATCCATAAGTGCAAGCGGATGTGGAATCCTAACCTATATGCTAGTTCAGACATAATACCTGTGATATGAACGAATGGATTGAAACCTTGGAGAGAGTGTACAAAAATCAGATCCTACATGACAACCATATTAGTCCAAAACAACCCAAAATAGTCAATAAAGAATCCAAACTATAGGATATAGGGAGGAATGATCATGAAAACTTCTCCCAAAGGAAACAATGAGGTGAATGATGGGACATAAAAAGGAAAATAAGGTGTAAACCAAAAATTCACACATCCACTACCACCCCCGTGAGGGTGACCACCGGTGTAAATACCAAGAGAAGGGAGTCAATATCCTCCACAAATGGAGTAGAGGGTGGAATGTGACCCCTCCCAAATATATAAATAGGGTAAGGGACTGTGATGCCCCCAAGTCTGACACCAGGGTCCGCACTAGGACCAAGGATGGGTGATAGTATACTAGGCATGCCGAAAACAAAAGGACCCAAACTCAAGAGAGCATAAATATACTCAAGTAATTGCGATCCCAAAGACCAACTAGCGCACAAAGAGCACACTCCTAAGAAAATCTACAACCAAAATACAAGCAAACCAAGGGTAGGATATGTGAGCTCCCGAATGCAGCAAGTATGTATTTCCTAGGAGAGGCTCGAAGCTCCCATACACTACAAGCAGAGGTACGTAACTAATTATAGTGGTCCTCAGCTTCAACGCATAAAGCAACTATGCTGTCCGACCTCTACCTAGATAGGACACCTATAGAATAACCTCTGGAAATACCCCCTCGATAACCTAGGTAAGGAAACTAAGGTCACCCCAATATAACCAATGCTCAAGCAGACAGTCGCAGGCGGTATTGACCATATGGGCAGGGTAGCAAAGCCTGAAACTCAAAAAGAGCCCCCAAATACGAATACAATCCTAGAAATATCTCTGGTGATCACAGAAAGTAACCAGGGGTCATCCTAGTCACAATCGCGTGCACTGTCTCATGCTTAACTCTCATGTAAGAGGAGTGTATTGAGAAACACTAATTATACCAAGGATTTCACTATCTCACCTAGACAGACACCTAATTGTTTGTGTTTAGTAGTCTTGGAGAATTGACTCACAATGAACTATTCCAAGACTCTAAATCCTAATCTTGTTTGTGAACCCTATAAAATAAAAATGTGTAGTTCATTTTAAATTATGCGTTGATTTTAATTGGCTGTAATTACTCAAAGGGAAATGATCGTGCAACTAATGAAGTTGTGACTCAGCAGTGAAATAAATATGTAGACCATAACAAACAATGCTAAGTGCAATCTTTGTCAAATGAAAAACAGGGTAAGCCACTACATGAGATGCATAAATATATACTCATTTCTGAATGCCAATGCAATCATTCCTATATGAAATCCTAAATAAAACTCTCATCCAAGCAATCCAATGCAAGTACCTCCTCAAATCCATATGCAAAAAATGCAACTACCGTGTATTCTTCAATATAAAAGAATGAAAAATGCAATAAAAGTCATCTACAACTCTAGGTCTCTGTAGCAAGTATAAAACACAAGCCCAGCAAGACACCGAGACAAAAAAGAGTAATCCACTAATGGAAAAACAAAAAGGATAAATGACTAAAACTACTTTCAAAGAAAAATCAATGAAAAAGCAGTCTCTGGTCACAAAAGAAGCATCCAACAGACAACATCAGACCCAAGGAAGACCCAACCACACTCACAACCCACCCAACAACTTCCCACAACATCAAACTCACCAAAATGGAGGATATACGCTACTGTTTAAAAAACAACTACGTATATACGTGACTTTTGGCCAAAAATCTACATGTATACATTGATTTTGGCTAAAAAAATGCGTGTATACGCGACTTTTGGCCAAAAATCCATGTATGTATGTGAATTTTAGCCAAAAGCCTGCATATCCAGAGAAGACAGTGGCAAAAACTAGACCAAGGGTCAAACCAATAAAGGGGAGTGTCAATGGATGAACATGTTATAAAATGCAACATAGAAACAAGGAGAAACAAAGAGCAAGTCAAGAATGTCAAGCACATTGTTTCCCCCAAACCCGAAATAAAAACAAGGAACGTCCCCAGCAGAGTCACCAATTATGTTACGGAGAGAAATTCCTATTGCTTGGGGTACCACAACAGACAACTTGACTCCAGAAATCAATCCTTTCCTATATGCAAGAGAAACCAAATATCTAACACTAAAGGATCTGGATTCATACCTTATTCTGGACAGTTGATGTAGATCCCCATTGAGCTTTCCAACTCCATCCTGAATTGATAAATTGCTTCCTCAACATTCAATAAACAAGACAAGCATGCTATATATAATCATGTTAGATCTACTCTAGCATATATAATCAATAACATATAAGCATTTGAAATCATCCATGGATCAAATATTTGTTCAAATACACATTAATGGATAGGAAAAGATATTCTATCAATACAAAATAAGATATTACAATGAATACAACCTCTATCGACACATCTGCGAATTGGAGAAACTGAATCCCCCACTTGTCCCTCCACCACTTCAATCCTCCATCTCTCGATAGAAAGCTCACAAGCAAAGGGAAAGCTTCGGAAGAACACAAAAGTTCTCCAAGGGACAAAGGGATGCAAACTCAAGAACAAGTTTTGGCAACAATGGACTATAGTTCTCTTTCTCTCAATTCCTAATGCCTTCAATGTATCCAAAGGGTTCCTTATATAGCTCTTCAATGGGGTAATGAAAGGTCAAATCCAAGCGATATCAAGGCATAGGGAAGGCCAGGAGACAAGTGAGTCAGATCCACATTAAGGAAAACTCCAAAAGAATTTTTCTTTTTGCACACATCCCAATGTATGCGGTTTTAGGGGTCAAACCCGCGTATATACCCGAGAAAGGGTTTAAAAGTCGTGTATAGAAAATTTTGCATGTTTTTAGGGATGATATTGGAAACATCAAAGGAACAAAAATGGTCCATTGGTTCTAAGGAGTCTACAAAGGGATAGGGAAGGCCATAAAAATGTGATTCACCATGTGTGGTAAAATCAGCTATAACAGTAATAATTTGTGTCGACCTGGGAAATTTAAATGATGCTTGTTTACATGAATTGTTTCCGACTCCATTTACAGATGAGGTATTAGAGAATGTCAAAGGGAAAGAGAGGTACTCTTTCACTGATGGATTTTCTAGTTACCATCAGATCAATATTGCAGAGGAGGAACGACACAAGACTACCTTTATGACAGAGTGTGGATTTTTCCAGTATACGGCAATTCCCTCTAGACTTAAGAATGAACCTACGATTTTTCCTAGAGTCGTAGTAGCTTCCTTCAAAAATTTTATACATAAATTTTTTTAAGTCTACTTCAATGATTGGATAATATTTGGGCTCATAAAATACCACATAGAGAGCCTAAGAATGATGCTCGAAAGTTGTCGCCAATATCAAATTTCCCTAAATTTAAAGAAATGTATCTTTTGCACATATTTTGGAGCTCTGTTGGGCCATGTGGTCTGTCGGGATGGAATTTTGGTTAACCTAGAAACGGACTGCCAAGAAAGTCTAGACAAGATGAAGAACAAGATGGATACTATGCCAATAATTTTGTTTCCATACTGGGAAAAAGAGTTCCACGTTCATGTCGATGCATCATATGTTGCACTTGGCATGGTACTGATGCAACTTGGTGAAGGATAGATTTATCATCCCATTTTGCTTTTCTAGTAGAAAATTATAAATTGTATAAAAGAATTATACCATGACATATAGAGAAGGGATAACGATGATATATGTGCTACAGAAATCTAGAAACTATTTGTTGGGAGGACATTTCAAGATGTAAACTGACCATTCTACATTGAAATACCTCGTCAATAAGCCAGTGTTGGGGTGGGGGGGGGGATTTGCAGGTGGATTCTTCTCTTCTAAGAATTTGATTTTCAGATAATTGTTAAACCTGGTCGATTGAATTTGGGGTCTTGCCATCTTTTGAGGATCGAAAGTGAAGAAGGATCTACTAGTATGGAAGATAATAGTCTTGATGCACAAATGTTTTTCATAACCATGTTTGATGATCAATACCGACATATCATACAATTTTTAAGTACGGTTTATACGCCATCTGAATTCACCATTGCGTAGAAAAAAAAGCTGGTTGTGCATGCTGCAAACTTCTAATTGATCACTGGACACTTGTATAAGATGGGTCCTTATGAGATTCTTCGGTGCTCCATTTTAGAGCACGATATCCCGATGATATTAAATGAAGCACTTCTAGTGTCGCACAAGGATACTATGCAGGAAAAGCTACGGTGCACAAGATTTTGCAAGTAGGGTTATTGTGTCCCACCATGCATGTGGACGCTTGAGATTATTGTTGTATCTATGATGTCTGCCAAAGGACTGGAAATCCTTCTTGAAGAGATGAAATTCCATTGGTACTGCAAATAACATAACAAGAGTTTAATAAATGGGTCATTGATTTTGTAGGACCTATCAGCCCGATAGGGAGACGCATTCAAGCATGATATATTATCATTGTGACTGACTACCCAACCAGATGGGATAAAGTAATGCCAATAAAATATTGTTCTTCTTTGAGTGCTGCAAAGTTTCTATTTGAAAATGTTGTGATAAGATTCGGGTGCCCAAATATTTTAATCAGTGATCAAGGTACGTATTTTGTTAATCAGTTGATTGAAGAACTGATGGAGGTGTTAATGCAAAAAAAATATCACCTAACTCTATATGGTATAAACCACATACATTCATCATTTCCATAACCATTTTTCCTTACCTTTGACCTTTGCAACTATGGTTTACCTTCATTCTCTCTCAAAAAGGCCAAAACCCCACAAAAGGCCAAAAAATCCCACAAAAGGGCTAAAAGCCCCCAAAAAGGGCTTAAGAACCCACAAAAGGGATAAAAACCAAAAAAATGGATTAAAAACCACAAAAGGGCTTAAAACCCTAAATAGGGTCCAAAACCCTAAAAGAAAGAAAAGGACAGAAAAAACTCTAAAATAGTCTGGACGTCTCCATCACAAGATTCACACATTCTTTATTCCATTATTTTGTTGTTGTGAGTACAGTGAGAAACCAATATTATCAAAGTACTCACATCATTTTTCCAATCATTCCATAGCCCCACCATCTCCCCTCCGATATGTTGAGGCATCCTCCGTACTAACCAACCTATGGAGATGCGACCGTTTTCCAAGTTTGGGGCACGGTGGCCCATTTTCAAGAAATAAAAGAAGGTATACTTGTCATGTTTTTTGTTTGTTTAGTTTAATCATATCTTTTTATAGATTTTGTGTTGCTAATAATATTTTTTGCTATATATTTCCTTCACGAACTCTACCCTTCTGTTGCATTGACGAAAGGGAGGTGCTTTTGCATGTAGAAAGGGTGAAAACCCTACTATAGTTTTGGAGACCATACCAGGTTGATCCTCTTGGATCCCTTGTTTTGTAGGTATTTATTTACTTATTACTCACAACCGTCACTAATCAAACCCTCATAGGGATGATCCGAGCTTGTATGGCACGAGTTCCCACTCCCCTTGGCCCCTGGCAACTTGTTTTTTTAATTTTTTCCAGTTCCAGCCCAAATCGTGTCTTTTGGGCCAAAACCCGTGACCCAGTTGCACTTTTCTCCCCTAAAACCATGACCCAAGTTGTGGCTTTACCCTCGTAAAGAGCGACTTTCCTCCTAGGGAAACGTCACCCCTGTTTTTGCAGTTTTCATGACCCAGTCGCCTATGTTTGTCCTGTTTAAGCGAACCAGTCACAACTCTTGACCTGTTCAATGCGACCAGTTTGTTTCTAAGTTGATTTCTGTAATTTACATTTGGTATTTTATTTTAAAAGTTGGGAACTAACCCACTCATTTGGCCCCTCCTCCTCTACTCGGTCATCACCCTCCGAGGTATTTTGAGATACGATGGGGGATTGAGTAATTTTTTTAATAGGAATCCACTTTACAATTGTTCTCTTCAATTAAATACAAGTGAATTTGGAAGCTGTGGGGAGTGGTAGACCATTGGGGGTCTCACGATGTTCATGTCCTCCTTGTTGAGCACTGGGCACTTGTAGTTTGACCTATGGATCTACGAGTGGACTTGTTTCCACTTTGTTGAGAGCCCAGCAATCCCTCCTTGACTTGAAGAATACAAAGTGTGGGTAGTCCCACTACTGGTTTGCGAACATTACAGCCAGTCACCTATTTTCACACCCTTGTATGTCTTGCATTTTGTTCTGATTTTATTTTACCTTTTAGACTGCTTTAGTATATCCCTCTACTTGTTTATTGTAGGAAATCCATTATTATTTCATATTTAGAAAGTAAAAGTAAAAAATTCATACACAAGTGCACACAAAACCACAGCAATAATCAAACAAACTCGGTTCATGACCCCAAGTGAAACCTTAAAAGTAACAAAATTTACTTAACAACATTTCGGTTTGGGACATAAGTCTCATCCGCAACAATTGTGGAAAGTACTTGGGATTTTCCCTAAAACTCAATATGAGGAGTACCATAGGAACCCTAAAGTAGCTGGGCAATGAGAGGAAATGCCAAGGGAAACAGGAAACGACCCCCACCATATCGAATACTCCATTGTGAGGAAAAAATCAAAGCACTGTCTTTAGGAAGTCATGGTGGTTGAGTGACTTCTTTTGAGTCAATAGGAAGACATTTTAAAATGGGGTCCAAAATTCATTAACAGTTACTACAATAATCCATCATTGCTTCACCATGATATTATTCTCAAATTAGGGGGAAATCCCCTTAGTTTGGTTTCTTAGACCACCACCGTCGAGGCCCTCTTCGACAACCCTTCTCAACATCAGAAGGACACACTACCTCTGATTCTGACTCAGATTCCTACCAATCTGAGCCCAATTTGTTTACTACCCCATCTAGCCCCATAGCTAGCATGCATCCTAATCCCTTCCTTGGAGGGATAGTCAATGGAGGAACCACATCCTTGCCACCCATTGTTACTAGTATTCCTACCAGTGGTCCCACCACTACTGTGGATGTTGTTTTAGGAATTCTAGCCACTAGCAGTGACCCCACACTAACTAGCACAATTCCCACAATACCATGTTATATCCATAGGGGCAGTGGCCCTTCCATAACCATTCAAACTATCCCTACTATGGGAAGTCAACCCCATATACCCCCAGTCATGCATGGACTTCATACCCCTACAAACTCCATTGCCATTTTTGGCCCATATTGAGCCAACATTGGGTCTAACCTACCATTTATGGATCGCCTTAACTTGCCATATTTGGCTAGTCTAAGGAATGCCCCCATTAGTCATCAACCCCATTGGCCTCCCATGCCAATCAAACTTCCTTTAGACATGCCAAAGTTTGAGGGAAAGGTGGGGGAGGACCCCAAAACCATATCATGTCCTTCCATTTATGATGTTCCTCAAACAACATTGTTGATAACTCTGTCAGACTGAGGTTATTCTAGCACACACTTACAGGCGTTGCATCAAAATGGTACATCGAATTGCCTCAAGCCTCTTACCCCAATTTCACTTCACTACCTTCATGTTCCTCAATTACTTCCAACTCCCTATCTGATATGATGAGGGAGTGGAAATCCTCCTATCTTGTTTTTGAAAGATGGATACCCACGTCACTAACCACAACCATGAGTGGTGATGACACCATAGCTTATGTAATATCCAACTGGATGATAGGATATTTCTTGATTGGTTCTTAAGAACCTTGCTCCAACCTATAGCCAAAGACGCCGCCTCTAAGTGGACCTAGAATGAGGAGGAAGCCATCTTAAAGGCCCAACAGTTTGATTTAATCTATGCCCAATATAGGTATTTACGTACCCTCATACCAGATGCTCCCCATGTCGGCACCTCCTGTTGCGATACATTGGGGGAATCCCATGCTGTGGATGGTATCATCGGCTCCATCTCATAGCACCCTAAGTACTATGCAGCACCCTATGTGATTCCACCACACCCAGGAAACTCCCATAATGTTTTGCAATCAACTAGATCCCCAATTACTCAAGGATGATGGATCAGTTTGGAGCCACCTCCTCCTATACACATCTTGTGCCAAGTCATCACACTCATGGGCCAACTTAGCTGACACAACTGTATTCGGGAAAAGTGGCCAGATTTGTAGCTCCTCTGGTCTATTACGCACCACTAGTGCAACAAAATCCAGTTCCAGCCCCATCCCCTCTGGTTTCCATGAGTCATTTTTTCACATAGTAGAACCTTCCCAACCAACCCACCCCTAACAACCAACAATGGCAATTAAGAAAAACTGAGGATGAAATTGAGGTAACAATAAACTACAAGGAGGAAACCCACAACCTAATCCCCCTAAGAAAAACAGTGCTAATCCACCAAAACAGAACCCCCAAGAACCTGACTGACCACGAAAGAACCCACAGTTACAGATCAATTATCCATGTGCACTGTGTAACACGTTCGGTCTCTATACGCATTTGCATCCCCACATGGCCCATTCCCACTAGTTTCTCCACAATGAAGCTCAACAGGATGCCAATGCTGCGGCCCAGGCTCAGCCCAACCCAGGACCACCGGGTCCTCCACCTATTCTGATCCAAAACCCATTACCACACTAAGGGTTTCTTGCAACTACACCCATGCCCCACCTGCTCCTACAACTCCTATCACGACTTCACCTACTGAGACTGGTGTCCATCACCTGCTGAGAATGTCAACCAAAGAAATAAATCTCCAGAACAGGCTCAAGTAGTACGATTCCACTATGGCAACCGCTGACCCATCGATGACATCTACCTCTAACACTTCTAACATGCCCCTCCACTTACCTATGCCCCTCATTGATGGTGCATCCAAAGGTCCATGGTTTCTGATATGATGTATCGCCACCAATGCAACTGTGTGAGCTACCTTAAATTACAGCATCGTTGATGACTTGGCCCAATCACCTACAACCATGTTAGCTCTCGACGTGCTCAAAACTTTCCCGTTGTAACGGAAAGTGCTATTATCCACTCTTGGTGTCGTGGATCCCTATGGATCTATATTGATCACGTTTGATCCACGTTTGATCTGGATCACGGAGAACCCAAAATTCCATCCACCACCGCCTTCTGAATTTTGGTCTCAATTTAGAATTTTGTCATACATCGATGTATCATTGATGAAGGGGAATTTACCTATGTCATGTCAACTATTGTCTGGTAGAAACTCGGGTCCCCTACCCTCCAACCATCCTCTACCACACTTCGCTCCTACGATGGGTTCTCTACAAAGGCTGAGGAAATTCTCCTGAATATTCCTACTTCATTAGCCGGTAAAATGGTTTTGATCGACATCAAGGTTATTAATGCCTGACTTGATTATAACCTCCTCCTTCGACGTAGTTATATGTATGCCATGAAAGCAGTGGATTCCATCGTCTTTCGACTCATGATGTTTCCCCATGATGGAAATATCATGAAATTCAACCAATTGACTTACTACAATCCACAGGGACCGGCCACACCAGAACATGCCATTCCTACCATCGATACAACCATTAATAGCATGTCCATCCCCTCTTTATCTGCTATGGGCCTGAGATTGTTTCCCAAAACACCTATGACAACCACCTTCCCATCTTTACTACCTCTGTCCACACCAACTGAAACAATATATTTGTGTACTCTCTCATCTAGCACCATTTTTACCACAAAACAAAATCAGCCGCAACCCCAACCACTGTCACCTAGGAATATTCGGGGTTCCTTTCCCATCCACATGATCCCCTTCATATTTCCATGATCTGGAATCCTGAGCAATCCTATAATGGATATGCATAGTTTACCTAACTTCACATTGGGGATTCATGTTTTGTACCTTGAACCACCAACCCCACCTCCGATGCCTTAGGTTTTGTTGACTCTTGTCCTACCCATTGCAGTAGAGTCACGCCCTCCCCTTGGCCCTTGAAATACGTCGTCAGTTCCCAAGCCTACCCCTTCTCTCCAAAATAATATTGGGGGCAAGTCCACCAAAATGACAGCCGAACCTCGACCAAATCCACCTTGCATTTTGTGCAATGTCCATGGGCATACAACCCAAAATTTCCTAGAGATACATATCTTGCACACACACATAGACACCATGGATACAAGTGACGAGAATCCAATAGTCATCATCTCAACTCATCCTGTGGCCAAGAACAAGTCTTTGAGGACTAACCATGTGGGCACAATTTTCGGATTGTACGACCATTATTCTCACCATTTCCTAGACTTGGTCGAGTATCGGTCTATCCTTCATGACCTTTGGAAACACTGTCATGAGTTCGAAATCACTATCATTGAGGAAATTCATCCTCCAGTTTCCTCCTCAAACACCACCACCATATACATGATTTCTAACTCCACTAGCCCTTGTGTCTCCACAACCATAGATGATCCCTCTGATCTATCCAATTGTTGTTTCAGCAACGAAGAGGATATCCTTGAAGATATGTCATCTCATAAATATCCTTAGGATGATATGCATCATCACTCATTTTTTATCCCTGGGGAACTTCTATCATCATTAGATCAATATTCAGTCGAAGCTAAGGACTTCATCCATGGTAAGGTGGATTGGTTTAAAAACCCCATTCCGGCTCCCAACACCTTTAAGGAAGGCAACATGGCCAATATTTTTGCCACAATTAAGGTCAATATATCAACCAACCATGAGGTTGTTGAAGAGATCGCACTCGGAGCGTCGTGCTCACTTGAAGAAGTCACTTCCTACAAAGCACTTTTTCAGGAATTTTGCGACATCTTTGCTTGGTCTTATACCAAGATGCCTGGGTTGGATCCATCTATCATTGAACATCATATAGATACATGGTCTAATGCGGCATCTATTCATTAGAAGCAATGACCAATTTACCCTTCAGAGTCAGTTGTGGTGAAAGCCAATATTGAGAAACTACGCATAGCATGTTTCATATACCCCATCACGTATACCACATGGGTTTCTAATCTTGTTCCCATTAATAAAAAATAGGGTACCATTTTTGTATGTACCAATTTTCATGACTTGAATTTGGCATGTCCCAAGGAAAACTTCCCCACTCTGTTTATTTACCAAATCATTGAGGCTTGCGCTGGACATGAAGTATTTTTTTTCATGGATGGTTTCTCCGATTATAACCAAATTTAGATCCAGAAGGAAGACCAATATAAGATTGCCTTCACAAACCCCTGGGGAAGGTTTGCATATTGAGTCATGCTATTTGGAATCAAGAATGTTGGAGCCACTTTTCAGCAAGCCATGACATTTTTCTTCCATGACCTCATTCATATCATATTGTTCTACTTGGATGACCTCACTGCTCACTCACGTTAGTGGTCACAGCATCTAGACGACTTACGACAAGTCTTCTTACGCTGTCACAAGTACATCATATGCTTGAACCCTCTAAAGTGTGTTTTTTTGGTCCCAGCTAGTCATTTACTTGGGTTCATCATGTCTCACAAAGATATTGCAGTCAACCTTCTCAAAGTTCAAGCCATTCTTGATCTCCCATTGCCACGTACTTTGTGCCAATTGTAGAGTCTCCAAGGCAAGGCCAACTTCATTCATCATTTTATTCCAGATTATGTGATGAAACTCGATGGTTTCTTATGACTGCTTCATACCAACATTCCTTTTGTTTGGGATAATCATGAGCAAGACACTTTCAACACATTAAAACTATATTTGGCCTTTGCACCGTTGTTATCTACACCTGACTTCACCAAAGACTTCATTCTCTACGTATCGGTATCTGAAAATGCCATTGCCTGAGTTTTAGTCCAAGAAGATTATGCTCACCAATACCATGTGATATATTACATAATTCAGAAGCTATCCGGTCCCTCTTTATGTTATTCACATGAAGAGAATATGGCTCTTGCCGTCATTTTTTCTGCCCAAAAGATACTCCATTACATCCTATTCAATCATACTAGGGTGGTGGTTGATTCCAACCCTATGCGGTACCTATTGAGCCACCTCCTCTTATAAGGTCACTCTACTAAGTGGGTTGTTGTTATTCAAGAGTTTGACATGAATTTTGTTGCACCCAAGAGCACCAAGGATTTAGCATTAGCTGCACTCATGACATACCTTCCCCCGTTGTCTGCATCATCTCCGATCGTGGTCAACCTTCTTGATGAATTCCTATTTGTCATTTACATAGAATACCCATGCTATGGGGGCATCCTCCTGTACCTTTGTACCTAGAAATTCAGGGCAACCCTGATATACGAAGATACACAGAAGATTCAACACCAAGCTTCTCACCATATCCTCATTGGAGATGTTCTGTACCGTCGGGGCATTGATACCATATTACATAGTTTCCTCACCCATGATGAGGCTGAGAAAGTCCTTAATGACTCTCATAGTGGAGCTTGCGATGGCCACCTCTCGGTTTTATATACTTCCCAAAATATTCTTCGTGTCGGTTATTTTTGGCCGACCATGTTCACTGATTACATCGAAGCAGTCAAACACTGCCATAGTTGTCAACTATTTTGTCCAAAAGAAAAGACTCTCCTTGCATCATTACATCCTGCGTTCACAGTCGATCCCTTCTACAAATGGGCAATGGACTTCATGACATGTAATCCTACCTTAGTCAGCAGCCATAACTACATCATTGTGTCCATCGATTATTTCACCAAATGGGTCGAAGCCATGCATACATTCAATTGTAAGGCCGGAACGGTGGCACGTTTATTTTTCAACCATGTTATCACGTGCTTTGGTGTCTCCCAACAAATTGTTTTTGACAACAGTCGTCACTTTGAAGACGCAGTTTGGACCAAGCTTTCAACCATGTTGAAGTTCGAACACGAGTACCCCTCCTCTTACTACCCTCATGGAAATGGACAAGTTGAAGCTGTCAACAAGATCATCAAAACCATGCTCCACCAGATGGTGGGAAACCATAAAACCAAGTTACACCATATTTTCTTCTCCACCCTCTAGGCCTATCGTAGATCCATGAATATCACCACCAGCTTCACCCCATTCCACTTAGTCCACGGTGTTGAATTCGTACTTCCCATTGAGTTCCATATTCTGTCACTCCTCCTTGCCATAGAACTCCTTCCTGAGACCTCACCATTAAGAGAACACCTTATTCTACTTGAACATAATGATGAGGACCGTCGTTCTTCTCTCAAAGCAATTCAAGTAGCCAAAACTCAGTCGAAGTCACATTTTGACTCCCATTTCCACCCTCACACCTTCAGTGAAGGAGATATGTCATCTTTTACAACCACGCTAACAATAAGTTGGGAAAATTGAAGTTTGAATCCATGTGGTATGACCCATATGTCATTCATCGTTTCCTTGGCAAGGGGGCATATATTCTTGCTGAATATGTTGAAATAATATTGAAGAATCCTGGCAATGGGCTCTACCTCAAGATATTATATGCCCAATATCAACACCATGAGTCACTTGTCGTATAATCTTTCTTTTCTTTTTACACCATTCTTGACGTGAGTCTTACAATTTGTATCCTTGATTGCTCCATATGGATCCTACCTCACATCGCTACGTTGGATTTGTTGATGGAGCAAGTAGATGGTCTCCCAATATCACCTCGGCTGCATGGGTTATCTATTCCCTGTCACATGAGTTGATCCATATCGACTGAACGTGTGTTGGAATTGCCACCAACAACCATGCTGAGTATGATGGCGTCATCGCTCTCATGTCTACTACCCTCCAGGCAGGTATTCGTCACCTTGATGTTGTCTTACACTCCCGTCTTCTTGTCTCACAGTTGAATAACTGCTACCGGGTATGTGATCCTTGTCTCTTTAGAAATTTCCTGCGCACTAAACAGTTGGTTAGAACTTTTGAATCCATTACATTCACACATGTTCCCAGAAGCCTCAATAGTGTAGCAGACCAAATGGATAATGAAATTTGTTGGACAAAACCACCAACAAAGCCTTGTTGATAGGGGTTCTCATTCTTTCAATGCCCAACTAGCGCGATCTCCCTTAGCATTGTCCCAGACAAGCTTTACCCTGCCTAGCAACACCCATAGAGTGGATGAATTCTCATGAGAGATGCTCGAGGGAGAGCTGTTGGAACCAAGTTTCCGGCAGTAACGAGGAGGATCGAGGCATTAATGATTTATCAACATAACTACCAAATCTAGATCCATTCATCAGATATGATAGCATTCATCACATATCTATCAGTATAGCCACAGATCTAAACAGATCACATCATTCACTTATTCATTGCAGTAGTATCATATTACTCATTCATAAAGTAGATCCATAAAACATCCATCATTGATATTGTAGCACATAGGAACATAAAAGAGATATAATACAATAGCAATTCATAGAAACATCCGTCATATTGTATTACTTCTATGCAACAAATCCGAAAACATACAGTACTTCTCCACAACCAGAGAATGATCACCCCACAAAATAACAAAAGATTCAATCTCTCTTTTTAGATATCAGTATCTATCCCATGTATATCTCCAGTATCCCCCTTACATTTTCAATTCTAACTCTATATATTAGCTTGCACCTTTACATTCAAGGTCCACTTCTAACTAAATCCTAACAACTTCTAACTAATTTAACCACTAAGGACCAATATTCCAAAGAAATGGTCAATGAGTACAAAACATGACATAAAAATATATAAAAAGTGGACTATTTTCCACTTGTCGCGTTATCTTTTCCTTATGCAGTGCCTCGTGAGTATGCGTAGCATCCTAGATGTTGTGCAACTCACCTATATCCAACCCCTTTCCAACAGGCCCCCAACATAGTCTTGTGGCTCGTCCTCGAGCCATGTCAGCTGGATTTGTGTAACCTGGAATGTCATCGTGCTCTGGCTTCTGTGAATACTACATCATTCTCTATTTCTTGTTTCCCTTCAAGAAGTGTCTGGTGGCCAAATCTGCAACCCGGCATCTATTCACTTGGTCCTTCCTTGCATTCAGGCTCTGCCTACTTCTGCCCACTTGGTCCTTTTGGGCCCATCCTATGCTCCCTGAAGTTGAACCGGTTCCCTGTTCCTGTAGACTTGGTCGAAATATAGCTAAGGATGACTTCGCCAAAGACTTCTATCTCAGCTAAACTAACCCGCATACTCACAACTTGGTCGTCAATTTATATTGACACATCATTCTCACTCATAGGCTGCCTTGTATCAAGGGAGGCCTGCATTGCCCCTTCGACCATCACTTCCTTCAACGATTCAACCCAACTCTTCTACAACTTTTCTTAGTGTATCACTTCCTAATGGGGTTCATGCGGATACCGGTCCTCAGCTTATAACCCCAACTTTGGCTTAGATTCCATCATGAATCAGTCAGGTGCATCATTATGATTGAATCATTCAATTGTGTGCTAAATATGTCGTCGATTCTATCACACTGCCTTTCAGATCTGCTATCATTAACTGTGACGTCAACCATGGCATCGTCTCCCTATTTGACAGTCATTATTGAGTATTGATGTGACATCCAGTCACCATCGTGAAGTCTCCCATACAATACAAGCCATGTTTTCTATCTATGGTGTCCTTCTGTCATGCAACCGCATCCCTTTTGCATGTCGCAGCCCTATCCTCTTAGCACAGTCTCTTGCTGACGCACAAACTTTTTTCTGTTGCATAACCTAGTTCTAGTGGACCACCTTGTTGTCTCCCTCTCCTCTTAACGTAGGCTCTTGCTGATGCACAACCTTTTTCCCTACTGATTCAACTACCATCTAACCTAATACGGCCCCTTCCTTTTTCTATCTATCTTGAGCCTTTTCTTTTATTGCACAGTGCTTCATGTAGTCCACTCCTCCAGCCCTATCCTATAGGGATTCAAGTAGCTTCCATTCACTAGCTTTTTCAGCACCGCTTCATCTAACAACTGCAATTGAACTGCACCCCCAGAGGTAATTGAATTAACAACAATTAACAAGATAGGGTCCTAACCAGTGCATCTATAACTTACTCGGATACTTCATGAACTTGCTCTCATACAACAACACCAAATCACCTTGGGAAAAATGTTTGTTTTTGATATGGCGATCATGCCATGCCTTCTATTGACCCTTCTTGACTCGTTGCTAAAATCCTGCAATGAAGCAGTCCTCTTTGAGTTGGACTAGCTTGGTTTCTCTCTCCTCAAGTGATACTTCATTGGCCATGCTAGTTGTTGCTGCAATGCATAGACTAGGAAAAATGTATGCCATAGGTATGACTACCTCTTTCCCATAGACTAATTTAAACAGCGTCTGCCCCGTCAACCTCTTGCAAGTAGTGCGATATTCCCATAGAACTGCAGGAATATTTAAATCCCGGTCATCATGATTAGCATTACATACCTTTGTCAGTGCAGTTTCCAAGATTTTGTTGAAAGCTTCTACAGTTCCATTTTCCTATGGATGATATCGGGTACTTTTATGATGCTACACCTGCAATTATTCTGTCATCACTTTTACTATTTGTTGATAAAGTGACATCCCTGGTCGCTCATCAATATCTGAGGGCATCCAAACCGTGTCATAACGTTTTCAAATATGAAATTTGATGTTTTCGTAGCGGTGCAATCCACAACTGGTGCGGCCTCCACCCACCTTGTCAAATAGTTAGTCGAAGTGATTATGTACTGCATGCCCATTCTCTTCCCTACTGAGTTTATGGGACCCACAAAGTCTACAATCCATTTATCAAAAGGTTGCAAAGTTACTTGTGGTACAAGCGGCATTTCTTCTCGTCGGGATGGATTCTTAACACGTTGGCATACATCGCAACTCTGTGCATAGTCTGTTGTGTCATTGTGTAAAGTAGGCCACCATAGCCCAGTGCGCAGAATCTTATGCACAAACACCCATCCTCCATAATGTCCACCCGCAACTCTTGCATTTGCTTCTTCCATATTTGTCCTTGTTCATGAGGTAGAACACACCGTTAGAGGATCTCATCAGGTCCAAGCTTGTATAAGTTCCCAACAATTAGCTAGAAATACGAAGCCTTTACTACCAACTGCTTCTTTTGACTGGTTGACATTTCCTCTGGCACAACTCGGGTTGCCAAAAAATTGAATGATCAGAGCATAATGGTCATCTGCGATATCAACTTGAAAGAGCTGTGCATCCGACAATCCATTGTTAATATTGGTGGGCTCTTCTCCTATTTCAATGCGGGACAAGATCAGGACCAGCATTCAAGTTTCCTAGATTCACGATTATTTTGAAATCAAACTCCTGAAAGAGAAGTAGCTAGCGATAGATATTCCTCGCCAACACAAGCTTATTGACCAGATATTTCAAAGCTGAATGGTCAGTGAACATTTTGAAGTGACCACTCAAGAGATAATTCTTGAACTTTTGCAATGCATATACCATCGCCAACCCTATCCAAACAATCTCCTGTCGCTGATTTAGACAGCTCAGGGGAATCTAAACCCTTCCAACACGATAAAAACATCACAGAAGTAGCAACGCCTTCGTCAATCACAGTGCGCTTGACGATCATATTAAGACATTCTACGTGAATCAAAAGAGACACATAGTAAGGCAAGTGAGGCTGAAGTCCTGCGGTTTCAAATTTAATCACAGAGGAAGAATCATCATCATTCACACCAAGGGTAGAAAGCAATGCCTTCCTTTGCGAGGGACAACTCTGAAGCCCTTCCAATGCAGGCATCGCACAAGGAGTGTGGAAGAAATCCTCAACAACTGAATAGTTCTAGGCGGCTCGGGCATTTGGATTGTGCCCTGAACACTTAAGGACTCCCTTAGGAATGTGAGGTGTAGCTTCAAGTTTGTCCACAGGTTTCTCAATACACAAAGGAGACCCTGGTGGATTAGGATCTTTTCCTAGGTTGGGTTGTGATGAACCATAATCTTTCGCATGGGTCACAACTTTCACAGAATGGACCATGTTAATGCAACCATGACCACTATCCTCCGACAGATCTTGATCAGCACCAGAATGGTCATGGGACTTTGAGTTCATTTCTTGATTGTGCAGTAAATCGTTAGTTAGCATAGTTGGGCTCTGTTCCAAGAACCTTGAAGCTTCATCAATACAAGGGCACAAGTAAGTGAGGTGATCATCCTTACACAAATTGCAAGGGAACTTAACCTTACGTTTAGCTTGCTTGTCCCCCCCATCATTATGGACATTATTTTCATTATTATTAGCATTCTCAATCTTATTCCCACCCTTACGATTATTCTTACCCTTTCTTCTATTCCGTCTGGGCTACTGGTTACCCTTTTGGTCCGACGATTGCACAGAAAGTACACTCACCATTTGGGTGGGTCGAGACGAAGCCGAAGCTTGTTCTGAAGTAGATTGGTTGACTGACAATTGACTCACTTGTTTTGCAACCGAATCTACAGGTTTTGCACTTGCACAACCGACAATGCCATCGGCATGTGGTCCATGTTTGACTTTGGGGTCGAAACTAGAACGCGGAGCGTTGGGAATAATCTGATATAACAAACTAGACTATGCATAAATCAATTCTAGTTTCTGTGCCCTAAAAATCACTTGTTCCTCATTCTGCACTCTGGATGCAGAAACATCCTTCGCTATATATGGCAATAACGACTTAAGGAACCATTCGAGGAGGAATTCTGGCGGTATAAAGGATTTAATTAACCTCTTTTGTCTACGCCACTCTTGAATATGATCTGAGATATGTGTGGCTTTATCTTGCCAAAATGTCGACAAGAGTTTAGAACCAATGTCATAACGCACTGGTAGCTAGAAGTGGTTAAGAAAATTCATTGCAAGGTCATCGAACAAAGCGAATGCCGCCCTAGGTAGCTCTATATACCATTTCATGGCAGGACCTGTGAGGGTGCGTTGAAATAGTCTCAAATGGATTGAGTCCTGATGTAAGGAATTTGAAGAGCACCATAGGTGAAACATAGTAATGTGTTCTCTTGGATCCTCTCCCAGTTTGCCCTCGAACTTAGGTATGTCCGAGGGAAGCTTAGTAGGGACAGCCAGCCAAGACGAGTCATGAGCTACAGGATCGTTCGTTAATCTCAAAAATTCAAGAAGATTTAGTGTCGTGAGGAAAGGGAGCCTAGGATGATGAGGTCGATGGATCGCTCCCTGATTCATATAGGTCTGATTACCACCATGGCCTTGGCCATAGTGCCCTCCTCCTATTTGACTCGTATAGGGTGGCGTGGAAGCACCATAGTGTGGTGGACCTTGACTATTAGGAGCTACAAAGCCGTAGTTCATAGAATACGTAGGTTGTTGATACCCACCCCCATAATGTGAAGAACCCTGTCCATACTGCGTCCCATAATAGGCACCATAAGTCATCACATGAGATGTCCCATGAGACACTTCGTAAGTAGGAAAATACGCTCTGGAGGTAGGAATATACACTTCGGAAGTGGGAATATACACTCCGGAAGTAGGAATGTGACCTCTAGAGGTATGAGCATGGCCTCCCGAAACAATGGGCAATACATGAATCTGAGACATAACTAGTTTAGTAACCGCAGTACGGACATAACTCATAGCAACATTTTGGCCCGAAGGACCACATGATTGAGGTGGAGGGCGAACATTCGAAGAACTAAGGATAGAGGATGAAGGGATCTATGTGATTAAGTATGTACTATTCCCTATATTCACTCATCTCAGATCTGGTATCCAAATAGGATCACTAACCCTAGACCTAGGAGGAACATGTGATGTAACTTCCACCACCGGGATGGAAGGTGCAATGTGACTAGTGCTCCCAAACCTCTCTGCATGGTAAGGAATTAAAGTTCCCCGAGGCATAATGTTATGACCGAACTCAGATTCGACATGAAATGCCAGATCATGTGTAGGAAAATCAGGCATAGCATAACTACCATAACTAGTGCTGGCGGGTTCAAAATGAGTCTCAGCATCCTCTGGAATTCCATACCGGTAACACGTCAATGGGGAATCAATCCTAGAGTGAGTAGGTCTTTCTTGAAAGGTTTCTATCTTAGAAATCACAGGACCTAACTCATCCAAGTTGAGTGAAGGATCGTAAGTAGGAGTAAACTCCCCATCGTCTACACGAATGGGAGAAGGTGGTTCAGGAATACCTTCTATATGGTCTCCCATGGTGTGTTAATCAATGTGCGAAGTAGTCGACCTGGACTGTCTAGGTCTCTCTCCCAAAGGAGAAGTAGAAGGTGAAAGTCCTGCTAAACAATGAGAATGGCAAGGAGCCGTACCCGAATCCACAATGACTCAAAAAATTGAAAAGACTTTCTATTTACGCAAACCTTAGGAAAGCTATCATGTAAAGAGCAATCACTAATAAAATCCAAATCCAAATGCAAGCAATCAAGGGCAGGATAAGTGAGATCCCAAATGAAGCAGGTATGTCTCACCTAGGAGAGGCTTGAGACTCCCATACACAACAAGAGGAGGTATGTAACCAATTATTGTGGCCCTCAGCTTCAATGCATAAAGTGACTGTGCTGTCCAACCCCAACCTAGTTGAGACACCCGTAGAATAACCCCTACAAAGTACCCCCTCGATATCCTTGGTAAGGCCACTAAGGTCACCTCAATATAATCAATGCTCAGGTGGACAGTCGCAAGCGGGATTGACTGTATGGGTAGAGTAGCAAAGACTGAAACTCTCGAAAGAGCCCCCAGATACTAATACAATCCTGGAAATATCTCTGGTGCTACTCAGTTATGACTAGGGGTCATCCCAATCAATAACCACTCACATTGCCTCGTGCTTAACTCCCTTTTGAGAGGAGGATCCTGAGAAACACTAGTTATACCAAGGACTTCACACACTCACCTGGACAGACACATACATGTTGTTGTTTAGTGATGTTGGTAATAACTCCCGATTCAATGTTCTATTCACGAATAAAACATTAATTTTTAGATTACAATGAGGTGGTTGAG
>LPNX010911768.1:26049-97012 GCA_001517045.1 Pseudotsuga menziesii | reverse complement strand
TTCATTAAATCCAAGATTACAATGTGCAACAATACAAGAATCAGAAAATTTACTAGCATCTTGGTCATCTTTCTTCTGGTTGTGCTTGTCTTTTATGGAGTCCCATGAAGCCCAACACTGATCTGATGTGTGCCCAGTCTTTCCACAACGCTTGCACTGCAAATCTGATCTTTTGTTTCTGCCCCCTCTACCTCTGAATTTTCTTCTTCTTCTGCCTCTCTCTTTGCCACAATCTCCCTTGAAAGGGTCTTTGGATTGGTCTTTGCCTGCAAGGGCAGCACCAATACTAGATGCCAAAGAGTGCATCTTTACAACTGTTAGTGTAATTTACAATAATAAACTTGATATGAAAAAGAGAAAAACAATAACTTTGCAGGTCTACAGTCTCTGCCAAGGTGTACAATGCAACTTCAGGTTTTAAAGAGATATAATAATAGTATCGCTGCTTCAATTCGCAGCAATTTCAAGGAGAAGAAATTCAGTACAGGGTCTTCCAAAAGGTAGCAATGCAAATGGTGAAACCAGCAAAAAGGATAACAACTTTCAATATATACTCAGCTCCAAAACTGTAGCATATATTATTGGAATATAAATCCAAACCTCAC
This sequence comes from Pseudotsuga menziesii, assembly GCA_001517045.1. Lineage (NCBI taxonomy): Eukaryota > Viridiplantae > Streptophyta > Pinopsida > Pinales > Pinaceae > Pseudotsuga > Pseudotsuga menziesii. The sequence continues at coordinate 96,407 of LPNX010911768.1, read as the reverse complement.
GCAGCATATATCATTTCAATATACTCAGCTCCACAACTCAGTGATATCAATCATCAGAGGAATTAGGGCACAAATTAGGGTTTTTATGCACTTCCAATGGTCACAGGCAATACATAAAAATATTATGCAGCATGTAAATTCAATATATACCTCAAATTATAAAGCTGGTCTCACTTGCTTACAACGCTCCTTCAGCAGCATACAACTTGGCCTTCAATAGGTTTTCAGCAGTCTAGGTTTACAAAGCTCAAAACACCAGCAACATATAAAAGTTTCCAAGCAGTATAACGCATATATATCAGCCAGCATATATCAGTTTGTCTTCAATTTTTATATCAATCAATAGAATAAAACCAGAAGATTTAATTATTCTTCCAAGGCAGCCTTCAAGTAGAATGCAACCTTTAAAATAGTCGCTAGACTCTCTTCAACGCAGCCACCAGTAAACAGTCTCCACGCTCAACGCAGTCACACCAATCCTACCTCATTTATCAATAGGCAGTCTCCCATAGTGATACAATAGTGCGCAGTCTTCATAAAAAATCAGTCTAGGGTTTGTGCATTCCCAAAAAAAACATCATCTCCAATACAAAATGCAGTCCATGCTCAACATATATTAGTGAAAGCAAATCAGTCCACGCAGATATAGACTCAACACAGTATTATATAGCTAGCTCAAAAAGTAGCTATCTCAAAAAAATATATGAGTCACAATATATATCAATATATATCAGTCTTCAGACTCTCCACGCAGTCTTTAATCTCCACGCAGTCTATCAATGCATTCTTCAGTCTTACAATTCTTATATATCAGCAAATATATCAGATAGCAATACCACAGGCATTCTTCAACGCAGGCAGCTCTTCGTAGCAGCTCCAGGCAGGATACAACACAGCATAGAGTCGCCTCTCTCACCCCACCAGGAAAAAATTAGGGTTCAGCTCGGTGGGCTTCTTCAAAACGCAGGCAGCTCCACGGTGCTTAGGCTTCAGGCTTCACGCAGTCTAGTGTCTTCAGACAGCACTCACAATTTCAGCAGTCACGAGATTATCACACATTCAGTAGTCACACAATCATTTCTTCTCCATGCAGCCTCACGATATCGCAGCCTTTAACATATATTTTCATATCAGTCTGCAACGCATTCACCAGCGATCTCATTCACCAGCGATCTAATATACCACGCAGTCTCATTCACCAGCGATCTCATTCACCAGCGATCTAATATACCACGCAGTCTCATTCACCAGTGATCTCATTCACCAGCGATTTAATATACCATGCAGTCTCATTCACCAGCGATCTCATTCACCAGTATGCAATCACACAGTGTATTATCACCAGCTTACACTGCTACACGCAGGCAGTCTCCCACTGTGGTCGCCAATGTAGTCTTTACAGCTCCACGCACAGCATTTACGGGCCACTTTGAACAATGTTTGCAGAATTTACGATGGGTAAATTTAGGGTTTTCGTTCCCAACGGTCAAATACAAACAGCTTCTTCATTTAACAAAGTAGCATGACCACAGTCTCTTCATTCTTCACAGATTTAGCAAAGGGGTGGCTCACGACCCTCCCAGATTGGACACAGACCTGGCAAGTCAAATACACTGTATGTTTCCCTTCAATGGCGTCTAGAACCTCTCGCAGACAGTGATAAAAAAGTTTCAGGATAAGAGAGTGACGAGATGCAGATAATCACAAAAAAAACACAGAAAATTGAGGGAGTGACGGCAGGTGGAGGCCGTAGTTCCAAATGAGAGCGCAGCTTCTATCTCATTCACAAAAAATTAGGGTTAGGTATACCACAATCTTTCTAGCAGAGAATAAACTCAGGAAGATGGAGTAACGCATATATTGCATGTGACTCCACTGGCAGACTGATGGAGCAGTCTGGCAATGGACTGGCAAGCAGAATGACAATGGACAAAAATGCAGCAGGAGTTATGGCAGACAACCCTGCTCTGATACCACTTGTTGGTAATAACTCCCAATTCAATGTTCTATTCACGACTAAAACATTAATTTATAGATTACAATGAGGCGGTTGAGAACCAGCCTTTTCACCTTCCCGGGCAACTATTCAAATTCCTATTTAATTATTTATTTACAATAATCCTGACGGATTATATTCTAACAAGTGATCTTGGAGAATTTAATCACAATGAACTATTCCAAGATCCTAAAACCTAATCTTGTTGGTGCACCCTATAAAAGAAAAGAGTGTAGTTTATTTTAATTTAAGCATTGATTTTAATTGGATTTATTACTCAAAAGAGGGATATGGCCGTGCAACTAATGATGTTATGACACAACATGAAGTAAAATGCACACCTAACAATCAATGCAAATGTATTGTGTCCATGAAAACAGGGTATGCTACTACATGTAATGCACAATTTTTCTTCAAATGATGAATGCAAGCTTTCCTATATGAAATCCTAACTAATACTCCAAAGCAAATCTAGTGCAAGTACAATGCACAATGCAAAATGCATTGCATGATGATAAGCAAATGTTTTTGGATTTTTTGAATAAAATGAGATACAAAAAGGAAAAGAATGATTCTACAACCCCTAGAATTTGCAAGCACACTCAAACAACACTCAAGCAAAGAACTAAGGTAAAAGAAATCTAATGCATTAATCTCAAACAAAAAATCAAAAATGCCATGACAAGAACCTTCTTAAAAAAAAAAATTTAGCCTAAAAAAACGTCTCTGGTCAGAAACAAAGGTATAAACAGACTCAGGCAGTGCCAAAGGAGACTCAGCAAACATCAAATTTCACCCAGCAACTATTTAACTTCCACAAAAACACAAAACTAAGGCCATACGTGACTGTTCGCAGTAAACTCGTGTGTATATGCAGAAATCACAGAGAAACCCGCGTGTATACGCGACTGTGAGTTAAAAACTCACATACATGAAGAAAGGTGCATAAAAATCAAGGTAAACATATAGGATGAGACAAACTTCACACCAATCAGACACTACCAGGAAAACATTGCCCTGGACCCGACATAGAAACAAGAGAGAAAGAGCAATTCAAATTCATTGAATGCTGATAGAACAACCCCCAAAGGACAACTACTAGGAACTCCCTAGTGGAGTCACCAATTCTATTACGGAGAGAAATTCCTATGGCTTGGGGTATCACAATAGACATCTTGACTCTAGAAATTAATCCTTTCCAATATGCAATAGAAATTAAATGTCTAACACTAAAGGATCAGACCTCATACCTTATTCCGGACAGTTGAAGTAGATCCTTGTTGAGCTTTCCAAATTCATCTTGAATTTATATATTACTTCCTCAACAACAAGTAAACAATACAAGCATTCTATATATCATGGTGTTAGATATATTCTAGCATATATAATCAATAATGTATAAGCATTTGACATAATCCCATGGATAAAATATTCATGCAAACACACATTATTGGACAGGAAAAGATATTTCTATCAATATAAATTAGAGATTACAAGATATAACCTCTGTCGGCACGTCTGTGAACCAGAGAAACTGAATCCCCCATTTGGGCCTCCACCACTTCAATCCTCCATCTCTAGATAGAAATATCACAAGCAAAAGGCATGGTTGGGAAGAACACAAAAGTGTTCCAAGGGACAAAGGGATGCAGACTCAAGCATAAGTTTCGGAAACAATGGACTATAGTTTCCTTGCTCTCAATTCTCTCTTATGCCTTCAATGTACCAAGGAGTTCCTTATATATATTTTCAAAGGGGTAATGAAAGTTTGAATCCAAGTGATCTCAAGGCATAGGGAAGGCCAGGAGTCAAGTGAGTCGGATCCATGTCAAGGAAAACTCCAAAAGGATTTGGATTTTGTACACATCCCGATGTACACGGTTTTAGTGGTGAAACCTATGTATATACGCGATTATAGGTTTAAAAGTCGCATGTATCATTTTTCACATGTTTTTAGGGATGGTCAGGAAAACATCAAAGGACAAAAAATGGTCCAAGGGGTCTAAGGAGTTTGCAGTGGGATAGGGGAAGGCCATACAAAGTGTGATTCACCTAGAGTGGTGAAATCAGCTATAACATCAGGGAAGTTGGCATAAGGCTCAATGAGGCATGGAAAGCTCATGATAATGCAATTACAACTTGACATATACCAGGGAGTCCCAGGGAAATTCCAGCATAAAGTTCAAGAGAAGTATGAGGCTCTTTCTTAAGGACATGGTGGGACTAAAAGGGACTCCTGGACCTAAGAGAGGACTCACAGCATGTGTACCAAATGCAACAGGGAGCTAACTAGGAAACCCATGTATAGGAAAGCTCTACCATTCACATAGTACCACTTCTAACAGCAACGTGAAGGTTCCGTGATACCATGGAATGAGTTCGTACCTAAGGTTAAGATGGAATGGTCATAAGGAAATGCATAAGTGCAAGCGGATGTGGAATCCTAACCTATATGCTAGTTTAGACATAATACCTGTGATAGGAACGAATGGATTGAAACCTTGGAGAGAGTGTACAAAAATTGGATCCTACATGACAACCATATTAGTCCAAAACAACCCAAAATAGTCAATAAAGAATCCAAACTATAGGATATAGGGAGGAGTGATCATGAAAACTGATCCCAAAGGAAACAATGAGGTGAATGATGGGACATAAAAAGGAAAATAAGGTGTAAACCAAAAATTCACACATCTACTACCACCCCCATGAGGGTGACCACCGGTGTAAATACCGAGAGAAGGGAGTCAACATCCTCCACAAATGGAGTAGAGGGTGGAATGTGACCCCTCCCAAATCTATAAATAGGGAAAGGGACTGTGATTCCCCCAATTCTGAAACCAGGGTCCGCACTAGGACCAAGGATGGGTGATAGTATACTAGGCATGCCGAAAACAAAAGGACCCAAACTCAAGAGAGCATAAATATACTCAAGTAACTGCGATCCCAAAGACCAACTAGCGCACAAAGAGCACACTCCTAAGAAAATATACAACCAAAATACAAGCAAACCAAGGGTAGGATATGTGAGCTCTCGAATGCAGCAAGTATGTCTTCCCTAGGAGAGGCTCGAAGCTCCCATACACTACAAGTAGAGGTATGTAACTAATTATAGTGGTCCTCAGCTTCAACACATAAAGCGACTATGATGTCCGACCTCTACCTAGCTAGGACACCTGTAGAATAACCTCTGCAAATACCCCCTCGATAACCTAGGTAAGGAAACTAAGGTCACCCCAATATAACCAATGCTCAGGCAGACAGTTGCAGGTGGTATTGACCATATGGACAGGGTAGCAAAGCCTGAAACTCAAAAAGATCCCCCAGATACGAACACAATCCTAGAAATATCTCTGGTGATCACAGAAAGTAACCAGGGGTCATCCTAGTCACAATCGTGTGCACTGCCTCATGCTTAAATCTCATGTAAGAGGAGCGTATTGAGAAACACTAATTATACCAAGGATTTCACTATCTCACCTGAAAAGACACCTATTATTTTTGTTTAGTAGTCTTGGAGAATTGACTCACAATGAACTATTCCAAGACTCTAAATCCTAATCTTGTTTGGGAACCCTATAAAAGAAAAATGTGTAGTTCATTTTAAATTATGCGTTGATTTTAATTGGCTGTAATTACTCAAAGGGAAATTATCGTGCAACTAATGAAGTTGTGACTCAGCAGTGAAATAAATATGCACACCATAACAAACAATGCTAAGTGCAATATTTGTCAAATGAAAAATAGGGTATGCCACTTCATGAGATGCATAAATATATATTCCTTTCTGAATGCCAATGCAATCATTCCTATATGAAATCCTAAATAAAACTCTCATCCAAGCAATCCAATGCAAGTACCTCCTCGAATCCATATGCAAAAAATGCAACTATCGTGTATTATTCAATATAAAAGAATGAAAAATGCAATAAAAGTCATCTACAACTCTCAATCTCTGCAGCAAGTATAAAACACAAGCCCAGCAAGACACCGAGACAAAAAAGAGTAATCCACTAATGGAAAAACAAAAAGGATAAATGACTAAAACTACTTTCAAAGAAAAATCAATGAAAAAGCAGTCTCTAGTCATAAAAGAAGCATCCAACAGACAACATCAGACCCAAGGAAGACCCAACCACACTCACAACCCACCCAACAACTTCCCACAACATCAAACTCACCAAAAGCGAGGATGTACGCTATTGTTTAAAGAACAACTACGTATATACGTGACTTTTGGCCAAAAATCTGCATGTATATGTGGATTTTGGCTAAAAACCTGCGTGTATACGTGAATTTTGGCCAAAAATCCATGTATGTACGTGAATTTTAGCCAAAAACCTGCGTATACAGAGAAGACAGTGGTAAAAAGTAGGCCAAGGGTCAAACCAATAAAGGGGAGTGTCAATGGGTTCATATTATAAAATGCAACATAGAAACAAGGAGAAACAAAGAGAAAGTCAAGAATGTCAAGCACATTGTTTCCCCCAAACCCCAAATAAAAACACGGAACATCCCCAGCAGAGTTGCCAATTATGTTACGGAGAGAAATTCCTATGGCTTGGGGTACCACAACAAACAACTTGACTCCAAAAATCAATCCTTTCCTATATGCAAGAGAAACCAAATATCTAACACTAAAGGATCTGCATTCATATCTTATTCTAGACAGTTGATGTAGATCCCCATTGAGCTTTCCAACTCCAGCCTGAATTGATAAATTGCTTCCTCAGCATTCAATAAACAAGACAAGCATGCTATATATAATCGTGTTAGATCTACTCTAGCATATATAATCAATAACATATAAGAATTTGAAATCATCCATGGATCAAATATTTGTTCAAATACACATTAATGGACAGGAAAAGATATTCTATTAATACAATATAAGATATTACAATGAATACAACCTTTGTCGACACATCTGCGAATTGGAGAAATTGAATCCCCCACTTGGGCCTCCACCACTTCAATCCTCCATCTCTCGATAGCAAGCTCACAAGCAAAGGGTAAGCTTCGGAAGAACACAAAAGTTCTCCAAGGGACAAAGGGATGGAAACTCAAGCACAAGTTTCGGCAACAATGGACTATAGTTCTCTTGCTCTCAATTCCTAATGCCTTCAATGTATCCAAAGGGTTCCTTATATAGCTCTTCAATGGGGTAATGAAAGGTCAAATCCAAGCGATATCAAGGCATAAGGAAGGCCAGGAGACAAGTGAGTCAGATCCACACTAAGGAAAACTCCAAAATAATTTGGCTTTTTGCACACATCCCAATGTACGCGATTTTAGGGGTCAAACCCGTGTATATACCCGAGAAAGGGTTTAAAAGTCGTGTATAGAAAATTTTGCATGTTTTTAGGGATGATATTGGAAACATCAAAGGAACAAAAATGGTCCATTGGTTCTAAGGAGTCTGCAGAGGGATAGGGAAGGCCATAAAAATGTGATTCACCATGTGTGGTAAAATCAGCTATAACAGTAATAATTTGTGTCGACCTGGGAAATTTAAATGATGCTTGTTTACATGACTTGTTTCCGACTCCATTTATAGATGAGGTATTAGAGAATGTCGAAGGGAAAGAGAGGTACTCTTTCACTGATGGATTTTCTAGTTACCATCAGATCAAGATTGCAGAGGAGGAACGACACAAGACTACATTTATGATAGAGTGGGGATTTTTCTAGTATACGGCAATTCCCTCTAGACTTAAGAATGAACCTACGATTTTTCCTAGAGTCGTAGTAGCTTCCTTCAAAAATTTTATACATAGATTTTTTTAAGTCTACTTCAATGATTGGACAATATTTGGGCTCATAAAATACCACATAGAGATCCTAAGAATGATGCTCGAAAGTTGTCGCCAATATCAAATTTCCCTAAATTTAAAGAAATGTATGTTTTGCACATATTTTGGAGCTCTGTTGGGCCATGTGGTCTATCGGGATGGAAGTTTGGTTAACCTAGCCAAAATTGTGATCATCCTTGACCTAACAACACCTACTACAGTTAAAAAGTTTAGAGCGACACTAGGACACACTGGATACTACAGGAAATTTATGAAAGGATATGTAGAGGTGACTGCTCCAATAGAAAAATGTTAAAAAAAGATACTAAGTTTCAATCGGCAACGGACTGCCAAGAAAGTCTAGACAAGATGAAGAACAAGATGGCTACTGTGCCAATAATTTTGTTTCCATACTGGGAAAAAGAGTTCCACGTTCATGTCTATGCATCATATGTTGCACTCGGCATGGTACTGATGCAACTTGGTGAAGGATAGCTTTATCATCTCATTTTGCTTTGCTAGTAGAAAATTATAAATTGTAGAAAAGAATTATACCATGACATATAGAGAAGGGATAACGATGATATATGTGTTACAGAAATCTAGAAACTATTTGTTGGGAGGACATTTCAAGATGTAAACTGACCATTCTACATTGAAATACCTCGTCAATAAGCCAATGTTGGGGGGGGGGGATTTGCAGGTGGATTCTCCTCTTCTAAGAATTTGATTTTGAGATAATTGTTAAACCTGGTCGATTGAATTTGGGGTCTTGCCATCTTTTGAGGATCGAAAGTGAAGAAGAATCTACTAGTATGGAAGATAATATTCTTGATGCACAAATGTTTTTCATAACCATGTTTGATTATCAATACCAACATATCATACAATTTTTAAGTACAGTTTATACGCCGTCTGAATTCACCATTGCATAGAACAAAAAGTTGGTTGTGCATGCTGCAAACTTCCAATTGATCACTGGACACTTGTATGAGATGGGTCCTTATGAGATTCTTCGGTGCTGCATTTTAGAGCACGATCTCCCGATGATTTTAAATGAAGCACTTCTAGTGTCGCACAAGGATACTGTGCAGTAAAAGCTAAGGTGCACAAGATTTTGCAAGTAGGGTTATTGTGTCCCACCATGCATGCGGACGCTTGAGATTATTGTTGTATCTATGATTTCTACCAAAGGACTGGAAATCCTTCTCGAAGAGATGAAATTCCATTGGTACTGAAAATAACATAACAAGAATTTAATAAATGGGTCGTTGATTTTGTAGGACCTATCATTCCGATAGGGAGACGCATTCAAGCATGATATATTATCATCGTGACTGACTACCCAACCAAATGGGATAAATTAATGCCGGTAAAATATTGCTCTCCTTTGAGTGCTGCAAAGTTTCTATTTGAAAATGTTGTGACAAGATTCGGGTGCCCAAATATTTTAATCAGTGATCAAGGTACGTATTTTGTTAATCAGTTGATTGAAGAACTGATGGAGGTGTTAATGCAAAAAAATTATCACCTAACTCTATATGGTCTAAACCACATGCATTCATCATTTCCCTAACCATTTTTCCTTACCTTTGACCTTTGAAACTATGGTTTACCTTCATTCTCTCTCAAAAAGGCCAAAACCCCACAAAAGGCCAAAAAAGCCCACAAAAGGGATAAAACCCCCCAAAAAGGGCTTAAGAACCCACAAAAGGGATAAAAACAAAAAAAAGGGATTAAAAACCACAAAAGGGATTAAAACCCTAAATAGGGTCCAAAACCCTAAAAGACAGAAAAGGACAGAAAAAACTCTAAAATAGTCTGGAGGTCTCCATCACAAGATTCGCATATTCTTTATTCCATTATTTTGTTGTCATGAGTACGGTGAGAAACCAATATTCTCAAAGTACTCACATCATTTTTCCAATCATTCCATAGCCCCACCATCTCCCCTCTGATACGTTGAGGCATCCTCCGTACTAACCAACCTATGGAGAGGCGACCGTTTTCCAAGTTTGGGGCACAGTGGCCCATTTTCAAGAAATAAAAGAAGGTATACTTGTCATGTTTTTTGTTTGTTTAGTTTAATCATATTTTTTTATAGATTTTGTGTTGTTAATATTATTTTTTGCTATATATTTCCTTCATGAACTCTACCCTTTTGTTGCATTGAGGAAAGGGAGGTGCTTTTGCATGTAGAAAGGGTGAAAACCCTACTATATTTTTGGAGACCATACCAGGTTGATCCTCTTGGATCCCTTGTTTTGTAGGTATTTATTTACTTATTACTCACAACAGTCACTAATCAGACTTTCATAGGGATGATCCGACCCTGTGTGGCACGAGTTCCCTCTCCCCTTGGCCCCTGGCAGCTTGTTTTTTTAATGTTTTCCAGTTCCAGCCCAAGTCGTGTCTTTTGGGCCAAAACCCGTGACCCAGTTGCACTTTTCTCCCCTAAAACCATGACCCAGGTTGTGGCTTTACCCTCGTAAAGAGAGACTTTCCTCCTAGGGAAACGTCACCCCTGTTTTTGCAGTTTTCAGGATCCAGTCGCCTATGTTTGTCTTGTTTAAGCGACCCAATCGCAAATCTTGACCTGTTCAATGCGACCAGTCTATTTCTAAGTTGATTTTCTTAATTTACATTTGGTATTTCATTTTAAAAGTTGGAAATTAACCCATTCATTTGGCCCCTCCTCCTCTACTCGGTCATCACCCTCCGAGGTATTTTGAGATACGACGGGGGATTGAGTAATTTTTGTAATAGGAATCCACTTTACAATTGTTCTCTTCAATTAAATACAAGTGACTTTGGATGTTATGACGAGTGGTAAACCATTGGGGGTCTCACGACGTTCATGTCCTCCTTGTTGAGCACTGGGCACTTGCAGTTTGACCTGTGGATCTATGAGTGGACTTGTTTCCACTTTGTTGAGAGCCCAGCAATCCCTACTTGATTTTAAGAATACAAAGTGTGGGTAGTCACACTACTGGTTTGCAAATATTACGGTCAGTCACCTATTTTCACACCCTTGTATGTCTTGCATTTTGTTCTGATTTTATTTTACCTTTTAGACTACTTTAGTATATCCCTCTACTTGTTTATTGTAGGAAATCCATTATTATTTCATATTTGGAAAGTAAAAGTAAAAAATTCATACACATGTGCACACAAAACCACAGCAATAATCAAATAAACTCGGTTCATGACCCCAAGTGAAACCTTAAAAGTAACAAAATTTACTTAACAACATTTTGGTTTGGGACATAAGTCTCATCCGTAACAATTGTGGAAAGTACTTGGGATTTTCCCTAAAACTCAATATGAGGAGTACCATAGGAACCCTAAAGTAGCTCGACAATGAGAGGAATTACCAAGGGAAATGGGAAACGACCCCCACCATATTGACTACTCCATTGTGAGGAAAAAATCAAAGCACTGTCTTTAGGAAGTCTTGGTGGTTGAGTGAATTCTTTTGAGTCAATAGGAAGACATTTTAAAATGGGGTCCAAAATTCATTAACAGTTACTACAATAATCCATCATTGCTTCACCACGATATTATTCTCAAATTAGGGGGAAATCCCCTTATTTTGGTTTCTTAGACCGCCACCGTCGAGGCCCTCTTCGACAACCCTCCTCAACATCAGAAGGACACACTGCCTCTGATTCTGACTCAGATTCCTACCAATCTGAGCCCAATTTGTTTACTACCCCATCTAGCCCCATAGCTAGCATGCATCCTAATCCCTTCCTTGGAGGGATAGTCGATGGAGGAACCACATCCTTGCCACCCATTGTTACTAGTATTCCTACCAGTGGTCCCACCACCACTGTGGATGTTGTTTTAGGAATGCTAGCCACTAGCAGTGACCCCACACTAACTACCACAATTACCACAATACCATGTTATATACATAGGGGCAGTGGCCCTTCCATAAACATTCAAACTATCCCTACTATGGGAAGTCAACCCCATATACCCCCAGTCATGCATGGACTTCATACCCCTACAAACTCCATTGCCATTTTTTGGCCCATATCAAGCCAACACTGGGTCTAACCTACCATTTATGGATCATCTTAACTTGTCATATTTGGCTAGTCTAAGGAATGACCCCATTAGTCATAAACCTCATTGGCCTCCCATGCCAATCAAACTTCCTTTAGACATGCCAAAGTTTGAGGGAAAGGTGGGGGAGGACCCCAAAACCATATCATGTCCTTCCATTTATGATGTTCCTCAAACAACATTATTGATAACTCTATCAGACTGAGGTTATTCTAGCACACACAGATAGGCGTTGCAGCAAAATGGTACATCAAATTGCCTCAAGCCTCTTACCCCAATTTCACTTCACTACCTTCATGTTCCTCAATTACTTCCAACTCCCTATCTGATATGATGAGGGAGTGGAAATCCTCCTATCTTGTTGTCGAAAGGCGGATACCCACGTCACCAACCACAACCATGAGTGGTGACGACACCATAGCTTATGTAATATCAAACTGGATGATAGGATATTTCTTGACTGGTTCTTAAGAACCTTGCTCCCACCTATAGCCAAAGACGCCGCCTCTAAGTGGCCCTAGAATGAGGAGGAAGCCATCTTAAAGGCCCAACAGTTTGATTTAATCTATGCCCAATTTGGGTATTTACGTACCCTCATACCAGATGCTCCCCGTGTTGGCACCTCCTGTTGCAATACGTTGGGGGAATCCCATGCTGTGGATGGTATCATCGGCTCCATCTCATAGCACCCTAAGTACTATGCGGTACCCCCTATGATTCCAATACACCCAGGAAACTCCCATAATGTTGCACAATCAAACCAGATCCCCAATTACTCAAGGATGATGGATCAATTTGGAGCCACCTCCTCCTATACACATCCTGCACCAAGTCATCACACTCATGGGCCGACTTAGCTGACACAACTGTATTCAGGAAAAGTGGCCAGATTTGTAGCTCCTTTGGTCTATTACGCACCACTAGTGCAACAAACTCCAACTCCAGCCCCATCCCCTCTAGTTTCCATGAGTCAGTTTTTCACATAGTAGAACCTTCCCAACCAACCCACCCCTAACAACCAGCAATGGCAAGTAAGAAAAACTGAGGATGAAATTGAGGTAACAATCAACTACAAGGAGGAAACCCACAACCTAATCCCCCTAAAAAAAACGGTGCTAATCCACCAAAACAGAACCCCCAACAACCTGACTGACAATGAAAGAACCCACAGTTACAAATCAATCATCCATGTGCACTGTGTAACACGTTCGGTCTCTATATGCATTTGCATCCCCACATGGCCCATTCCCACTAGTTTCTCCATAATGAAGCTCAACAGGATGCCATTGCTATGGCCCAGGCTCAGCCCAACCCAGCACCACTGGGTCCTCCACCTATTCTGATCCAAAACCCGTTACCACACTAAGGGTTGGTTGCAACTGCACCCATGGCCTCACCTGCTACTGCAACTCCTATCGTGACTTCACCTACTAAGACTGGTGTCCATCACCTGCTGAGAATGTCAACCAAAGAAATAAATCTCTAGAACAGGCTCAATTGGTACGATTCCACTATGGCAACCGTTGACCCATCGATGACATCTACCTCTAACACTTCTAACATGCCCCTCCAATTACCTATGCCCCTCATTGATGGTGCATCCAAAGGTCCATGGTTTCTATATGATGTATCACCACCAATGCAACTATGTGAGCTACCTTAAATTATAGCATCGTTGATGACTTGGCCCAATCACCTACAACCATGTTAGCTCTTGACGTGCTCAAAAATTTCTTGCTGTAACGGAAAGTGCTGTTATCCACTCTTGGTGTCGTGGATCCCTATGGCTCTATATTGATCATGTTTGATCCACATTTGATCTGGATCACGGAGAACCCAAAATTCCATCCACCACCGCCTTCTGAATTTTGGTCTCAATTTAGAATTTTGTCATACATCGATGTATCATTGATGAAGGGGCATTTACCTATGTCATGTCAACTATTGTCTGGTAGAAACTCGGGTCCCCTACCCTCCAACCATCCTCTACCACACTCCGCTCCTACGATGGGTTCTCTACAAAGGCCGAGGAAATTCTCCTGAATATTCCTACTTCATTAGCTGGTAAAACGGTTTTGATCAACATCGAGGTTAATAATGCCCAACTTGATTATAACCTCCTCCTTCGACGTAGTTATATGTATGCCATGAAAGCAGTGGATTCCATCGTCTTTCGGCTCATGATGTTTCCCCATGATGGAAATATCGTGAAAGTCAACCAATTGACTTACTACAATCTACAGGGACTGAACACACAAGAACATGCCATTCCTACCATCAATACAACCATTAATAGCATGTCCATCCCCTCTTTATCTGCTATGGTCCTGAGATTGTTTACAAAAAAACCTATGACAACCACCTTCCCATATTTACTGCCTCTGTCCACACCAACTGAAACAGTATATTTCTGTACTCTGTCATCCAGCACCATTTTTACCACACAACAAAATCAGCCACAACCCGAACCACTATCACCTGGGAATATTTGGGGTTCCTTTCCCATTCACATGATCCCCTTCATATTTCCACGATCTGGCATCCTGAGAAAGCCTATAATGGATATGCATAATTTATCTAACTTCACATTGGGGATTCATGTGTGGTACCTTGAACCACCAACCCCACCTCTGATGCCTCAGGTTGTGTCGACTCTTGTCCTACCCATTGTAGTAGAGTCACGCCCTCCCCCTGACCCTTTAAATACGTCGTCCATTCCCAAGCCTACCCCTTCTCTCCCAAAGAATATTGGGGGCAAGTCCACCAAAATGACAGCCGAACCTCGACCAATCCACCTTGCGTTTTGTGCAATGTCCATGGGCATACAACCCAAAATTTCCTAGAGATACCTATATTTCACACACACATAGACACCATGGATACAACCGACGAGTCTCCAATAGTCATCATCTCAACTCAGCCTGTGGCCAAGAACAAGTCTTTGAGGACTAACCATGTGGGCACAATTTTCGGATTGTATGGCCATTATTCTCACCATTTCCTAGACTTGGTCGAGTATCGGTCTATCCTTCATGACCTTTGGAAACACTCTCATGAGTTCGAAATCACTATCATCGAGGAAATTCATCCTCCAGTTTCCTCCTCAAACACCACCACCATATACATGATTTCTAGCTCCACTAGCCCTTGTGTCTCCACAACCATAGATGATCCCTCTGATCTATCTAATTGTTGTTTCAGCAACGAAGAGGAGATCCTTGAAGATATGTCATCTCCTAAATATCCTTAGGATGATATGCACCATCGCTCATTTTTTATCCCTGAGGAACTTCTATCATCATTAGATCAATATTCAGTCGAAGCTAAGGACTTCATCCATGGTAAGGTGGATTGGTTTAAAAACCCCATTCCGGCTCCTGACACCTTTGAGGAAGGAAACATGGCCAATATTTTTGCCACAATTAAGGTCAATATATCAACCAACCATGAGGTTGTTGAATAGATCGCACTCGGAGCATCGTGCTCACTTGAAGAAGTCACTTCCTACAAAGCACTTTTTCAGGAATTTTGCGACATCTTTGCTTGGTCTTATACCAAGATGCCCAGGTTGGATCCATCTATCATTGAACATCATATAGATACATGGTCTAATGCGGCACCTGTTCATTAGAAGCAACGACCAATTTACCCTTCAGAGTCAGTTGTGGTGAAAGCCAAGATTGAGAAACTGCGCATAGCAGGTTTCATACACCCCATCACGTATACCACGTGGGTTTCTAATCTTGTTCCCATTAATAAAAAATAGGGTACCATTTTTGTATGTACCAGATGGTGGGAAACCATAAAACCAAGTCACACCATATGTTCTTCTCTGCCCTCTAGGCCTATCACAGATCCATGAATATCACCACCAGCTTCACCCCATTCCACTTAGTCCATGGTGTCGAATTGGTACTTCCCATTGAGTTCCATATTCTGTCACTCCTCCTTGCCATAGAACTCCTTCCTGAGACCTCACCATTAAGAGAACACCTTATTCTACTTGAACATAATGATGAGGACCGTCGTTCTTCTCTCGAAGTAATTCAAGTAGCCAAAACTCAGTCGAAATCACATTTTGACTCCCATGTCCACCCTCACACCTTCAGTGAAGGAGATATGGTCATATTTTACAACCAAGCTAATGATAAGTTGGGAAAATGGAAGTTTGAATCCATGTGGTACGACCCATATGTCATTCACTATTTCCTTGGAAAGGGGGCATATATTCTTGCTGAATATGTTGAAAAAATATTGAAGAATCTTGGCAATGGGCTCTACCTCAAGATATTATATGCCCAATATCAACACCATGAGTCACTTGTAGTATAATCTTTCTTTTTTCTTTACACCATTCTTGATGTGAGTCTTACAATTTGTATCCTTGATTGCTCCATATGGATCCTACCTCGGATCACTATATTGGATTTGTTGATGGAGCAAGTAGATGGTCTCCCAATCTCACCTCGGCTGCATGGGTTATCTATTCCCTGTCACATGAGTTGATCCATATCGACTGAATGTTTGTTGGCATTGCCACCAACAACCATGCTGATTATGATGGCGTCATTGCTCTCATTTCTATTGCCCTCCAGGAAGGTATTCATCACCTTGATGTTGTCTTACACTCCCATATTCTTGTCTCACAGTTGAATAACTACTACCGGGTATGTGATCCTTGTCTCTTTAGAAATTTCCTGCACACTAAACAGTTGGTTAGAACTTTTGAATCCATTACATTCACACATGTTCCCAGAAGCCTCAATAGTGTAGCAGACCAAATGGATAATGACATTTGTTGGAAAAAACCCACCAACAAAGCCTCATTGATAGGGGTTCTCATTCTTTCAATGCCCAACTAGCGCGATCTCCCTGAGCATCGTCCCAGACAAGTTTTACCCTGCCTAGAAACACCCATAGAGTGGATGAAGTCTCGCGAGAGATGTTTGAGGGAGAGCTGTTGGAACCAAGTTTCCGGCAGTAACGAGGAGGATCGAGGTATTAATGATTTATCAGTGTAACTACCAAATCTAGATCCATTCATCAGATATGATAGCATTCATCACATATCTATCAGTATAGCCACAGATCTAAATAGATCACATCATTCACTTATTCATTGCAGTAGTATCATATTATTCATTCATAAAGTAGATCCATAAAACATCCATCATTGATATCGTAGCACATAGGAACATAAAAGAGATAAAATACAATAGAAATTCATAGCAACATCTATCATATCATATTACTTCTATGCAACAAATCCCAAAACATACAGTACTTCTCCACAACCAGAGAATGATCACCCCACAAAATAACAAAAGATTCAATCTCTCTTTTTAGATATCAGTATCTATCCCATGTATATCTCTAGTATCCCCCTTACATTTTCAATTCTAACTCTATATATTAGCTTGCACCTTTACATTCAAGGTCCACTTCTAAATAAATCCTAACAACTTCTAACTAATTTAACCACTAAGGACCAATATTCCGAAGAAATCGTCAATGAGTACAAAACATGACATAAAAATATATAAAAAGTGGACTATTTTCCACTTGTCGCGTTATCTTTTCCTTATGCAGTGCCTCGTGATTATGCGTAGCATCCTAGATGTTGTGCAACTCACCTATATCCAACCCCTTGCCAACAGGCCCCCAACATAGTCTTGTGGCTCGTCCTCGAGACATGTCAGTTGGCTTTGTGTAACCTGGAATGTCATCATGCTCCGGCTTCTGTGAATACTACATCATTCTCTATTTCTTGTTGCCCTTCAAGAAGTGTATTGTGGCCAAATCTGCAGCCTTGCATCTATTCACTTGGTCCTTCCTTGCATTCAAGCTCTGCCTACTTTTGCCCACTTGGTCCTTTTGGGCCCATCCTGTGCTCCCTGAAGTTGAATCGGTTCCCTGTTCCTGTAGACTTGGTCGAAATATAGCCAAGGATGACTTCGGCAAAGACTTCTATCTCAGCTAAACTAACCCACATACTCACAACTTGGTCGTCAATTTCTATTGACACATCATTCTCACTCATAGGCTGCCTTGTATCAAGGGAGGCCTGCATTTCCCCTTCGACCATCGCTTCCTTCAATGATTCAACCCAACTCTTCTACAACTTTTCTTAGTGTATCACTTCCTAATGGGGTTCATACGGCTACCGGTCCTCAGCTTATAACCCCAACTTTGGCTTAGATTCCATCATGAATCAGTTAGGTGCATCATTATGATTGAATCATTCAATTGTGTCGATTCTATCACCCTGCCTTTCAGATCTGCTATCATTAACTGTGACATCAACCATGGCATCGTCTCCCTATTTGACAGTCGTTATTGAGTATTGATGTGACATCCAGTCACCATCATGAAGTCTCCCATACAATACAAGCCATTTTTTCTATCTATGGTGTCCTTCTATCATGCAACCCCATCCCTTTTGCATGTCGTAGCCCTATCCTCTTAGCGCAGTCTCCTTCTGACGCACAAACTTTTTCCTATCGCATAACCTAGTTCCAGTGGACCACCTTGTTGTCGCCCTCTCCTCTTAATGTAGGCTCTTTCTGATGTGCAACTTTTTTCCCTACTGATTCAACTACCCTCTAACCTAATACGTCCCCTTCCTTTTTCTATTTGTCTTGAGCCTTTTTTTTTATTGCACAGTGCTTCATGTATTCCACTCCTCCAGCCCTGTCCTATAAGGCTTCAAGCAGCTTCCATTCACTAGCTTTGTCAGCACCGCTTCATCTAACAACTGCAATTGATCTGCACCCCCAGAGGTAATTGAATTAACAATAATTAACAAGATAGGGTCCTAACCAGTGCATCTATAACTTACTTGGATACTTCATGAACTTGCTCTCATACAACAACACCAAATCACCTTGGGAAAAATGTTTGTTTTTGATATGGCGATCATGACATGCCTTTTGTCGACCCTTCTTGACTCGTTGCTAAAATCCTGCAATGAAGTGGTCCTCTTCGAGTTGGACTAGCTTGGTTTCTCTCTCCTCAAGTGCTACTTCATTGGCCATGCCAGTTGTTTCTGCAATGCATAGACTAGGAAAAATGTATTCCATAGGTATGACTACCTCTTTCTCATAGACTAATTTAAACAACGTCTACCCCGTCAGCCTCTTGCAAGTAGTGCGATATTCCCATATAACTGCAAGAATCTTTAAATCCCAGTCATCATGATTAGCATTACATACCTTTGTTAGTGTAGTTTCCAAGATTTTGTTGAAAGCTTCTACAGTTCCATTTTCTTGTGGATGATATCGGGTACTTTTATGATGCTACACCTGCAATTATTTTGTCATCACTTTTACTATTTGTTGTTAAAGTGACATCCCTGGTCGCTCATCAATATCTGAGGGCATCCAAACCATGTCACAATGTTTTCAAATATGAACTTTGATGTTGTCGCAGCGGTGCAATCCACAACTGGTGCGGCCTCCACCCACCTTGTCAAATAGTCAGTCGAAGTGATTATGTACTGCATGCCCATTCTCTTCCCCACTGGGTTTATGGGACCCACAAAGTCTACAATCCATTTATGAAAGGGTTGCAAAGTTACTTGTGGTACAAGTGGCATTTCTTCTCGTTGCGATGGATTCTTGACACGTTGGCAAACATCGCAACTCTGTGCATAGTCTATTGCGTCATTGTGTAAAGTAGGCCACCATAGCCCAGTGTGCAGAATCTTACACGCAAACACCCATCCTCCATAATGTCCACCCACAACTCTTGCATTTGCTTCTTCCATATTTGTCCTTGTTCATGAGGTAGAACACACTGTCAGAGGATCTCATCAAGTCCAAGCTTGTATAAGTTCCCAACAACTAGCTAGAAATATGAAGTCTTTACTACCAACTACTTCTTTTGACTGGTTGACATTTCCTCTGGCACAACTCGGGTTGCCAAAAAATTGAATGATCAGAGCATAATGGTCATCTGTGATATCAACTCGAAAGAGCTGTGCATCCGACAATCCATTGTCAATATTGGTGGGCTCTTCTCCTATTTCAATGCGGGACAACGATCAGGACCAGCATTCAAGTTTCCTAGCTTCACGATTATTTTGAAATCAAACTCCTGAAAGAGAAGTAGCCAACGACAGATATTCCTCGCCAACATAGGCTTATTGACCAGATATTTCAAAGCTGAATGGTCAATGAACATTTTGAAGTGACCACTCAAGAGATAATTCCTGAACTTTTGCAATGCATATACCATCGCCAACCCCTCTCCTTCTATGCTCAAGTAATTCTTCTTAGCAAAGGATAACTTTCTTCTACAAAATGAAATCACGTGATCCAGATCTCCTTCTCCTGGTTATGTGAGTACCACTCCCAGCATAATAGACAAGGCATCGACATGGACATGGAACTCCTTGTTCCAATCAGGGAACACAATTATGGGTGTTGAATCCATCTTGGCCTTCAATGTGTCGAAGTTTATTTGACACTCCTAGCTCCATATAAATGCAGCGTCCTTCTTTAACAGTTTCTCCATAGGGGCAGTAATCACAGCATAACTAAGGATAAACTTGTGATAGTACCCAGTCTGTCCCAGTGTTGCGTGAAGCATATTCGTATTGGTAGGTGGTGGCGGGCTCGGAATGAGCGCAATCTTCCCTCGATCAATGAAAATCCCCTGCTTACAAATGATATGGCCCAACAGTATCCCAAATGGTGCATAGAAGATCCACTTCTTTGAATTCAATGCAATCTGATGTTGTTGATGCCTTTCCAGCATCAAGCGTAGGTTTTCCAAGTGATCCTTAATTAGTTCGTCGATGGTCCATTCATCCATATATACTTGCAGAAATTTCTGAATAAAATATTTAAATGTAGCGAAAACAACCCAACAGAATATCGTAGATGCATTCTTCATCCCAAAGGGCATCATTGTGAACTAAAAGCAACCCATTTGGTGACAAATGTGGTTTTATGTTGGTCTTCCTTTGTAATTCTTATCTGGTGATAACCAGAAAATCCATCTGTAAAAGAGTACATTTCTTTACCGCCTCTCCCTCAACAACCTCATCTGTGAATGGTGTTGGAAAGGGATCATGTGTGCAAGCATCGTTCAGCTTTCTTAAATCAACATAGATTCATACCTCACCATTTTTCTTGTCTTGAACTACCATAATCCATTCTAATTCTTCAATAGGCTCAATAATCTTGCATCTAGCATCTGATCAAGTTCAGCCTTGACCCATTCTTTATATCGTATATTCAATTGATATGCCCTCTATCGCACTGGTTTTGCATCTGGTTTTAATAGGATTTTCATTTCCCCTAGGTCACCCAATATCCCCTTCATTTCTAAGAATTTTGTCAGGAACAGATCTTGAAACTCATGCAAAAGATCTGTGATCTTTGCCATGGTATCCTCATCCCAGTAGTCCCAAATATTTGCAAATTTTGGATTCTCTTCCATCGCAACATTAACTTTCTTAATATTCAGTGGTTAAGTCATGGGATCCATCGACACATCTAGTGCTGTGACATCCCGACTTCCTTCACTCTCTAGAATATTAATATTACGAAAATCATCATCATCCCTCGGCTCACTAGAGATGTTGTAACATTCCATCATCGATTGCATATGGCAGCGGGCATGTGGGTCCACAGGATATGCAACTGGGACAACTTTTAAGACTACATCCTGAATGATATGTAGTGCATTGTTAACCTATGTATTGGTATCAAGATTTATTCCAAGTGGCTCACGAGCCTCAAAAAAGGTATCTCTCTCGGTTGTGATATAAAACTGTGCTTTCTTCTTGCTAGCTAGTCGCACTTGTGGTCACAGTCCATCTTCTCTAGTCATCATGCCTCCTTGAGTAACAATCCTGACATCAACATCCTTTGTTCATGGCTCTACTAGAATGGTCGCAACCATTGACCCTTGATTTTGGTTTTGTAGTGGAGGCTGATTTAGAGGTGGATTCTGGTTATCTAGTGGATTCATAGGCTGATTGATATTCTGATTTTGTACTGGAATTTGGGTCTAACCCTGATTCAGAAGTTTCTGTTGGTTCTGTATTTGATTATGGTCCTAGAACTGGTTCTAATTCTGCAACAGAGGAACATTTTCGACCTGCCATCTTGCAATTAACAAAGGGCAATTTTCAATAGTATGATCATTCACCACATAGTACACACACTCTAAATGGGGACAATACCTCTGATAGTGCCCAAATGTCCCACAGTTGTAACACTAGATTGATGCACAACCTCGTCCTCCTCCACAGTCAAAACCTCCCCTTCCCTTGAATCCTCTGCGGAATCCTCCTTACTGTTGATATTGTGGTTGAGCTTCTTGTTATTGATACTGGGGTCGAGTCATTTGCTGCTATGATGGATTTGGTTGCTGCTGAACGTAGTGTGCTGCTTGGACATACTGCAGCTATGGTGGAGCCATCGAGGTTTGGGTGTACTGTGTTTGTGGTGCAAATTGTGACTGTGGTGCAACCTATGTCTGTGGTTGCGACACAATAAACTGTATCTGTGGTGGCAGTGTATACTAGACTTGAGGTGGTGGTTGTATCACCTATGGTTGCAGCACCATGCGAGGATATTCACCTTTCAAAAAATAAAAATCATATGTCATCTCTTAAAGCATATCATAAGCTCGATAGTCCTTATCCTGGTGTCCAACCGAGCAACAAAATGTGCAATATAAGCTTGCTGGCTTCGAAACCATTTTCTACATGTAGGTTCCATATTCATATTGATGCCCATATACTTTACATATACGACACCACGGCACACCACCGCAACTCAACAGGATCGGTGCTCCTAAGAGTAGATAATTTTGGAAAGAAGGGCATGTATCTTTTGTGTTTCCATCCACATGACACCGATTGCACCATAAGTCATCATGTTCATATTTTGCCTTCTTGATATCCTGCAATTGAAGCATCAGGTTTGCCAACTGTGCCTGGATTTGGTTCATGCCGATAGCAGTTTATCCAACAGGTGAAGCCTCCAGCTTCATTGCAATTTCCAGAGCCTCACTCTATGTCGTGATCTTTTGTTGCATTAATGGATGTCAGATATGAGGGACTAGGGATGAAATGAACCATTCTTTGTTTTGGATGTCACTCATATCAAAGTCGTCCTGTGCCATCAACGTTTTAAAACTATGATCAAAGTCCCAAACTGTCTCATTAGGGAATTGTTTGATTTCCTTCAGCTCTGTAATGTACTATGCTTCAGATTTTGGTTTCTTGAATTCTTCAAGCAGTCCCTTCCAAATATCATCCAAATTCTTCGTTGCGGTCCCTTGAGAGACCTGTATAAATCTCATTTATCGATTGATCACATGAATTCGAAGGGTGGTCACTAACTGAACTTTATTTACATCATCATCGATATTCTGTTTGGTAGTCTAGACTTCCTCACATAAGAACTAGTACTGTTCTGGGTCATCAGTGTCATTTCCATGGAACATAGGTAGCTTCATATAGTCTCCCTCCATCCTAGACCTTCTTGCTGCAAATGCTTCTTTACTACTGGATGGTACTTGGTATGTTAGAGACGTCGACGTGGATTGCATATATTTTCCTGATGGTGGAGTGGTGCACATAGGTGTGGAAACTTTGCTACTGAGGTTTGACCTTGCTTCTACTGTAGGCGTAGCCCGGTTCTGCTCATCCTCTTCATCATTGTAGGGCCACTTCATCCCATGTGGTTGTCCTTCACATTCTTGCATTCCGATCACAGTAGGACCTTCCCTATCCTCTGCATCTTCTCTACTCAGAACCTGGCTCCTCCCCTTGTACAACCACTCTCTTCCTTGGATTCCCTCATAGTCGCATCGAAACTTACACCCATCTACCCCTTATCTTTCCATTCATCTTCCCCCCTCTATTGCGGTGTTCACAGCCTTCGCACAACATAGTTTTACTACTCAAGGTACATATTTAGTATGCCCTTTTCATAAACAAGAATCTTGATTTACAATTGCAGAGACAGTAAGAACCTACCTCGTGGTCCATTGAATAATTCCCATTCTGCTTCATTGTAGGACTTGTTGGCATCAACTGTGAACTCAATGATGTATCCTTCTGGAATATTGTCCAAATAAACTTCAATAGCCTACGATGCCTTGTTATTCGTCTCTTATAGTTCCTGAATTAGCTCAGGAGTCCAGGACATTGGCTCTCCTCCCTATAAGTTGCGCTTCTTGTAGGTGAATCGCACCAACCACTCATAGAGTATGATGGGAAACTCACAGAAAAACCATTCGTGAGGACCATCGTGAATGTACCTTTCCAACCATGCATTTGTATTCAACTTCGGGTTTTGGTTCTTGGTTTCAATGAACTCTCACAGTATTAGGTCAAACAAATCTTGTATATCCTGTTTCTTTAGATGCCACAACATATCCTCCTCTTCTATTGCAACAAGGTCCCGACATGGAACCATTTGTTGGCCAAAACATACCAACAAAGCCTCATTGACACGGATTCTATTTCTGTTGACGACCAACTAGTGTGATC
The DNA here is from genome assembly GCA_001517045.1 of Pseudotsuga menziesii. Classification (NCBI taxonomy): domain Eukaryota; kingdom Viridiplantae; phylum Streptophyta; class Pinopsida; order Pinales; family Pinaceae; genus Pseudotsuga; species Pseudotsuga menziesii. Next base: position 72,034 of record LPNX010911768.1, on the reverse strand, counting down.
TCCCTGAGCACTGGCCCAGACAGGTTTTACCCTACTCGGCAACACCCGTAGAGTGAATGAAGTCTCACCCAAGATGTTTGAGGGAGAGCTGTTGGAACCATGTCTCTGGTAGTAAGGATGAGGATCAGGGCATCAACGATTTATTAACATAACTACAAGATCTAGAAGAGCCATTATCATAGAATTCGTCATAGATATATTAGTATAAACATAGATCTAAACAGATTGCATCATTCACTTATTCATTATTGCAGTATCATATTATTCATTCATAAAGAAGATCCATAAAACATCCATCATTGATATCGCAGCACATAGGAACATAAAAGAGATAAAAGACAATAGGGATTCAGAGAAAAATCCATCATATCGTATTACTTCTATGCATTATATCCCAAAACATACAGTACTTCTCCATAGCCAGAGAATGATCACCCCACAAAATAACACGAGATTCAATCTCTATTTTTATATATCAGTATCTATCCCATGTATATCTCTGTTATCCCCCTTACATTTGCAATTCTAACTCTATATATGGGCTCGTGCCTTTACATTCAAGGTCCACTTCTAACTAAATCCTAACAACTTCTAACTAATTTAACCACTAAGGAGCAATATTCCGAAGAAATGGTCAATGAGTTCAAAACATGACATAAAAATATATAAAAAGTGGACTATTTTCTACCTGTCACGCTATCTTTTCCTTGCATGGTGCCTCGTGAGTATGCACAACATCCTAGATGCTGTGCAACTCACCTATATCCAACCCCTTTCCAACAACGTTCTAGAGTGGCATATTTATCATCGCATATAGGAAATAAAAACTTGCATCACGCATCCTCATATAATCATGCATATGTATGTAACATACATCATCTAGGCATTTTCATCTTAAAAAGACTCATATAAAACCCATAAAAAAGTGCATCCACATGCATAAAAATATATATATCATGTCACAAGTGTTCAATGCAAAATGATAAGCTCCACAATCTTTCTCAGTTGAGTATACATATACAAAAATCCTAGTGCACCACTGCACTAGGGGCAGCTGCACTAGTTGCTAATCATACTTAGAATATTCCTCCTGGTCCTCTGACTCTGCATCCTCCTCTGTTTCCTCCTCCTAACTAGAGCTATCCTCATCCTCCATAGGCACATCACCATGCACCTCTGCCCAAACATACTCGATGGAAACTGTGATCCTCCTCATCAAGGGGATCCACTCAAAAGGAGCGCGATAACAAGAGGCAATCAGATCATCATCCAAATACTGTCATCCATCATCAGTGATCACCACAACAAGGCCTCAATGTCATGATGGAGTGACCATGAGGTGCTCCAAGTCTCAGGAGCAGGTGGATCGACTCCCTCCACCCTACCCCTCCATCGCTCATAACCTGCGAGCGACTATGGTCCAATATGTGCACATACACATAGTAGATCATCAGTATCTATCATAAACATAAAATGGATACCACTAAGATAGTGAACTATACATGAATTTAAACACATAAAACATCATGTATACATACCATCTGGTCCCCAGGACTGTCGTGGAGGTCGAGGCATCTTCGGGTCTCCCCTATAGTCCATACCTGCATACAGGTAGTCCTTGATGAGGACTGGGAGCTTCCTCGATTGTGCTAATGGATCCCAAATAAAGAAGTGGCCTACTAAGCTGCCTCCCTCTTGTACCAGCATCTCACTCCATTTCCACATCTGAGGCTCCTGAGGCCCACCATCTCACACTGCCAAGTGCGGTCAAAGGATCGGTAGTCTCTCGAAGAAGAAAGAAGACAAAAACAAGGGGAAATAGAAGTCCTCTCCCAGAGTCCTAGCATGGTTCAACAAATTTTGAACCATGATCAAGTACATCTAGGCCCACCCATCATAGGTTCCCTCCATCATGTGCTCCATAATCTGGAGCTGACCTCCGAGATCTTCTATGTCTTAGACGACCCCAAGATCCGTAACACCATTTCTGCAACTTCTCGAGTCAAGAGACTCTCAATGTTGCACATAAAGATGTATGACCCACGCACAATAACAGATTCATAGCAGTGCCTCTCGTAGAAATCATCCAGTGTCTCCCCATGTGAGAGCTTGAACATCGTTTCACTGATCACTCCCATCATCAGGAGCCCAATCAGAAAATTAACATCATGGAGCATGATCTTAAGTCGCTTCCCCTGGATAATGAAGCACTCCATGTCAATATCCCAAAAAATAACCACCGTCTCTAGTAATAGTCTCACAGTATGCATCAATGGAACCTGAAATTATTTCAGCAACCCAGTCTGAGCAAGCATATCTCACACTCCTGCGCTCCACATGGCCTATCTAAGTCCCAACATCCTGCTCCCTCCATAAAGTTCGGGTCAAATTGCACATAAAACAAGTCCTTGCGAGGATCAATCTCACACAAAAAAACTCATCCATAGATGCAGTCATTCTTTTTTAGCCATTATGAGCAGCCCAAGTTGCACTTAATCCATGAACATTCGCGACTCTATCGCACTTTTTGGTTAAATAGATGTGACCCAGGTCACACCTATCCCTTCGACAGGTGTGAATGGGTCACGACTATATGGACAAAAAGAGCAACCCAGGTCACGACTTTTCCTTTGAAAAGAGCGACCCAGACCTAATGAACCCTTTTAGTTTGGCAGGGGCACTTGGATGAGGTAAAACCAAAAAGAAACCAGTGAAAAGGACGGTTTTGATGAGTAATCTTACCTGCAGGTGACAAATCTAAAAACCACTGGTCGGAATGAAAGAAATCAGTAAAGAGATTTAGGGTCCTCCACTCCAACTCAACACTAAATAGTAATAATGACACATGTCATGTTTCCCCCCCTATTTATAGGCCTCCATTGGGTATGTTTTTCTTTCGAGCACCATAGAGTCATCCAGAGTCTGCTTGAGATACCGTTCGCACCACTAGATTTGGTTTTCCACCATCTATATGTTTAGGAGGCCCTCATCTCTTGTTCTCACTAGGAGTTTTTGGGCCATTTCTCGGAAGCCACCTCAGTTTGCGTTCCATCACGTGAATCTCCCTTTGTATGTATTGGCATGTTCTTGAACCACCCGCTCCATCCATACTGCATAGTTAGCCATTTTTTACCATCATCCATCATCCCGCAAGGGAGCCCAATTAGTGTTCTGTATTTTATGCCCATCATCCATGTTCACAAACATAACCTCTTTCCATATATCGAACACTTCCCCCTTGCCTGAGTGACCATTATGGAGTTTTTGTTAATCTCTTTTCTGACTCTTAAAAGAATGAAAATATCTCTGAGCACACTTGCTTCCTTTCACACTCGTTAAAGTATTTGAAAAGGTGTATATATAACCTTTTTTACCTCCTTTTTTGGATTATGTAGACTATCATAAGAAAAGGACCACCTCGATGCACTCAGGCCAAGAACATTTGTCTTTGCATCCTTTTATGCTTTATTGAGCATTGGGACCAAACTTCATGAAAAATATCATCATGGGTTTTCTTTAATCTCTTTCCCATCCTTCTCACTAAGAAAATATTGCCAAGTAGACTTGGTTTCATTCATGCTCGTAAAAGTATTTTAATGATTGTTCAGTCAGTGTAAGTTTAACCTTTTCCAGCCAGATTGGACTAAATGGTAAATAATTCTTCCTTCCCCAAAGGTTGGGAGACTTCTCCTATGCATACTTTTATCCTTTTTCAGACTCAGGAGACTACATATGAAAAAGACACCACACTGGAGTCTTCTTCCTATTTTTGGACTCTCTAAAAATGAAAACACCATCAAGCACTTACTTTCTCAGTCTCACCAAAAATCCACGAGATCGTATCATAATGGTGTCTTTCGACGTCACCCTATATTATAGTTTGGTAGCTTCCCCCAATTGGGTCACCTTTATTCAGAGTATTTTGTGATGTGTCTTCCTTGGATCCCCTGGATATCATTAGTTTAATTGCCTCCCTCAGTATTTACCATCTGTATTTACAGTCACAGTATTACAACTATGATCCCTATCCCATTAGTCAAATTCATTTGCTTCCAGGTCATCCCTATTTTCATACTCTGAACAAAGGGAGTTTGAGTCCCCCATGATCCCCTTCCCTTGTTCCCACATATTTGGTTATCCCCCTCGTGCTTCTCATCAAGGAAACATTATTTCCTTGATTAGTTGCAGGTATCCCTTTGTCGACGCCAAAACATTTATTCTAGAGGATAGACCCAGACGTACTTGTATCGTAGTTTCATTCACCTTATGGAGGAGTTCCTTGGAACAGTTCAAAGGGGTCATTAGTGCCTCTAGGGATGGTTGTGTCTCACGTGCTCAACTTCAATTACATCATCACACCATTGATATTCGTACAGGGTATTGGTTCATGCATTCTTTTGAAGATATCGGTTGTCACCTGACTCTAGACAATTGGTGAGTCTATTATGGGACCTAGACGGGTTCATGTCCCTAGAGAATGTCGAAGGGAAAGATATGTACTCTTTCATTGATGTATTTTCTATTTACCATCAGATCAGGTTTGCATAGGAGGATCGACACAAGACTACCTTTACGATGGAGTTGGGATGTTTCCAGTATACGGTAATTGCCTTTGAATGCACCTGTGATTTTTCCCAGATTCATAGTAGCTGCCTTCAAAGATTTTATACACAATTTTTGTTAAGTCTACTTCAATGATTGGACAGTATTTGGGCTAAAAAATACCACATAGAGATCCTAAGAATGATGCTCATGGAACGTTGTCATCGGTATCAAATTTCCCTAAATTTGAAGAAATGTATCTTTTGCACAGATTTTGGAGCTCTATTGGGCCATGTGGTCTGTCGTGATGGAAGTTTGGTTCACAGTGAAATTGTGATCATCCTCGACCTAACAACACCTACTATAGTTAAAAATTTAAGAGTGACACTAGGACACACTGGATACTACACAAAATGTATCAAAGGATATGTAGAGGTGACTGCTCCAATAGGAAAATTGTTCAAAAAAGATACCAAGTTTCAATGGGAAATGGACTGCCAAGAAATTATAGACAAGATGAAGAACAAGATGGATACTACGCCAATACTTTTGTTTCCATACAGGGAAAAATATTTCCACGTCAATGTCGATGCATCATATGTTGCACTCGGTGTGGTACTAATGCAGCTTGGTGAAGGATTGTTTGATCATCGCATTTCCTTTGCTAGCATAAAATTATAAACTATAGAAAATAATTATACCACGATAGAGAGAGAAGGGCTAGCGATGGTATATNGGGGGGGGGGGGGGGAGATCTACAGGTGGATTCTCCTCTTCTAGGAATTTGATTTTGAGATAATTGTTAAACATAGTCGATTAAATTTGGGGTCAGGACATCTTTAGAGGATCGAAAGTGAAGAAGAACCTACTAGTATGGAAGACGATATTCCTGATGCACAACTATTTTTTATAACCATGTTTGATTATCAATACCGATATATCATACAATTTTTAATTACGGTGTATATGCCAGTTGAATTCACCACTGTGCAGAAGAAGAAGTTGGTTGTTTGTCCTGCAAAGTTCCAATTGATCACTGGACACTTGTATAAGATGGGTCCTTATGAGATTCTTTGGCACTGCATTTTAGAGAACGAGCTCCCGATAATATTAAATGATGTGCTTCTGGTGTCGTAAGAACATACTATGCAGGAAACGTTATGGTACACAATATTTTGCAATTAGGGTTATGTTGTACCACCATGCATGCAGACACCCGTGATTATTGTCATAGCTATGATTTTTGAAAAAGGACTGGAAATCCTTCCCGAAGAGATGAAATTCCATTGGTACCACAAATAACATAACAAGAATTTAATAAATGGGTCATTTATTTTTTAGGACCTATCAGCCCAACAGGGAGATGCATTGCAGCACGATATATTATCATTGTGATTGATTACCTAACCATATTGGTTGAAGCAACACCAATAAAATATTGTATTGTTGCGACACCAGTAAAATGTTGTGAAAATATTTGGGTGCCCAAAGATTTTAACCAGTGATCAAGGTACACATTTTGTTAATCAGTTGATTAAAGAACTGACGGAGGAATTTTAGATCCAACATAGAAGGACAACTCCATATCACCCTCAAGCAAATGGAGCTATCGAAGCATTCAACAAAATTCTAGAAAAAGCATTGAAAAAGGTTTGTAATTCCTGAAGAGATGACTGGGACCTGAATATTTTCGCAGTATTATGGGCATATCGCACGACGTGTAAGAAGTTGACAATTCATACTCCATTTCAGTTGGTCTATGGGAAAGAAGTTTTCATTCCTGTGGAGTACATTGTACTGAGTCTAAGAATTGTTGAAATCACCAAAATGACAGATGTTGATGCTATTGAAGACATGTTACTTCAACTAATACAGTTGCAAGAATAATGTTTTATCGTAAGGTTTCATCAAAATGTGGAAAATAAAAGACATAAGGTATTGCATGATTGACACATTAAGAAAAAAAAAATCAAGTCGAAGGTCATGTTCTTATGTATGATGGTAAATTCTTCAAACACCCAGTGAAGTTAAAAATTCATTGTTTAGGACCATACACTGTCAAAAATATCACCGATGGAGGAGAAGTGAAACTAAAAAAATTAAATGGGACAGAATTTAAAGGACTCGCCAATGGGAGTCGATTGAAACCATATTATGATAGGCATGACTTGGACACATTAAAACAAAAGAGAGAGAGGGGGGGGGGAGATAAAAGAGGAAGAGGAAGAGGAAATAAAACAAAAATAAAAGAGAGAAAGGAAAGAGAGATGAGCCAACATTTATGTTAATAAGTGAAGTTTCGTAGACTTGGCATCTTGCGAAGGTCAAAATTCTAAGTGAGGAAACTTAGTCTTTCACAAGAAAGGAACTCTGTAGAAGGCATAAAATTGGTCGTAAGGAATTTTCCACTATTGTGAGAAAGGTGCTCTGGAAAAGATAAAAATCAAGTCTCAAGGAGTGCGACTTTTCTGCATGAGATATTGGAATCTTGGATATGATAGGTTGGAGGTCATTGATCCAACAAATATGAGAAAATATGGTGGTGTTATTTTTGGTCACATCTGTATTTATGGAAATAACTACCATTCGAAGTGACAGATAAATAGTGGGATACATAAAAGTTTCGTTAATGAGTTGGATGGTATGCCCATGTGCCTAAAAGGATGGAATCCTTTGTATTGATTGCATGTGCATGTAGAGAATGGCTGTGGAGAATTGTTACATGCTATCATCCTTTCCGCCCAATTTCATTTCATTCTATTGCAAGAGAGACGAGTTTTTGTTGTCTCTAACCTTGAGAGCTGAAGAAAATTGTTCATATCATGGTCATTCCCATATTTAGCACCAGTACAGTTGATGAATTTGAGTTTGAGCCCACATTGCCTATGATATTCTTGGATGATCCTGTTGGTTATGTTCCACCGCAAGCAAAGGTTCTGCTAGCTACAACATAGACCGCACCAACTACTACACATACCACACTAGTTATTGCATAGACCGCACCAGATGTTGAACAGACCTCTCCATTTGTGGAGCGAAACCCTATTAGGCCATATGGAAGAGTGCACGCAAACAAATCAGGTCCTTCTGGAATTACATGGGGAAAACACACTGGTATTCGAAAGAGGAAGGGAAAAGCATCGACAAACGCAACCTGACCCCCACGAGATGATGAATATTTTGAGACTAGAAATTTGTTTCCACCTTACGTTCCTCCTAGATGTAGTGATGCACCAAAAATCACTATCCCAAAGTGAACAGGGGCCTCGCTCATAGAACCATTGGTTCCAAAAGGAGTAAAGGTGATGAAGGATATATTCTTGAACCTGTGAAAGTTATCCTTTCTTGACCACGACACAAAGAATCAGTTAGACCTAGACCATGCAAAATATATGGTGACTATACAAGACACACCATATGCATCGAAGTAATTTTCCCCAATGGAGTGGGATAGAGGATTGGATCAGTCTGACATACTATCGTTTCTATATATGCCACATTTTTTCCACATCATACTGATAAAACCCTATGTTAAGCAATTTTTCTTATTCTTTCTTGGTGGTTTCATATGGATGGGAAATCCTATATCTATAGATGTTAAACTTACCGCAATCATCATAGGCCTACCATTCATAGGAATGGACCCAATGCCACTTCTAAGCAAGGACCAAGAAGCGTTGATAAATGTGCAGATGAAGGAAAAGTACGACGTAGTGAGAGAGAACAGAGGATAATTGATATATTCCATCAATTATTATACAATTCGATTTGTTGCAAAGGTATTGTCCTCAAAGTTAATGCAGAAGATGCTTCGAACCCAATGTACTTAAACTATGATCGTGTTGGCTAAAGACTGCGCAGAGGGAGTTCAGATCAACTAGTCACAGTCCTTGCTGAATAAATTGCTGCAAGATGCCATTGAATCACAGGACAAGGGTACACCATTTCACTACTCCTCATTGTTAATCTTAATTTCATTCATTGCATGGTATGACCCACCTATCTACTAAAGGGTAGATATGTTGGTGCAATACTGAGGAGTGCGATATCAAAACCTTTGGTTTGACAAGAATAGAAATGCACGACAGACAGAAAATAAAATTGAATTATTTATGCATGGGGAGGATATAAGGCACCAAATAAGGAACCAATATAGCTTGGATGACGCCAATGTTAAACGATTCCATCAATTTGTTAGATTCAATATTGGCACGCATCATGTCAACATGTAGTCGCGCCAGGACCTCATCACCAATGGTTGGCGACGCAATTCATAATATCAGAGGAAGATGTTGAAGAAATTATTGATGAATGGCCAGAAGAATGGTGTGTCTCAGTTCCAGAAGAGAAATTAGTACAGGAATAAGAGAAACTATGACAAGAGGATCCACCACCTCCAAACGACCGAAATGAAGAATAAAATTTGTAGGAGAATGCAGACCCAACACAGAGTCGTTCTAGTTCAACTCCGACATATCCGGAGATAGAAAAGAAAAGAAAATACTTTGAGATAGAATAGGCATATTCCAAGAGGAATAAGAAGAGAAAATATGATAGAAATGCAAATACCATCAACTTGGATAGCGATGACATGCAACTTATGAATGAGGCAATAGGTCCTAAAGCTGTGCAAACAAGCTTCAAAACCATAGAGGAGCAACAGACAGAGTTGTTGGTCACTCTATATACTCATTAATTTCAATAAAAAGCAGAGTGCTCAATATAAATTGTCAACCCAAGAAAGTATGGTTATTTCAAAGTTAACTATGCAAAATATATGCATAAACACTTCTGTAGTTGATTAATGAAATGCATATCATTCAACCTAACAACTTTCTCAGTCAACTCTGCTCCTTGTGAAAACAAATCTTAATTATCAATCTAAGAACTCAAAGGATTCCTAATTCCTACAGTATGAATCCTACAACTACTGATTTAAGAATAATTTAACTAGAATTTATTTTGCAAGAAGTTAAATCCTAAAATACAAAATTCATACCATTACAAACCATTCAAAAAATATTCAGTGCATGAAGATAATGATATATCTAACTCAGTAAATTCTAGGAAAGATAAATGACATCAATGTGCATGAGATGAGCGTGATTGTAACAACTATACTTAATTAGCACACATTGCATAATGAAATAAATTACTCTACACGGTCGACTGTTCACACCACAATGTTGCAGCAAACCAAAAGAAAGTATAACAATGCAATTATTTGATAACTATTGTTGCAACCATCTGCAATTACATCCAACTGGAATTCCACACCAAGCCAAAATAATTAAAACTAAAACATCTACTAACACCAGCAACTCTATAAGAAGGAAAGTCTTGGGCTTCGAACATAGGTGTTGTTAAAGGATTAAAAAAATCTACAACACAAAGATATTGAGAATTGTTTCCCCTTTATTAAAGTGATCAAAATAAAGTTACATTATCCTCTTGCTACAATCCTTCTTCAATATTTCCATCCTCGTGGCTCAAATTTCCTGTTCATACTTATACAGGGATGAAGTAGTTCAGATCCACTAATACCGAGCATCCATGAAGATCTACAATATTCAGGATGTTGAATCAAACAGAAACAGTTACATCTATTATTACATTAATGGAATTAGTTCATAATCATGAATGAAATTTTAATCTGAACTATTCAAAGTCCGAACGTGTTCCAGCTGATGAAGAAAGATGCTTAGGTAGTTTTAGCTAGCTGTGTGGAAGGATATCTGAGCTTATCTCATCAACAGCTTCAATTGAAACATAAAAAGGAAACTGATGTGAGGCATTCTTTACCTCCCGAGTCTAGTGAGTTGTTACACTTAGAACATCTATAGATTCTGAAATATTCTTATTAAACCAATCACGAGTCAATGCAATTCAAATATAAAGTTCATAAACATAAAAAAAATCAAGCATTAATGAAACAAAGCAATAATGAATTATACGTTTAAAATCCATGCTTTTCTTTTTGAAAGGTCATGAATTGGTTATAAATAAGAAGGGAAATCAAGGGAAAAGGTTTGAATAAGATTAGGAAAAAAGGGCATGTCTAGAACCCAACATCTCCCCCCAGCTATTGTATTGCATGTCTTTATGCAACAACCTCCAACTAGTCTAAATATGAGTCTGACTCAAAACTTCTTCTGTGAAAATTGGTGAAGTTGAAGGAAGATCCAGGCCTTTCTCCTGTATGTAAAAACCCATTCCTTGCAATTATATTGGCCCAACAATCCCTTTCTCCTTTCTTTGTTAACCTATATATGATCTTATATCCCCTCTCTGGAAGCCAAATTAATGGAAATATGAACTTCAACCCCAACCAATTTGTTCCACATGTTTCCATGCATCTAACATATCTTGGCACTTGAGACAAGGAATACTTAAAATTCTCAAAACAATACGGATCCTTTGTCTTTAAGGATATGGAAGAAACTTCCTAGTGATAATTGCTTCGTTTCAAGGCATAAGCCTCCTGCTGAGAGATCATGATGACACAAGTAGAAATAATCTCCATTTGAGCTAGCATTAGTTGATTAACCTTTTCAAGAGATGAAATATGTCCTTTTATGTATGGAAATCAAGGGTATAGAGACTATTGTTAACTTTGAATCCAGAGAGTAGAATTATCCTCATTCTTATGAAGGGTCTGAGAAGCATTCCACCAGTGCATATGATTAGTGACAAAAGAAGTGAATGCCCTTAGGTGAATTTCCCCTATATGAGGAACAAGATTAGACTGGGATTCCATAGGACATGCCATTTCATGCAAATGTTGTTCACATAATAGATTATATCTAGGAAAATCACTCTCAACCAAGGTATCCAAAAATTGATGGGTTTTCATGATCTGATAAATCTTACCTTCTTTCATAGCCCTTATTTTGAATAGGACCATATTATCAAAGAGAAATGAAGAATACAAGGGTGATGGAGCTTTGCAACTCATTAGTTATTGAACTAAAGTGTACATCTGCTCCTTTTCCTTCTGCACAATCTTGAACTTTCTTAATTATTTTAGCTCTTCTTGTTACTTTTCCTAGCGAATTTTCTGGTAAAAGAGATCCTCAACCCACCTTTCTCTAAGTTCTATAATATCCTTCCTGTGCTCATGAAGGGTAAACATTCCTTCATTACACTGGTCAGCATGATATTTCCACTTGCTTAAGTCAAGCTTTAATAGTGAAATATCACTCGCCATATCCTAATTACCTTCATCTCTTGCATCTATTTTGTCATTTGCCTCACCCTCCATCTTTCCAGGAAAAGTTTAGTTACAAATTTCAGCAACTTCTTTTTTAATCTTTGGTTCCAAGATCACATCAACCTCTTTATATATAACTGGTTTTTGTGGGTCAGTAGTTTTCACTTGTGCTACTAGTTCGTGTGTTTCAGTAGATTCTATTTGTGTTGTTTCTTCTTGTGTTTCAGCAGCCTCCGTTTGCACTGCTACTTCAACAACCCATTTTAAGAATGTCAGTTCTTGTGTAACAACATCCAGTTCTTGTACCCCAACCATGGTATCTTATGTTTGATTTGTTTCTTCAACAATGAATTTTAAGAATGTTGGTTCTTCTGTAAAAACATCTTGTTATGTAAAAAAAATTTGCACCTTTGGATTGCTGATATTTCTCCTCAATCATTTATGTGTCTCCCGACTATTAACCCTAGTTAAAAAATAAATCAGTGTCCCCTAAATGTTGAGAATGGCCTGGAAGAAATTGAGTGTCCCTTGATTGTTGAGGTTGCATTTTTTCATCTTCCTGTAACTCTTGATCAAGAGGTATGTTCACCTCCGGCTCCATTTCCTTCATTAGTTCTGTCATTGGTGTCTCACCTCCCCCTTGGATTGATTGTGTTAGCTTCCAAGATAACACTTCCACCTTTATGACTTTGTAACCTGAAATTTTAAACAAGTCTCCACATTCTAGGCATAATCATTCATCATTATCTCAACTCCTCGAAACAAAAGTTGGATTCTCAAACTGATCAAGAACTTCCTCCAATTTTTCCAAGCTTCGTGCTTCCTTCTTTTTACATGCTTCTTTCCACCATTGCAATTATTCACTAAGTTCATGTACCTTCTCCTTCAACAACTCATTCTAAAAGAGAAAATTTTCCAATTGCGGTTGCACCACAACAGGTTCTTGTGGATATGTGGATTCCATAGTTACATTACCCCCTGGTTCTTATGTTACAGAGGGTGGTCTAGGTTTTAAAATAGGAATTTCAATATGTGTCTCCTCTGATGTAGAAGAAGATCTAGTTATTCTTATTTTTGTGAGACTGAATGATTATACTTTAGTATTTGATATCCCTTCTCCGTTGTAACCTAGAAGGGATAGAACCGTCTTTTGTTTCAAAAAAAATTCTTCTTCTTCAAATATGGTTCCTCTTATTCCATAGGAATATTCAATGTTCAACACTTGAGGGTTTACTCTCTAAACATATTATGTCCCTGTAACTTGTTCTTCTACTACAGCTTCCGATGTCCCAGATTCTGTAACTACTCCAGCTTCAGCTTCTCCTACTGCAGCTACTAGTAACATAGTTTCTTCTACCACCACTGCCACCCTAGATATTTCTTCCATAGGGTTTGTTGTTGTTGCATATTTCCCTAAAAAAATTTCCTGAACATTTCCCAATCCTTCTAGTGCTTCATTCCTCCACCCATCTACTTATAAGGAGATTCACTCGACATTCCTTTCTTCAATACCTCTTACTATAGGTCCTTAGTTTACCCCAACTCCGAAAATAAATTGTTCCCATGTTTGTTTTCTCTTTTCTAAGTATCTTAGAACTAATAAATTATTCAATCCATGGTTTGTGATGGAGGACACTAGATTCTGAGAAGTTTTCACATAATGTGTCATGCTTTGTAGGGTTCGTAGTAGTTAAAATGGCATGTTAAGAAATCTACCATGGTGCAAATGAGAAATCAGAAATAAATCATAAATATAAACAACTTTGTACCTTCCTTCACAAGTGATGTACCTCTTCAAAAAGACTATGACCTGGTCCCAAGGTCTTGGTAGTGTTTCCAATGCTATTCCCTTAGACCTCGGTTGCACACGTTCCCTTGCTGCAAGGAAGTCTTCCATTTCCATTGAGTTGTACCTCTTCTAGGAAAAACCATCTTATATTGATTCTGCGTAACCCTATGAATTTTGCCAAAGATGTCTCTAATATGTCTATCCTCATTCCCCTAATATCTTAATGGTTTCCATTCAAATTCATGGAAAATTGGAGTGTCATCTCCTCATGAAACCCATTTAACCTATGAAAGTATTCTAGCCATCCAGCTTGCTAAAAGATAGAAATAAATTCTATGTTTTCACCCAGGGAATCTAAGTTCTTGGGCTCATTTCTTACTAGAAGACCCATACTTCCTCTATTGATCTACCTCTAATCGCAAATGCAACAGCTACAGTCTCAACCATTGGATGTGCAGCATGAAAAAACAATTGATGGATAGTCGAGGTTGTGTTGATATTCTTAGAAAGTTGGTGTAGTTATGGACCAAGATATTTTAACAAGTTAATGTACATATTGGATGGAATGATGATCCTTAAATAACTATGTGGGACATTTGACATGATTTGCTTGCAAGTTGATTGGTTACGAGCTACCGACAGGGACTAAAAGACAAAGTATAATCATTATTACCATATCATTTCATGCTTAATCATGCCTATAGTCAGAACTCGTACCTTGTCATTATCATACCGAACTGTCATCTTTCCAAGGTGGATTCCTTTGATTTTGAATTAATCGAGAGGGACATAATTGCACACGTGCCTTCACAAAAAAAGTCATTCGTTGTCCAATTAACATATTGAACACATTCATGTTAGCATTAAATTCAAGGACATGTGGAAGATGGATGAACTCTTTGGTGTTCTTTTCAGGAACTGTAGCAGAGTGGTGTACTTTTAACATAATATTGTCATCAAAAAAAATATTTGGGTGAAAATATGCCTAAGATGTGACGGAATTGTAGTGAGAGTTTAGTGAAAATATTGGCGAAGTTGCAGTGGAAAAATAGCGCAGTTGCAGTGAAAAATAGCGGAGTTGCAGCAGAGAATAGTGGAGTTGCAGAAGAAAAATATCCAGTTTGGTGGAGCTTTAGCCGAACATAGACAATTTAGTGGCGTTTCAGCAAAAAAAAAATAGGAAGTTTGGTGGATTTTCGGCTGAAAAAAATTGGATGGAATTTTGGTAAAAACATGGACAAAATGACAAACTTTCAATAAAGGTCTACAATTATGTTCACTCTTCCTTATAAGGAGTAATTCAAATTGAGAAGGATCATCAGGAAATCCCTCAATTACTTGTTCCATCATGATTGCTTTCCTCCAAATGAACCTCCGTGCATATTCATGTACACAATTCTAAAAACAACAAACCAATCAAAGTTTAAAAAAAGAAAATAAAACAATAGTTTATTTATATACAATTTTATGTATGGAATTGCAGTATATTTTAAAGATTCTCAAAAACAGGGGAAAACCCCTGCTCCTGTATCAATTGACAATTCAGATCAGCTGCAACATGAGAGATGAACGCATCCTTTGAAATAGGTTTATGATTAAGTCATAGCTGATGACCATTCACAAACAAAGATGTTTGATTTTCATCGATAATGGTCAAATAGATGGTTCCATTGTCGAATACGTTATCTATTCTGTAGGTTCCTAGCCATCTTGTACACAATTTTCCCTTAAAATCCTTCATGAACCACAAATAATATAATAAATCCCAGTCTCCTTTGCAAAATACCTTATTTTTTATAAACATGTGATGCCATTTGGAGTGTTGTTGTTGAATTAATGTCATGGGATGTACAACATATGTACTTTTATCTAATTCATTTAATTGATTCAACTGGTTCCACTAAGCCTCCGTTAAATCCATATTTTCTTCTACAGTTGTCTTTAGGGTTTTGATCTTGAATTCAATGGGAAAAACAACATTCTTTCCATACACCAATTCATATGGGGAGAAACTTGTAGTGTTGTGCCATGTAGTATGATAGGACCATAATGCTTTTGGAATCCTTTAAGCCCAATACTTGTGGTGACTCTTTACTATTTTTGTAAGGATAGATTCAATTACCTTATTCATACTTTCCACTTGGCCATTGGCTTGTGGATGATATGGTGAAGTTATCCGATGTTGAATATGGTATTTCTGAAATAGGGCTTCCATTTTATGGGACACAAATTGTGGTCCTACATCTGTTACTATCTCCTTGGGAACCCCAAAGTGGGTGAAGATCTATCCATATCAGAAATCTATCATAGCTTTATCATTGGATTTTACCAGAGCCACAACCTCCACCCATTTAGTCATCTAATCTATACAAACTGGGATTTAAATCTTTTGTTTTGAAGGAGGGTTGATAGGCCCTACAAAGTCCATATCCCATATGTCAAAAGGTACAACCACTAACTATGGCCAAAGTGGCATTTCATCCAATATGTTTGGTTGGCCCATCATTTGGAATTTGTCACAGGATTGAACATATTTCTTTGCGTCCTGAAACATGGCTGGAAAAAAATGTCCCATTCTTAACGCCTTATGACCAATTCTCTTATCAATAAAATGCCCCCCACAGGGCTCATCTTGGCATGCCTTTAGTATTTTGTGAATCTCATATTCCCTCACACAACTTATGATTTCCAAATCAGCCCCTATGTAAAATAGATTCCATCCTATCCAATAGTATCTAGCACTACGTTGTATGATCCTTCTTCTTTCTTGTTTTGATAAGTGCATTGGAAGCTTACCTGTAGCCAAATAATTAGTGATATCTACATACCATGGGGAATATACTGAAACTGCAAACAAATGCTCATCTAAAAAGGAGTCCTTGAGAGGTAAATTATTGTCATTATGAGTTAGTCAAGAAAGGAATTCTACAACCACACTTTCCTTTCTTGGTCTATTAACAATAGTTATATCAAATTCTTGTAACAACAACAACCGTCTAGTCATTCGAGCATTAGTAATAGGTTTATTCATTAAATATTTAATAGCTGAGTGATTAGTATGCACAAAAGTATAATACCCAGTGATGTAATGTCTAAATTTATTAATGGAATAAACAATACAAATGAATTATTTTTCTTTCACTATGTAGTTTAGTTCAGGAGGGGATAGATTATTGCTAACATAATAGATAACATATGGGTTGTGACCTTCTTGTTGTCCCAAGACTTCTCCAATAGAAGTATCTGAAGCATCTGAATAAATGTGAAAATACAAGGTTCAATTAGGCCCTCTTACGATAGGTGTTGCAGACAACCTTCTCTTCAGTTCTGCAAACATTGTCTGGCATGAATATTTCCAAACAAATTGTGCATCCTTAATTAATAAAGTGAATAAAGGGGATGCTAATTTAGAAAAAAATTCTATGAATTGTCTATAGTATCTAGCATGTACAAGAATAATGCGTACCTCTTTCTGCATTCCAGGAGTAGGAATGTTTGCAATTACCTTTATTTTAGATGGATCTACCTGGATTCTTGCAGCAGAGAAGAAATGCCCAAGAACTATATCCTCACTCATCATCATATGAAAATTTTCAGTAATCAGGGATAAGTGGGTCTATTCAGAGCGTTCTAAATTTTTTTCCAAATTTCTTAAAGATTAGTAAAAAATACTACCATATAGAGTGAAATCATCCATAAATATTTCCATGCAATCATTTACCATTTCAAAAAATATTCTAATTAGAGCTCACTAAAATGTAGTTGGTGCATTACATAACCCAAAAGAAAGCACCCTATATGCAAAGGTTCCCCAAGGACAAGTGAAGGTGGTAGGCCCTATATTTTCTGTGTTGTGCGTGAATTAACTTGGGTCACGGGTGTAATTTTAGGCCCTTTATTGATCTTCATTCTAAGTGAGCAGGTCAAAAGCTGTTGAGGTGATAGCACTAGTAAGCAGGTTGGAAAGACTGATCCGAGTCCACTACCTGCTGGATTGGCACAAAAGGAAGTAGCATCCCCATCGATGACTATTGGCCGACTGGCACTAGCTGATCTGTGTTAATTCCACTACCTTACTAGCGTGAAAGAACCAAAATAGCTGGGTCCCACAGACACGAATGAAGACTATACAGGAGCCCCATCCTGTCCTCCAATTACATATTCTAGATTGTCCACGCTAATTGATCTTCATGGGTGATATGGATCTGATTATATCTGCTAAAACCATCCAGAAAAGAGAAGAATCTTTCTTCCAGACAAGGTATCTAAAACATGATCGATAAATGGTAAAGGGAAATGGTATTTTTGTGTTCCTTTATTCAATTCTCTATAATCTACACAAATTCTCCACTTTTCATTTTTCTTGGGTACGATCACTAGTGGGGAGATCCACTCGTTGTCCCAAATAGGGTAGATGAAACCTTCCTCTAAGATTTTTTGAATATCTTCCTTCACAATGTCTCTTAAGTCTGGGTTCATTCTGCGTTGAGGTTGGCATATTGGACTAGAATCATTTTTTATATAGATGTGGTGAGTACATATTATTGAGGGGATACCCCTCATGTATGTATATTCCGAAGAAAAGGACCCCTTATGCTTTTAAGAAATGTAACCATACATTCCAGGTCATCGGTCATAAGATTAGGATTTAATATTCAACGTCTTCCCTGGTTTGATTTCTACTGGAGTACTTTTTGAGTTTTCAATTACTGGGAGTTTTTTTGTGTTACTGACTATGGTCTCTTCAGTAAGTTCGTCTTGTTCCATTTCACTTAAGTTACTATTCAAAATTTGATATGTGTTTTTTGTGACAGACATTGGCTCACTAATAAAACTGTAAATACTGTCATCTTCAGTCTCATTTTTGAAAGTTGGGGCCCTCCCAATTGTTAGCAATGGTTGAGTACCTTCATCATCCTAAAAATCCATCTGTAATGGAGTTTTAGCATATAATATTGGTCAAGATGGAGTATATTATGTTTTTTATATCATCTCCATTGAAAATCATCATGGATCCTAATCTACAGCTGATACCCACATCTATTGTAGCTAACCATGGTCTCCATAAGATTAATGGGTGTCTCCCCAACTAATACTTAGCTTGTAAAACAAGGAATTATGTAGGGTATTCCCATGAGTCGATGGAGACTACCAAGTCATCCAATATTCCTTCAGGTTTGCTCATAGTTATGTCATCCAATTCTAATACGGTAGGGGTATGCCTGATATTGGCGATTCCCAACTTCTTTACAGTCTCAATGGTCATAACACTTATTGCGGCACCTAAATTAACCAAAACGTTGGGGATATAGGTATGCCCAATATATACTATAATAGTGGGGTTACTTGAGTCATCATATTAGCCATTGGAGGCCTTCCCATCATAAGTTCATATAACTTCCCCACTGCATGAACTGTAGGAGGATCCTTAGGGTTCCTTCTTGAATTTTTCACACACAGATATCTAACAGCCTTGGCATAGCTAGGTACATCATGTAGGACTTGTAATAGTGGAATATTTACATAAAGGATTTTCAATTCTCATGGGATATTGAAACGAGGTTGGTCCACTGATTTTTTCAAGGCCAAATGTTCAGCATATGGCAGTTCTCTCAAAAAATGTGTAGGTTGAGTCTTGATACATGTTTCTGTAAGTTTTTTATCTGGTGTTTCATCATGTGTTTCAGCTGGTGTTTGGGATGGTGTTTAAGAGTCCTCAATAATGGGTATTGTTGTACTAAATGAATTCTCAAATTGTGATTCATTCTCTCTTCAGTCGCAGGGGATGTAACATACTCAATGATAATAGGTTCCACTAACCTCCCTAATCATAAATGTATTTCATTGCAAGGGAGAGGGGAAATGGAATAAACTGGCATGTTGGAAGTTTCAAATTGTTGCACCGTCTTATTATTAGGGTTAGTGTTAGATTGAGTAGGTAGTTGATGGCGAAGTGGTTCATTCATTGGTGCAACATTGTTAGGGATTTGCAGATGCGGCTGCTGATACTATGGATGAAGAGCTTTATTGTGGGGAAATTGGTTTCCTGGATAAGGATTCCTCCAACCAGGAGACCAATGGGATTGTTTTTTTGAGTGTGGTTCCCATGAAGTACAAGGGGTAGGATATTTCATTGCAAGTTGCATAGGTGGGTGATGTTATCACCCAATAATTTTCCTATGGTTGTGGTACAAAATCACTGGGGTAACCATTTCAAACCAATATTTAGACTGTATTCTATCCTATACAGTCAAAGAGGGATCTCTCTTTGTCACAACATCATTCACAAATACATATAGCTTTAAACAAGAATTCATAAGGCTATATTTATGATGGGAATGGTTTTTTGGATTTTCGAGAGTGTAAGACAAACAAGCAGACAACACCATTGGGAAATGGAGTCAAAGCCTGAAACATTCAAGGTATTACAGCATAATGACTATTGATAACATTTGTAATATTCAAAAAATTAAGTGTTAATGTTCAGAAAAATATCTTTGAGAGATGGCAAGGGGAAATTAGAAGAAGCCCAATGAAACAGGAGGCACCTACCTATGGATGAATCTCCCGAAACACCTTTAGAAGAAGCAATAGTAAAGGCTGATAACTAAAATGGAGCATCTAATAGAAGATGAATTCCAATACATTTACCATAAACACAAACAAATGTATTATCTAACACAAGGAGCACTTAACATAGAACGAATTCCTTGCATGAAACCAGAAACGCATTAGCAGAAACTACACAAACATGGAAATGAGGCATACAGGGGAACACAAACTTAACACTGAACACCGTGATGAATCTCAAACACTCATAAAATAGTTTACATTAATACTTCCAAGAAAGTTGCAGAGCTACAAAACCAAGGACAGAGGCTTCGAAGTATGAATGTTAAACCCCCTTCTTCCTCCATTGAGGTTACATTATAGTGTCATGGGATCCTAAGGCCAACCTCGAAACATATCCAAATTCAGTTACAAAATGGGGATCAAAACCACACAGACAAAATCCTAACAAATTACGATCTGGTAGATTTGCCATGATCACAAACAAATCAGGAAAGCACGATGGAATGCGCGTGGTGGATCAATTTGGGAATTTTGACAACCAGAACTCAGGCTTGCTTGATGAAAATGACAATTTACAGCATCTCCAGTCAGCATGCAACAATTTTTTTCATCCTTTTATCTTCCACCCATGAAATTGCTCCTTAACCGTTGATTTCCCAGGATGGCAGAAAACGGAAAGCGGGCTTTCAACTTTCCATGACCAAATTCTCTGTATTTTTTATTCCTCATTTCCACTCCCTTCCAAGACATTGATATGTGTAGAAGATCTCTAAACTGTCAATATCATGGGCTAGTGGAAAGAAAAAATTAGAAAGTGGGATTTCAACTTTCCATGACCGAATTTTTTATATTTCCACTTTCCGACTTTCTTCTCCCTTCCAGGTGTTAGCCGGAATATTTCACCTCCTGCGGACATCAAGGTTTCTGCTGGTCTGAATGGTTTAGGTACAGAAAAAATAGATCACAGAGGCTGATAAATCTCACTAGATGCTGTAGATATCTGGAATACAAGGCTTTGATATTTCACTTGTGTACCTGCAAAAGAGTTCAAGATAAAATAGATCAAAGAAACCAGAATATGATCTACTAATCTATGCTAGTGACTAAGGAATCTAGCAATATATATCTATAATCAAACATCAACAATATATATGGGACAAAAGATCAACTTTCATTAGAAATATGAAGAAGTTTACAACCAATCCTTAGTGTTGACATGCATCTCCATGAAACCAGCTCTTCATCCCCAAAGGCTCCGACTCTAGCTCTCTATGTTCTCTCCAAAAGATCTTGGGCCAAGAATCAGTCCAACAGCTGTAAATTGTTGATAGAGATGGTTGAGATGGTTGAGAAATTAGTGGGTGAGGTGGCCTCTAGGATCCTAAGATGAGGGATATCGAGCTCAACCAACCCACAATAGTAGGGATAAGGGATATCTCGAGGCTTATCATCTAGAAGCCTTGAGAAGCTTCCCTTTTTCCCTTTTTACCTAGGATACTATGCTTCTCCTTCTATGACATAGCGGTTCTGGTAATAACCGCCTATGGACCAACGATGACAAGCAGTGGCACCGCTTGTGGACAACCGATGAAAATCGGTGCAAACAGGGGTACCGCTCCTGGACAAAGGGGCATGCGCAGTGCTAGGAATTTGTCTGACAGACTAATAAAAAAAGATTTAGTATTCACTCCAGAAGCTGGGATTCAGAGCAAGTAGGTATGTCAAAGGTCTTACCACATGATGGTGACAGGATTTTGGTATAACACCAGGCCATTGATCTTCGGCAGGAGATTTCCAGATTGTTGATCCTATGGATCGTGGAAAGTGGGATTCCGACTTTTTACGACCAAATTTGGTATCTTTCACTTTCCTCAAAATAGCGGAAATTGAAAGGAAGAAATACCAACTTTAATAACCAAATTGTGTCCCTTTCCGCTTTCATCTTTTTTATTCTGCCTTTTACTTCCCACCTTTTCCTGGATCATTGATTTATCTCGGATTCATACTTGAGCATTAGATCTCAGACTGCAGAAGTCAAAAATCAGGTTTACCATCTTTCACAGCCAAAATTTTCCTCTTTCTCTATTCTGCTCCCGATTTTTCCTTAGCAGAAATGCTTTGCAGCCTTTGATCTTCTTTGCTATGCATCCAAGTCATCCATTCCGGTCAGCTTTTAACCTCGATTGGATTTTTCATAACAAGCTCATTTCCAAGGTTTCTCCTAAGGGTTTGTTTCAATGTTTTATTTTCTTCCGACCAAGACCAAATCCTTCAAAACTGCATCAACACTCACTCAGGTTACATGACATGGGAAATTTTTGACCTTACCCACCATTTTCGATGTCTTATCCTTTTGCATAGGAATTAGATTGGGTGAATTTGTAAATAATATTCAAATTTTAGCACAAGTGCTAATAGCGGCTCAACTCAAGGATGCTATCCTCCCTATGAGGTAACAAAGAACCCCGTATACCAAGTTCCTGATCTATTGGGTTGGTCGCAAGATTTTCCCGAAATCCCCAACATGCTCTGGAAAAAAAAATTGCTACTGAAAACAAAATGAAAAATTGTTAAAAGGAATGCGTGCCATGTTGAGCTTATTCATACCTACCTACCCTACTTACTGAACAACAATGCCCAATCAATTAAATTCTAACTTCCAATGAATCCAATCAAGCAATTGATCTGATGATTGGGACTCTTCAGCATGCTTGATCCAAATCAGAAAGGAAGAACTGAATGGTAAAAGGGTATGATAGAAGACCTGATCTTTACTGCAATCACATAACCAACCATTCCCACCGCAAATATTCTCCACATATTCAGCTACATGATCATGACAACCTTAAAATTTTCCTATTATTTGTTCTCCATGACAGGGCTGCTCCCACTATAACTTCCCCAACATATTACCAAACTGATCTTCACAAGAACCATGCTAGGAATTCCCATGAAAAATTGTAAATGAGACATCAACTACTTCATTCAAAATTTCAGAATTTAAAACTTGATTCTTTCATGCATTTCACAAAGAATATCTTCAATAAAATCGAGTGAAATAAACTTATCTTGACACAAGAATTCTAAATTTGAAGAACATGAAGAAACATCCCATTAATAAACCTCATCTTCTTCTAGGTGGTTCAATTCTTTATTGCATACTACTGGTTCTTTCACAAGATGAGATCGATGGCATGATTGGTATTCCTTCTCATCCTCCATTTCTATAAATCCTATAGCTTCATCCATAATCTCAATTTCTTGTTTTCCCTTAGAGACCCTAAACCTTTGTTTCAGCAATTCAAATGAGGAAAAACACAATCGCAAACAGTCTTTTTCAGTACGCTCACTATCCACCTTGTCTTCAGAAATTTTATCATTACTGGAAATCAGATTTTCTCCATTAATTAACTCAAAGCTTGCAAAATATTCAGTTGGTCTTTTAGGGACAACATCCAAGTAGTCCTCCTCATACTCATCATATATAGGTGGACTAAGATTTTCTTTAAAACCATCTAGAACAGAATTTGCAACATGCTGACCACAATATTGATAAAACAAATTAGCATGACCCTCCTCCTGCATATCACTGAGATGATCATCTTCTTGCTCATAAGAAGAAGGATTGGAGATCCAAGTAGATGCTTGTCATTCATATCTTTCTATATGTTGGCATAGATTGAAATGTTGTTCATCCTCCTCATATTCCACAAGAAAAGAGGGATTTGTATGTTCATGTACATATTTTGGTGAAATTTGAGTTTGAAAAACACACAAAGGTCCTTCCTCAACCATTAAATCAGAATGTGATTCCTCTTCTCTTGCAATTTTGGTCTATAAATTGAAATAGGTTTTCTTTACTACATGTTTATTCCTCATAATGAGAACATCTCTATTTTTCATACCAATCTGCCTAAGCAGATTCACTACAGCAAGTTGATACATCCTCTGAAAATCCTCTTTTTCCCCAGTAGATAGCTCCTCGGCTTCATGCAAGGAATCATCATGTTCTTCTTTCATTAAAAAACCAAGAGGATGATTCAATGTCTAGTTGGTGGATGTCACCTTCATCTTGATTTCCATATTCCTTCTCCACATAGTTCCCCTAAAATGGGGGTCTGATAGGTTGATCGGGAGGGTTTCTATGATCTCTCTGCCTGTTTTGGAGGACCTACATCATCCTTACATTATGGTTTCTATTTTTCTGCTCTTGAACTTCCCTGGGAAGTTGTATGTTGTCCACAATGAGCCTTTCCATCAAATTATCCATGGTTTTCATCATCCTGTCCATTCTGGACTCTTGTGGATTAGAGGAAGAAGGTTGCTTGGGTTCTTTATCCTTTCTACTTTATCCTTCCTCTCTTCTCCATTATCCCTCTTCTTTCTTCTGGCACCAGTCATATTTACCTCTACCTCTATGGAATCAGTCATCATATTGGCCAAGGAGGTTGAGTTTCTTTCGCTCAGCAACAGGGTGAACTCACTATCAAAGGATTCAGCATATTGGAGCTGGTCGAAACCAGGGGGGTTTGAACTGGGAAGGGACAGCATTATAGGTCTTCATAAAACTATCAGAGAATTCTTGGATAGATTCACTCTCCTTCCTCCTCATGGAATGATATTGGGACAAATATAGCTTGGGATTTTTCTTGTCTGCCCATTTGTTCTTGAAGGCATCTTCAAATGCTTGATAGTTCAGAATTGAGTGGTCTGGAAGGTTTGTGAACCATCTTCTTGCCTCTCCAGCAAGACATTGGGAAAAAAATCTGATTTTATCATCATCATTGTCTATCTCCTCCAAGTTTGTCCAGTTTGAAAACCATTCCAAGTGTTCCTCAGCTGAATATCCCCTCTCGCCATTAAACTGTTTGATTCTTTGGCAATATACTTGGGGAAGGTCATGAAGAGTAGCAGGGAGGAGTAAAGGGGAAAACCTACCCATCCTTGGAGGTATGGTATGGTTTCCAAGAGGGATAGTAGGTGGTGTGATGGAAAAAATTAGTGTGTTGTGAGGAACTGCGGAGCTATGAGGGGTTGTGAAACTAGATGATGTAGGTTGTTTGAGCTTGGAAGTGGAGCTCAATGTAGTTATTTCAGTGGAAAATAGGGGGCACTCTAGGTTAGGAAAGTGTTGTAGATCCCTTCCTAAAGGCTCTGAGGTATGGGGTGACCAGGAAAAGCGGGATAATTCAAATGAAGAGGTGTCATAAACCACTTCAAAGAGGCTAGAATTAGATTTAGTCCTAGGGAAAGCTAGCCCAAACTCTTCATCATAATGCTCAAATATATCATTAACATAAATAGAACCTTCAGTAGGTAAGAAAAGAGTTTTGACTAACCTTTGCAGCTTATTGTCCCTTTGAATTAGACTCTTTGGATCAAAAACCTTTTGGAAATATTCAACATCAAGATTGCTCCTCATGTTGGTTCTTCTGGACGCTAGTATTTCCCAGTTGAGTTACCTTCCAAAAAGTTTTAGTGGAGATGCCAAAGCATGTACAACAAGAATGTGTCTATGACCGGCTTCTCAACCAAGTCATAGAACTAGAACAATGGCATTTCCCTGAGGAGATAATAGCAATTAGTCCTCAACAATGACGCCAAGATGTTATCACCCAAATATTTTTCCTATGGTTGTGGGAGGAAATCACCAGGGAAACAATTTCAAATCAATATTTAGACTGTATTCTAGCCTATACAGTTAAAGAGGGCTCTCTCTTTGTCATGGGGTCATTCACATATACATATATATTTAAACAAGCATTCAGAAGGCTAGATTTCTGAGGGGAAGGGTTGTTTGGATTTTCGAGAGTGTAAGACAAACAAAGAAACAACACCATTGGGAAATGGAGTCAAATCCTGAAACATTCAAGGGATTACAACATAATTACTATTGATAGCATTCATAATCTGAGGCAAATTAAGTGTTGATGTTCAACAAAATATCTTTGAGAGATGGCAAGGGGAAATGAGAAGAAGCCCAATGAAATAGGAGGCACCTATCTATGGATGAATCTCTTGAAGCCCCTTTAGCACAAGAAACAATAAAGGCTGATAACTAAAATGGAGCATATAATAGAGGATGAATTCCAATACATTTAGCATAAACACAAAAAGATGCATTATCTGACGCAAGGAGCGCTTAATAGAGAATGAATTCCTTGCATGCAACTAGAAACTCATTAGTAGAAACCACACAAACATGGAAATGAAGCATACATGGGAACATATACTAAACACTATGATGAATCTTAGACACTCATGAAATACTTTGCATTAATACTTCCAAGAAAGTTGTAGAGCTACAAAAACAAGCACATAGGCTTCAAATTATGAATGTTGAACCCCCTTCTTCCTCCATTGAGGTTACATTTATAGTGGCATGGGATCCTGAGACCAACCTTGAAACAGAGACAAATTCAGTTACAGCATGGGGATCAAAACTACAAAGACATAATCCTAACAAATTACGATCTGGTAGATTCACCATGTGTTGATGGAAATTCTCACCTCCCATGGACAGGAGTTGTTTCCCTAGATCTGAATGGTACATATCTAGAACAAATGAGTGATAACAAGGATAGGAACTTCCCCTAGAGTTTGTAGATATCTGGAATGAGTCTTTGATCTATTATATAGTGTGACATATCAACTTTCCATAGTCTTAGATCTCCACAGATGTACCTGCAATGAACACATGAAACAACAAACAAGATCAAAAGTACCATAAAATCATCTATAGTTCTATATTAGTGATGAAGGAATCCAATAATAAAATGAGTGATTGCATTAAAATGAAGAAGATATATTAAAATGATGGTTCTTTGCATTAAAATGAAGAAGATATATTACAACCATTTTCCTTAGTGTTGTGATGCCCATTCACATGCCATGTCTTGTCCTCAAAGCTCCAACTTGTCTCTTCTATGCTCACCCTAGATTTGTCTAGAACTTAGGTGCAGCAACATAACTTTTCTCTCCATTCCCATGGAGGATGAGCCATGTTTTATAGGCCTTGGGAGGATAGGGATGGTTGAGAAAATGTTAGATCAAGTGAAAGGGAGATACTACTAGGGGGTATGTCAAGTCTAGGTGGTCCACAAGAGTAGGGATGAGCATGCCAAAAAGTATTCCTTCGAGAAGCTTCATGATTCTTCTCTTTTCCCCTTAAAAACTCAAGCACCGCTCTTTTACTATGGAGACAGAGCGTTACCAAGGTGGAACCGCTTATTGATCAAAGGGTAAAGCTGGTGGCACTGCTTATTGTCAAGAGACCATAGGCATTGCTAAAGAGGGTAACGCTTATTGCATAAAAGGCAGAGGTGGTGGTGGACTCAGATATGAAAAATAAGAGTCTAGGCCAATGTCCAACTTCACATTTTGGGAATTGAAGGAAATTTTTGATGTTTTGGGCCTCAACACATGATGGTGAAAAGAATTATGTGTAACAGAATCCCCCCCAAACCATGATGCTAGACGAATATGATAGGAGAGAGCTTTGTAATAGCAATTTATCACTTCGAGGAAGGAAATTGCTTGATCAAAGATCATCATCAACTAGGATTCTGCAATACATTAGTACTTTTTACTCATATCCAAATGACTCGTCATCATGGCTGTAGACAAATACAAGGAAGATCCATGAGAGAGATGAATAGACATGGCTACTAGAATACAACGTAGATCTATGCGAATAAGACTCAAACTTGGACATACTATACTAGACATACAATGAAGATCTATGTCAAATGGATGCACATTTGAGCATAGCCATGACCATAAAAATGTGGATCCATGCTAAGACTCATACAAAATACTCCATTGCAACCTAGGGAAAGCAATCAGTGCTTAACAGGTCCCCAGGGTCTTCAAGTCTTCTTCCACAAAGTACGATTCTATCCATGTGATTACAATGTTTTGATGTGGAACAAAGTAGAAAACACTTGATTACCGGTCAATGATGAGAACCATTAACAAGTGCAAGGGAAATCACCATTAATGTAAATGATTCCCAAGGTACCATAGTACAATCTCCTAAGTGTGAATAGATGATCTAACATCGAACAATAAGTTGAATCTTTCAATCAAAGGTCAATGATGTGAACCTATGCTGAGAGCAAGAGAATATGTCATTGATGCATATAGATCTCAAGGTACTAATTTGTTTCTAAGACTAATTCCTGGATGATGAGCTAAATTCAATAGGAATAGTCTCGTCGAAGGAGGGCCATGATGGATCCCACATCAACGACACGCAACTTGCAACAAAGTTCTAGAATTTTGAGTATGATGTAACCATAGGAATGAATCAAAAGGTACTGACACAAAGGTTGTTTTGACTGTAGAGGTAAACTCTCAATATGAATTTCCTTTGAACATTGGGTGACACAATTGAAGAATTGGCATCATTGACTTGACTAGGAGGATACCGAGACATAATGCGATGGTAAATGATGAATTCTTTGAAAGACTCAAAGGAGTGACATGACGCATGGAAGTGTATAGACTTGGAAGAAAACTAAAAACCCAATTGACTGAATGAAATATAGACAAGTTCCATGTTCAAAGATGACTACTAACTGCCATTATTTTCAAAATGAGATAGTTCCCTTCCCTTAATTTCCCCATCATGATTGATGAGTGCCTATTTTCATTTTTACGAGATAAAAGAGGGTAACAAAAACTTGTTGTAGCTTATCCTAAGATAAGTCCATTCTCATATGTTTCACGAACCTGAGAAAGGAGGGGTTTGTTCCCAAAAGAGGGTCTCTCGGTGTTTAGTTTAATGAGTCCACTGAAAGTTAACTCGGTATCGTTCATGTTTAGACAATCTGAACGAAAACGAAAGAAGACTCCAAAGGGTCCTTTTTCGTATGATTTAGTCCCTAAAGCCCGAAAAAGTATAAAATAATTCCCAAGAGAAATCTTCTAGTCATGATGGGCTGGAGTATTCCTTTTTTGTAACTAGTCAATCCAAACAGAAAAAGGGGTAAACTACCGTCGAAAAGACGACTCTTCAAGTACTTTTACGAGTGTGAAGAAGACTAATTCACTCGACAATCTTTTCACATTTAAGGAGTCCAAAAAGAGCTTAAAGAAGACTTCATTAGGGTTTCTTTTCACGACGAGTAGGTTTAACGAGCCTGAAAAGAAGTGAAATTTAACTCGAAACTTTGGTGCTGGGTTTAAAGAGCACGACCAAAATGTCGAAATTAGCATTGAATGAAATTTTACATTTTAGGGAAGTATGAAAAAGTCAAAAACAAACTCACTCATAAAAAACTTGTAACTCTCATCCCTGCAAAAACTTTTAAAAAGGGTATTAGATCTCCAAAACATTTAGAAAAGTAGTTTTAAATGACTATGTAAAAGGGAAATTTTCAATGAAATAATTAAAAAGATTAAAATAATGCAATAGAACCCTAAAACATTTCATATAAAATACAATGAGATAGTAAAAAACATATCATTTTACTATTTACCAAGTTGGAGAGTTATTTGGAGAAAATTGTGTGCAGACTTCAGACAAAGATTTTAGAGCCATCAACCGTCATTTTCTTTATCCGTCTGTTCTAGGTAGGAGCTAAAACCATCCTTAACATTTTCATGGTCACATTTTCCTTTTCCAAGAACATTTTGTGGGTTTTTGAGGTTTTTACCCTAGGTTAAAAATCACACTCAGGGTAATGCTCTTTCCCTTTACGAGAAAGGCAGTGCCTGAGCATAACCACAGTTTTCATGACTAAACAGGCGGTTCCACTGCTCTATCTCAAGGATTCAAAAGTGGTGCTATAGAGTGCTCCCAAAAGATCAACAAACCAACCAAAATAATGTTATTAAAATATTTTGAAAGGTTTATAATGTGTTCTAATACTTCAGTTCTGATTTGGAGGGTAAATAAGAGAAGTGTTGGAGGGTTGAAAATATTGCAGAGCTTGATCGACAGCCATAAATGATTCTACTCAATGAACATGTGCGGAGGAATAATATTTTCCGATTTGCAGAATATGTTAAAAGGAGAAAAGTTCAGACAACTAAGATGAAGGCAAAAGTAGATCTACGGTCACAGTAAACTCTACAATCTGAACTAGTGCGGGCGATGTCAAGATCTAAATTCATGAAAATTCATAGAGGCCGTAAAGATCCATGATCTAGAATAAGGGGTCAGAGGATCAATGGGTGAGGAGCATTACACGTTTGGAAGTTTCACAGGAGATCCAATAAGAACTTATCAGTGGAGTGTTAAGGTTCTCATGGTTGGACGGTCCCGATGAAAAAGGATCAATGGCTGAGATCGATCTCCCCTGATCAAGTTGTACATGTTGATGTTGTAGGAATTGATATGAAGATTTGTTTCTCGATGGCTTTGGTTTAAAGGCACGTGGAAGACAGATGTGAAGGGTGTCCGGATCGAATTGTTGAGAAAATACCAGGGCCGTAGGGGTCACGATTAAGATCGATCTGATAGTAGAGGGGACACTCTCATGCATGATCTTCTCTCTAGATAGATTAATCGATCTCTCTGATGCCATTTGTAGCATGCATATAAGAGAAATCATCCACATGGCAGTGCCATACAACCCAAAGACATATATCTGTCATGTGATTGGTGTGTGGAGTCAGGAAAGTATCATGGGAATTTATAAGGTGGAATAGGGAATATTCTCTCCACATGAAGCAGGGTAAGCGTGGCAAGGAGAATCATTTTGTTTCTTATGTCACAGGGGAAAAAAAGTGTGAGAATGTTGAGTCCTCCACCTTGAAGTGTATGGTCAACCATACAGGGTGACGCCTGAAAATAATTTCCACAGCAAATAGCGAAATGTTGCAGTAGATAAGGTGACATGAATAGATCTCCAGCAGGTAAGGGATCACTTAGCTCATGCCCTCACACATGTCTCCTCCAAGCTACTCAAAGACAAAATGTGCGAGAATGCTGACTGGTCATCCCAAAGACCAGTATCTCAGTCCTATATAACACCACCTTTCAAAGCCATTGAAATGCTTAGCATGAGCTAGTATAGAGGCAAAGACCGAAGTGCCATTCCGTTGCAAGTCCCTATAATTCTGAGTAGTTGGTGATGGCAATTTGGTTTGAGAAGCTTCTCTGCCTGAGTTTGTTGATGCTTGGTGAGTTTGTTTCCATGCTCATCTATTACCTTGGTTTTTCATACCAAATATAGGACCATCCATTGAGGCATAGACATGAAGTACTTTGGTAGATACACGTGTCTTCTGATAGCCACACCCCTAGTTGTGCATTTCCTAGATACTCACGTCCTGTGAGTCTTTTTCCAATACCTCCTAATACCATCCCTTCCTCCAAATCTCATGCACATGAGGAAATTTGTTGACAATGCTCTATGGGAGCAATTGTTTGGGCTAGAGCATCAGGGGTCCAATGCCTGCACCACCCTCTTTGTGAATTCCACTTACCAAAGGTGGTGGGGAGGGTGGAGGCACTCCACCGTATTTCCTGAAGGAGATCCCTCCTCCTGGAAGGTGAGGAGTACAAGAATGATAAGCCACTACAGAGGCTTTTATTTTCTAGAAGCAATGTGGCCCTTCTTCCAGGTCCCTCATCTAACAAGGTTACCCAAAGAGGGGAGGGCAGCAAAGAAGGCTAAGCAAGGATGGGACACAAACTACCTTGCCATTTTGCGTCCATGCAGAAGGGTACCTTTGAGCATGGAGGTGACACAAAGGGAGAGGTAGAAAATTAGGTTGCTGAATCGACAAGTCGGCCAGAGGTTTCGAACCAAATCAGTGGTGACCAACCTAAAAAGAAACCTGAATATATCATTCTCAAGATCAACAGCCTTAGCAACAGAAACACCGTGCTTCCACCCAAACCAATAATGCGCACTAACTCCATAATATCTATTTGAAATATATGTAAAACGTGGCATAAGTTCCACACTCTAGTTGTTAGTTTTGATGGTGACTATAAGCAGTCCAGGCCCAATTCTTAGGACTAGCCTCGGGGATCTAAGATAGTATAAATAGGCTCTCCTCAGTGGGGAGAAAGGGTTGGTAATTTTCAATAGCAGAGGATCTCCATTGTAATATGCTTCAGTTTCCCATAGTTGAATAAAAATTGTAGAGTTGGAATGATAAACTTTCATTTCAAAGATTCATGTGCCATCTCTTTCTTCAATAAGTGACTTTATTTACATGATTTTTTTTCTTGATTTCATTTCATTTTGTATTTTATTTCATGTTTGGGCATTAGTGTATATGGACCAGAATTCATCTCGCATGCTCTAGGTCCATTGTCCAAGCATTTTTTAACACTTTCTTCTAAAGTCTTGCAGAATTCACCCTAGCTAGGTGCTGTATTTCATGGGATGTCTCCCTCTATCCTCTAATCAACCTCCTAATACCTCCAGATTGAAGAAACTATGTCTATCTTGCCTCTTTCCACAAACCTTCAGATTTCTTACCTCCTGCAACTTGTTTCAAACCGGATTATTGAATCCATGGCCCAATGGTCTCCTCCACTGATTGTCCCACCAAAATTTACAAACTAAACTAGTCCTATTTAGAAATATGACCTTCTAGCTGCTTTTGATTGAATATTTTGAGTGTGAAAACTTGTAGATAGCGAGAGATCCCTCTCTAATTGTATTGGGTCAGAAATACAATCTAATGCGGTTTTGTTGTTACGTTAGGATTTTCCTTTCACAACCTGGGTACGTTTTGAGTGCTGACAAACTGGCGCTATTGTCGGGGAACAAAGGTTCAAATATTCCCTAGGTATGAACGACATAGTTTCATATTTGATTGTTGATGGTGAACAGTAGTCAGACCATCAAGAAGGTTGTACATATTTCACCTGGCTACTCCATTCTTAGAGAATCTATCTTTCAGTGGCTCCATTGGTGATATGATCCAGAGATCAAGATTTCAAAGAAAACTGGCAGGCCCTACTAAGGAAATGAGCTCATTAAAAAATTATAGAAATGCATGATCAAAGGATAAGGTACCCAAGTTATAGTTTCCTCCTAGATTCCTTGTTCTTCTATGTGAATTTTTTACTATCTATTCCTAATCTTGTCAAAACAGTTTTTCATTATGCATTACACTGACAACAGAACTATCAATTTACTCTTGTGTATCCTTATTTATGAACTGAAATTTTTCCATCACCTTGTACGTTTTATTTTGACCGAGATCTTTCATTCGAACCAGATGACCTTAAAGGCCACCTTTGTGAGCCTCATGAAACCATAGCTAACAATACTTCAATGCCACATAACTTTGTTTCTTTAGATATCCCAAACTAATGCCGACCATGTTAGTTTTTCAACATTTAAGCTAGCATTATGACAAGATCTTTTCACTGAGAGAATAACAAGCACAACAATCACATAAGCACATCACAAGAGACAAGAGACACAAAGATTTTAGGAGGGGAAACCATAAATGGAGAAAACCCCTCAACTTCCTCTAAGATAGTATCACCACAAGATGTGAACCCAAAACAGTAAGATGACCTCCCTTCACAACAGCAGCCTTCTGTCTTCTGTCAAGCCCAAGAATTTCCTTCTCCAAAAGTGCGCCACACTTGAGAGAGCAAGAGAGTTAAGTCACAAGTGATAAATAGAGAGACTCTCACTCTCTATTTATATTCTTCCGTTGACTTGAAGTGCACTCAACCATGTAGGCTTAACTTATAATTAATTACTTGAGCCTACACCTTAATTAGTGTATAATAACCCAAGTGCCCCTAAACTGTGGGGACTTACCTAATGACTTGATATGACTTGTTTACATTATTAATCCTCCTGATCGGAACATCCGGGCATGACCACATGACTCAAATACATAATAGAAACATCCCGGAATAAACATCGGGTTACAATACATAAGATACATAGAAGAATACATTCCGAAGTTACATATACATCAACACTCCCTCTTAACTAGGAAGGTATTCTTTCGACACAATTTTCAGCACTGGTCTTCTTCTCTGTATCACTGGATCATGTTCATCTTCAAGTCATCTCTGTCATCAAGTCTTCTTTGTCTTCAAGTCATCTTCATCTTCAAGTCATCTTCATCTTCAAGTTATTTGGATCTGGATCATCTCTCGATCTGGATCATCAAAAAATGGCATCACTGGATCTAGATCATCGCTCAATTTGGAACAACATCACTGGACTGGATCTGGATCATCTCTCTGGACAGGATCTGGATCATCTCTCGATCTGGATCATCACTGCTGTATTTGGATCATCACTCGATCTGGATCTCTCGGAGTCATCATAACTGGATCTAGATCATAGCTCGATCTGGATCTCCTCTTGTCATCATCATGTGTGTACTATCTCGTCATAGGAAGTTCTACAGAGCCAGCCCTTTTTCATGCTGGATGTAGGCCCACCACCTGTAGGTCTTCATCATCACCGGCCATACTGTGGAATCCTCAGGACTTATTACGTGCGTCACAAAACCTCAAAAGAGCATCCCAGGATGTTACGAGCACACAGCTCTACCTATAGGATCTCCCAGGGCTCCGAATTACATGTGACCTCACCAGAAAACCTCGCAAGAGCATCCCAGGCTGTTACGAGCACACAGCTCTACCTATAGGATCTCCCAGGGCTCCGAATTACATGTGGTCATGGAAAGACCTCGCAAGAGCATCCCAGGACTGATTACGGGCACACAGCCCAACCTAACGAATCTCCCAGGGAACCGAATTATATGCCATAGGACAAAACCTCGAAGGAGCATCTGCCAGATATCCCAGGGAACCGAATTACATGCCATAGGCAAAACCTCGAAAGACTATCTGCAGATCTCCCAGGGCTCCGAATTACATGTCCTCCCAGAGCAAAACCTCGAAAGAGCATTTGCCAGATGTCCCAGGGCACCAAATTACATGCCATAGGCAAAACCTCGAAAGACCATCTGCAAATCTCCCAGGGCTCCGAATTACATTCTCATCTGCACAACCTGACTGAGTGTTCCTGGTAACTGACCAGGTGCCTCCATTCCTAGAATGGCAGTTGCCCTTACATCTATCCTACTTGACAGAATGGCCAGCACTTATATCTGACATGGAAGGAACTAAATCCTTTAGCCATGAACAGAATGGCTCTACCCTTACATCTGACCTGCTCGTCAGAATGGCACAATCCCATCCAATGATGGAAGACTCTCAACTCCAACGAGGAGAGATTTATGCACTTACATCTGCCATGGAAGGAATTAAATCCTTTATCCATGCACAGAATGGCTCTGCCCTTACATCTGACCTACTCGTCAGAATGGCACAATCCCATCTAATGATGGAAGACTCTCAACTCCAACAAGGAGATATTTCTGCACTTACATCTGCCATGGAAGGAACTAAATCCTTTAGCCATGAACAGAATGGCACAGCCCTTACATCTGACCTACTCGTCAGAATGGCTCTGGGACTCATCACTGTCTCTGGGAGGAAGCCTCGATCTGGAGAACACCAAGTCTCTCTCTGAAGTACTCAAACTTCATCCTAGCCAATGGCTTCGTCAATACATCAGCTATCTGTTCCTCCGTCGCAACATACAGGAGCATCACTGCTCCTCTCTGCACCATATCCCTGATATAGTGATACTTGATCTCGATATAATTCGACTTGTCATGGAACACTGGATTCTCTGACAACTTCACGCAACTCTGGTTTTCACAATGTATACAAGTAGCATCCAACTGGAGATCAAATATATCAGACAGTAGCTTTCATAGCCATACTACCTCACAACTAGCTGAACAAGCTGCGACATACTCTGCTTCAGCTGTACTCAGTGCCACATAGGATTGCTTCCTGCTAAACCAAGAGATCACACCTGATCCCATACTGAAGCAACATCCTGAAGTACTCTTCCTGTCGATGGCACTTCCTGCCCAATCTGAATCAACATAACCCTCCAAGTTAATCTTCTGATTCGCATCATACTTGAGCCCATAATCAATTGTACCCTTCAGGTACCTCAGAATATGCTTTGCAGCAATCAAGTGAACACTTCTTGGATCTGTCAAGTACTGGCTCAAGGTGTTCACAGCAAAGCAAATATCTGGTCTCGTGTTCCTCAGGTACATCAATGACCCAATCATCTGACGATACATCGTAGCATCAACTGTCTCTGAAGAAGCATCACTCAATAGCTTCAGGTTCGATTCCATAGGTGTAGCCATGGCTTTGCAGTCCATCATCCCAAACCTCTTCAAGATCTCTACTGCATACTTCCCTTGTCCAAGGAAGATTCCATTTGTACTCTACCACACCTCCATGCCTAGAGCAATAGTGCATCGACACATAACAGGAACATCACTGGTCTTTTGCCTTCAACCTTGAAGCAAAGGTTGGAATCCACTTTACTCTCAGTAAAGCCTAGAATCATCAGTAATCTACCCATCCCGTCATACCATGTCGAACCTCAAGATATTCTACAATCACTCCCTCTGAAGCAGAGCATCATACTCCCTCTGTCTTCCGTACTCTATGCACTGAAACATTCTGTACTGGAGTGACAAGTAGTATCCATCTAGGATCACTGGATACTAAGATCCTCTATCTTGAACTTCTTCAAAAGTTCATCTTGCACCCATCTGTGAGCTTGTCATCCTCTATCAACCTTGTAGCAAAGGTTAAGATATTCTTCAAGCTCATCATGTATGTGTTATCCCATGATGGAACTATGAACTTTTCTTCAGGTCTCGATATTGCCCTCTGACATCATTCTTCTAGAACTGGTCTTCCCTTTCTTCTTGGTGGTTGGAAGGTTCTACATCAATGATGTCACTGCACTTGTCATATTATTCTTCATTTTGAAATGTCGTCACTTGTTCTTCGGAAAAAGTCTTCATTCTTCTTTGCTTGTAGGTGATTATGTATGCGGTCTTTCCTACAAGTCAAATGCAATTGTATGGTTAGAAACATTTCATAAGGAATATTTATACTGGCAAACACTTATGCATAAATATATGATCATGCAACTACTTTAGCCAATACAACATTCATCCATATCTCATTGAAACTTTCTAGATGCCTTCCATCTCTACCAGGACAACATTGAGATTGTGCACTAATCCAATATGTCAGCAAAGAGGTTTCATTCTAGATAAGTAGCAATGGAGAATTTGTATAGCCCCATGAGCTACTTACCCATCACATGCATATTAGTAGTATTCTGTCATTAATGCAAACATCCTATCATGCATAATACAATAACTAAATATAAAAAATGCATAACAAAATAATATAATGAAATGACAATTGAATACTTATCTTTATTTGTTTCGATGGTAGACTCCTTCTTGAGCCTTCAGCTTCATCATCTTCTTCATTCATAATAGCATTGTTTCTAATCCAAATGCTGAGGTGGATAAGAAGTTCTTCAAGAGTTGAGTTCTTCATATTCCTCATTGCTTGAGGGATCTTCTTTGGATGGAAAGAGCTTGATCTTCAGTTGCTCCCATCTTCTCTTCTCTTCTTATGATTCGAGCTTCTTCTTCTTCACGGAGTCTTCTGAAAGTAATCACTTCCTTCTGGAACACATTCCTTGAATGAATGAATTCTATGATCCTGGGAGGCCATTCAAGGTGGCCATCACCACTTCTGCATTCTTCACCGCTTCTTTTACCGCTTCAAGTTGCTTGAAATTCTGGAAGACCTTCAACAGATTTGCTTGCAATAGGTAGTGCTCTGTAATGCACATGTGCAAGCCTTCTATGCCAAAGCTCATTTGGCTCTACTGTGTCATGGATCAAGGCTTGTTCTTGGATGTCCCTTCAATTTGTACAAGCCTCCTTCTTGTTCTTCAATCACTACCACATCATCGATAGTATTTCCTTTTGGCCATATGATGACTTGACCATCTATGAATGCAGCCCGCATTCCTTTTTCATCAATGCTGAAATGGAGAGAAGGTTCTTCTTCAATCCTTGTGAGGTGATTCATGTTTTGACAGTCTTACAAAGGATTCCTTGAATCCCATCATATGCTTGTAAGCCCCACTGTCTATAAGCCAATCATCACTTCCATGAGTAATGTTACCTATGAGAGCTGATATTAGAACATATTCATCCTTGCTTGAAGAATCTTCACTTTCATATCTGGATCTCTTTCTGGATGGTTCATCATCCTCTGCAGCATGAGCATGATGTCTTCTTTGGCCTCGTCTCCCTCTGAAACTGGAACCTCCATACGCATGTAGGTGTCCAATCCATTTTCTTCAAAGAGATCATATACTTCTAGGCTTGGAAGTTGTCAAATTCCGCAAGCTTTTCACTAAGCTGATGTAAAATATCATATTGAAATGAGAACCTCAAATGGAAATAGCAATGGACTGAGATCTTACCGATTTGAGGTGTCCTTCCTTGTCCCGGAGTTCGCTGATCTAGGGTTTGTTGCAGAAACCCTAATTTTAAAAACTTGGAATCTTTCAGATCTGATTTGATAAATATATATATCTCTTCAAATGGAGCTGTCCAATGTACTTCTTTTCTGAAAACAGTGGAGGGAAGCTCCCGGAACAGGAAGCCCTAATTTTCTGATTTCTTCTGCAGAAATGTCTATTACTGTTTCTGTGATATCTCCGAAATTAATGATCCTCTATGTCTGAAATTTATCACTGAGGTAACTTCGCATGTCCCTGATGCAAAACCATAGGTTTCATCAGAATTTGTTTCACCATTTTGGATTTATGATCCTTTTCCCAAGGTGACCTGTTACAGGACTATTCAGAACAGCGAAGTTGTACGGCATGCCACGTGTCACTGGTTCATCTTCTGAGTCTGACCTCCGGACCACAGAAATTAAAGTCCGTGAAATTTCTGGAACATCTTTAGGAATTCCATTTGGACCTCTGTATCCCAAGATATTTCAGATCTCCCCAGGTGTCCTGTTTATGGATGATTTCTGGAAGAGGATGGAACCCTAACTTGGAGAGATCATATCTCCCAGAATATAGTGAATCAGAGACTGATATTTGGACATAGTGTTCATCATAATTTTATCTTCGGCCCCTGCAATTTTCAGCTTCTGAGACTTCACCAATCTCGAAATATAGCGACTGTACAAAAACTTAGCATTTTTAGTATTTAGGGTTTCTCCTAGCGTAGGGTCAAACTAGGGTTTGACTTTCCCGGAGTTTCACCCAACCAAATTTCTTGATCCAGGTCTCTAAATTTAGGTTTTTATGAGGAGAACAATCCTATCCTTGTCTCACTCAAAAATTAATCTTCTGTAGAAAGCCCTAATTTCCACATCGAAACTGAAAATGCTTGAAATTGAATTCCGCATCGACAGAAAGATGCACCCTTCAATGAAGAGTCATCCTAGCATACTTTTGCTGAAAATATGTGGAGGAAGATCCAAAAAATAGGAAGCCCTAGTTCCTGTAGCTGCACAATGTCTTCTTCTCAGGTTAGCTCTGATACCATGTTAGTTTTTCAACATTTAAGCTAGCATTATGACAAGATCTTTTCACTGAGAGAATAACAAGCACAGCAATCACATAAGCACATCACAAGAGACAAGAGACACAAAGATTTTAGGAGGGGAAACCATAAATGGAGAAAACCCCTCAACTTCCTCTAAGATAGTATCACCACAAGATGTGAACCCAAAACAGTAAGATGACCTCCCTTCACAACAGCAGCCTTCTGTCTTCTGTCAAGCCCAAGAATTTCCTTCTCCAAAAGTGCGCCACACTTGAGAGAGCAAGAGAGTTAAGTCACAAGTTATAAATAGAGAGACTCTCACTCTCTATTTATATTCTTCCGTTGACTTGAAGTGCACTCAACCATGTAGGCTTAACTTATAATTAATTACTTGAGCCTACACCTTAATTAGTGTATAATAACCCAAGTGCCCCTAAACTGTGGGGACTTACCTAATGACTTGATATGACTTGTTTACATTATTAATCCTCCCGATCAGAACATCGGGGCATGACCACATGACTCAAATACATAATAGAAACATCCCGGAATAAACATCGGGTTACAATACATAAGATACATAGAAGAATACATTCCGAAGTTACATATACATCAACAGACCAGTGCACTTACCTCATATTCTTCATAATTTCCCTACAAATCATTACAAGTACCTTCCTAATTTTGATGGAGAATCCAAGAACCTTACAGCTGAAAAACATGTACTACAAGTCTTTGAGCACTTCCTTGACCTTTTTGAAATAGAACATGTTGATGTCTGCATGAGGGATTTTTCCCAGTCTTTACAAGGAGATGCTAAGGAATGGTTTAAACACTTGCAACCTGGATCCATCAGTACATGGGAGGAACTTTCTGACGTCTTTTTAGAATTTTGGGATGAGAGAAGGCCATGGGACCAAATACTTTCAGAATTATATTCCTTGAAGAAATAGAAGAATGAAACCATGTCTAGTTTCAACAGGATATTTCCAAACTTTTACTATCACATGCCAAACGGGGTCCAACCCCTTGAAAATGATGGTAAGCTTCAATACGCAGCTGCCTTTGCTCCTAATATGTCATTGCTCCTTTTGGAGAGAAAGTCAATCACACTGCAACACATGTTTATATATTGTTTGGAGGTTGAAGATAACCTCAGGATGTCTAAAATATTTTCAGACCAAGATAGGGGTGATAAAATGGAAAATAAATTAGACTTGGTCGAGCAACATAAACAAAGAGAAACATTCTATGTACATCTCAAGCCCTCTCTTAGTAAGCAGAAAAATGATCATCCCAATGATATAAAAAGGGATGACTCTGCTAATATGTTTTATGAAAGGTGCAATCAGCCTATTGAAAATTTTGTTAGTGGTGATTTCAAAAGGGATTTTGGAATTCCCATATATGATGAATATGAAGATGAATGCATGGATGTTGTAGCTGCGAAACCAGATACGAAATCAATATC
Organism: Pseudotsuga menziesii; assembly: GCA_001517045.1. NCBI lineage: Eukaryota > Viridiplantae > Streptophyta > Pinopsida > Pinales > Pinaceae > Pseudotsuga > Pseudotsuga menziesii. The sequence continues at coordinate 31,015 of LPNX010911768.1, read as the reverse complement.
TATCAATAAAGAGAAATTGACTGCGATCCACGGTCAGAAGGATGAATAAATAGAGGACAATGAGAATGATGAAGGTGACAATTTACCTTTGTGTTACTCTTCATTTGAGCTGATAAGATAGAGACTCAAGGCCTCCAAGCAGAAACAGAAAGTTAAGGATATGGTACATTTCATGAATTTGTTTGAAATAGAAGATGATGAGGATGAACAATCGTCCTGTCAATCTCAGCTAATGGATAAATCAGTGGTTTACAAGGAGGCATTGGATCCCAAATATAGGGGTGAGGGTTTCCAAATTAATTCTTCTCTTAATCTTTCACATTCATAAATTTCATCTCATAATTAAGGATTGTGTTTGTTTGGAAGTGTTAGACAGAATAATGATATTTCTGTTGAAGCATATAAGAAAGGTGGAGTTTTAAGTTCAGAAATTTTGAATGAAATTGTAGATATTTCATTTGAAAGTAGTTTTGAGAGTTCCTTTCAGAGTTATTTTGAAGATCAGTGTGACAGTATGCTAGAGGAGTTACATTTTGGACAGCTCTCCTATGGTAGGCAAAAGATGGAGTATGTTGAGGGCTATCATGTTTTCTATGATCCGGTCGAAGAATACATAGAGAGGCTGGGTAATGGTAATGACTGGTTATATCTCTACTGTACAGATCAATTCCGTTTTTATGAACTTCTTCCATTAAGGCTGTCATCTCTATTTTTTATCAATCCTGAAGGAGAAACAAGATTATTGGATAAACTGCTTGATTGGCTTCATTGGAAGTTAGAGTTTACTTGATTGGGTATTTGTGCTTTGTTAAATAGGGTAGGTAGGTATGAATAAGCTCAAGACATGACGAGCATTTCCTTCATTAATTTTTTAGTTATATTTTAGGTATGTAGTTACAGTCATTTTCAGTTTTCAGAATACGGCCAAGTGATATTTTATAGGTAGACAGGAACTTGCTTATAGAGTGGTTCAAGTTTATGTTTCAGTTCAAAGTAGATTGAGGGTTCCAGATAAATACTAAAAGCTACCCAATGGAGCTGGGACCTGGTCTATGGGGTTCTTTGCTACCTCGGTGGGAGGATAAAATCCCTAATGGAGCCAGTTGTTAGCACTATGTTTAAAATTTTGAATTATAGACTTGGAAGGTTTGAAATGTGATCTTATTTGTGGAATTTAACGGGAGTTCCTTTCAATTTATATGGTTAGCAAGTTTCACCATCAGTAGTTGTCGGATAGGGAGTGGATCCCGATCTATGGAGATAGATCATGATATGGATTGGAACATGCAATGGTGGGATAGGCATAAAATGTGTCGAGTTTCAATGGACTAGATGCAAAGTGTTGTAGATCGATGATAGAAAGACATTCCGCCAGTGGGAGATATGAGGTATGGTTCGGTCTTTAGATTTGCAAAGGAAGGTAAAGAAGAAAAGTGTTGGAGGGTTGAGAATAACATAGAGACAAATCGATAGCCATAAATGATTTCATTCGATGAACATGTGCAAAGGAAGAATCTTTTCCAAAATGTGAAATATGTTAAAACGAGAAAAGGTCGGATGGCTGAGATGAAGGCGGAAGTAGATCTATGGTCATAGTCAATTCCATGATCTGAACTAGCATGGGCGATGTCAAGATATCAATTCATGAAAATTCTTAGAGGCCACGACGATCTGCAATCCAATAAGAAGTAATCAGTGGAGCATTAAGGTTCTCATGGTTGGACGGTCCCAATGAAAAAGGATCAATGACTGAGATTGATATCCCCTAATCAAGTTGTACACGTTGATGTTGTAGGAATTGATATGAAGAGTTGTTTATCGATGGCTTGGGTTTAAAGGCACATGGAAAACGGATGTGAAGGGTGTCTAGATCAAATGATTGAGAAAATATCAGGGCCATAGGGGTCATGATTAAGATCGATATGACGATAGAGGGGACACTCTCATGCATGGTATTCTCCCCATATAGATTAATTGATATTCCTAATGCTATTTGTAGCATGTGTACAAGAGAAATCATCCCCATGGAGTCACAAAAGTATAATGGGAATCTATGAGGTGGAACAACGAATCCTCTCTCCACACAAAGCAGGGTAAGTGGGGCAAGGAGAATCATTTTTTTTCTTGCATCACAGGGGAGAAAAAGTGTGAGAACATCCAGTCCATATGCCTTGAAGCGTATGGTCAACCATACAAGGTGATGCCCAAAAATATTTTCTGCAGCAAATAGTGAAATGCTGTAGCAGATAAGATACCATGACTAGATCTCCAGCAGGTAAGGGATCACTCATCTCATGCCCTCACACATGTCACCATCAAGCTACTCGAAAAAAAAATGTGCAAGAATGTTAACTAGTCCTCCTAGAGCCTAGTATCCCAGTCCTATATAAAACCACCTTTCAGAGCCACTAAAATGCATAGCATGAGCTAGTATAGAGGAAAATCCCGAAGTGCCATTCTGTTGAAAGTCCTTAGAATTTCGAGAAGTTGGAGATGGAAATCTAGTTTGAGAAGTTTGTCTCCTTGGGTATGTTGATGGTTGGTGAGCTCATTTCCACACTCATTTGTTACCTTGGTTTTTCGTACTAGGGATAGCACCAGCCATCGAGGCACAGACATGAAGTAATTCGCGAGATACACCCATCTTCTGATAGCCACACCCCCATGCACATTGCCTAGATACTCACGTCCTATGAGTGTTTTTCCAAGATCCCCTGATACCATTGTTGCCTCCAAATCTCCTGCACATGAGGAAAGACACTGACAGCACTCTGTGGGAGCAATTGTTCAGGCTAGAGCATTAGGGGTCCAATTCATGCGCCGCCCTCTTTGTGAAGTCCACTTACCAAAGGTGGTTGGGAGGGTGGAGGCACACTCCATCTTATTTCCTATAGGAAAAACAAAGCAACCTGAAGATATCGTTCTCAAGATCAACAGGCTCAGTAACAAAAATACCATGCTACCACCCAAACCGAGCATGCACACTAACTCCATAATTTCTATTCAAAATATATGTAAATCATTGCATAAGTTCCACACTCTAGTTGTTAGTTTTCATGGTGACTGTAAATAGTCTAGGTCTAATTCCAAGGGATCTAATATAGTATAAATAGGCTCTCCTCAGAGGGGAGAAAGGGTCAGGAATTTTCAAGAGTAGGGGCTCTCCATTGTAATATGCTTCAGTTTCCCAGAGTTGAATAAAACTTGCAGAGGTGGAATGATAAACTTTCATGGAAGATATTCCTGTGCCATCTCTTTCTTCAATAAGTGACTTTCTTTAAATGATTGTTTTTCCTATTTTCATTTTAGTTTGTATTTTCTTTCATGTTTGGGAATTAGTGTATATGGGCCATAATTCATCTCGCATGCTCTAGGTCCATTTCTCAAGAATTTTTAAACACTTTCTTCTAAGGTCTTACAGAATTCAGCCTACTTAGGTGCTCTATTTGATAAACTGTCTCCCTCTGTCCTCTAATCAACTTGCTAATACCTCCAAATTGAAGAAACGATGTCTATCTTACCTCTTTCCACAAACCTTCAGATTTCTTACCTCCTACAACTTGTTTTAGACCACATTACTGACTCCATGGCCCAATGGTCTCCTCCACTGATTGTCCCACCAAACTTTACAAAACAAACTAGTCCTATTCAAAAATCTGACCTTCTGACTACTTTTGATTGAATATTTTGAGTGTGAAAACTTGTATATAGCGAGAGAACCCTCTCTAATTGTATTGGGTCAGAAATATAGTCTAAAGAGGTTTTGATGTTACCTATGGATTTTCCTTTCACAACCAGGGTACGTTCTGAGTGCTAACATGGCCTTTTAAAGTTTTTCCATGTTCCAAACATGAGGTCTCATGTGAGACTACTAGAATATATACTGAGAATGTAGAACCTAGAATAGAAATACTTCGTGGTAGGGGCCCACATTCTTACAATGGAAGTAGAGGAAATATACTTCCTTATAGGTTTATCTCGGCGAGGAGAGCATATCTCATTGACAGGTCCTCAGGGAGGAGACATCACAACACAAGAGCTTATCAATCATCATTGTTTTATGGGCACTCAGATGTCTAGGAAAAATATCTCCATCAAGGAGGTGATGGATTTTCCTCTCTGGCAGTGATTTTCAACATGCAGCAGGTTGCAAGGAGCCAAGGGGCTCACCATGATTCCTGATCTCACATGATTTACACCTTGGAGGCTATGGTACCTACGTTATATAACTGGGCCGAGGCTTTATTGAGTGTATTCAAGGATCATCTGACTAAGTGTCGGCAGGGGGAGTTAAAATAGTTTGGTTATGGGACCATCTTGGCATCCTTCTTCTTTGCACAGGTACCTCATTTGAGGCCTCAAGTGGCTTTCACTGAGCTAAGAGAACAGGACCTATGCATGCTACGTTGGTAGACATCCTGGCCCATACCAATGGCGTCAGGGCCAAGGTCAAGTATGGGAGTGGATTTTTCCGTTGGTTAGATGACCAACTTATCATGGTGGACGACTATGCGTATGCTAGTACTGACTTCAGGGGATACCTTGATCTATCCTTACTAGCACGTGCCCAATGGGGAGATATTGGTAAGAAGAATACTCAAGAATTTGATCATTTTTTGCATTTTTGTGTTTTATATTTTTTATGAATGATAAAGAGACTTCATTTTTTCATGCATATGTTGGGGATGTATGATCTGGGGGATCTTCCCTAATTGATAGACGAGCGGGGATCGCTTCGTTCATAGAGGTGATGATGAGTTGACTGAGTTAGAGGATAACCTCAACTGGTTAACTCTTGACATTCCATATGCTTCCATTGATGACCTCCCTAGGAGGTACCAGGGACATACAGCTAGAGTGTTGGGTCGATTCAGCCACCTCCTATAGAGGGTAGCGAGAGCTATCATGTGCTACCATGAGCATCCCTAGTAATTCTACATGATGTATACACTAAAAGCTATCTAGC